>JAFJYJ010000047.1:0-600000 GCA_019022615.1 Acacia melanoxylon | reverse complement strand
TCAGTATTGGTGCTGATGTTTCAGTTCCAGTTTTGTGTGCTTGTCCCACGGCGAAACAGATCGAAGATGGAGTCTCCTATTTGCTGGTTCATACACTTGATTATGGGGATTCACTGGAATTAGTTGCAGAGTCTTATGGTGTGGATCAGCACAGTTTGATGGCTGCTAATGAATTGAATTCAAATGAAACTGTTTCTGCTTTCACTCCTATTTTAGTTCCCCTCAAGCCATCTTCTTGTAGACTTAATCCACATTTGTTCTATTGCACTTGTTCATTCTCTCAGCTTTATCCTTCGAATTCAAGTTTCAATAATCTCAATTGTGGTAATCTTCAACCTGATGCTCATCGTTTCCCTGTTAAATTGGTTGCTTCCATAGGTAAATCTCTTTCTCAATCATTCACAGATATAACTATGTTCTTAGCTAAAGCATGATCATGACTTACATCAACCAGTTATCATGGCAAAATATGCAGAAGATATAGTTGTGCCCAAAAATAATTATGAATCTCACTCTCCTAAAAATATATTGATTCTGATAGGGCTGACTTGGTCAAAAATATTAACAAAAGAAGGTTTAGGCCGAAACAATTAATCAATTCCAGTATTATTCAGTGTTTATTTCGGATTATTCTCTCTGGTTCCTCTCATCAGTGAAACATATGAAGTTTCAAAGTGGCAATTTCAGTAAGACATATGATGCACATGATTTCTATCTTTATGGTATATACGGCCTCTAGTTCTTAATATAAATTTGGATAGATTAAGAAAATTAGTTAAATTAGTTATTTATAAAAAATGTGTGTTGATTTTCCTAAAATACCCTTCTAATTCATTTGCATTAAAATTACCCCTCAATGTAATATGTGCAATCAATAGGGATAGTTTAGAAAAAAGAAGATAAATATCGGGAACAAAATAGAACCAGTGTTATATTTTGAACCAAATCCAATCTTTAACTAGCTTTTGTTGGAGACCAGAGGTAGCATTATATGTCTAATCTATTAGCCTTTTTGTTTATATAATAAATAAAACATGTGCCAAGTACACATCTTAGTTGTCCAAACTAGTTATTATCTCACAAGTCCCAAACCTTCTCTCCTCTTTGCTTGAGTGGCTGATCAAATCAATAGAAATCCATAAATTTCTGTGTCCAAACTTTGTATGTTCACTATGTACCGTACGTTTGTAAAGCCTCTTCTCGTCTGGAAATACAGAATTACTCTGTTACACTCTATTCATGTATTTGCAGGTGTTGGTACCGGTGCTGGCCTTTTGTGCTTATTCCTTTTGGGTTACAAGCTACATCAATTCATCAAACAAAAGCAAGAAAAAGTTCATAAGGAAAAATTGTTTTGGCAAAATGGTGGCCTTTTGCTGCAAGAAAAGATGTCAAATTATGGAAATAGAGAAAGCACAAAACTTTTCACAGCAGAAGAACTGGAACGAGCAACAGATAGCTACAATCAAAGTAGGTTTCTTGGTCAAGGTGGGTATGGAACTGTTTATAAAGGAATGTTACCAGATGGTGCCATTGTTGCAGTTAAGAAGTCAAGAGAAATTGCAAGCAGCCAGATTGAGACATTTGTTAATGAAGTTGTTATTCTATCCCAAATAAATCACAGGAACATTGTCAAACTCCTAGGTTGTTGCCTAGAGACTGAAAGCCCATTATTAGTTTATGAGTTTATTCCCAATGGAACACTCTCTCACCACATCCATAACAAGGAACTCAAATCAAACCTTTCATGGGACAAACGATTTAGAATTGCTTGTGAGGTTGCCGGGGCGCTGGCGTATATGCATTTTGCAGCTTCCATTCCCATCTTCCATAGAGACATCAAAACTTCCAACATACTTCTAGATCATAATTACAATGCCAAAGTTTCTGATTTTGGGTCTTCCAGATCAGTTCCAGATGATAGGACTCACTTAACCACGGCAGTGCAAGGCACTTTTGGGTATATTGATCCTGTGTACTTTCAAACAAGCCAATTCACAGATAAAAGTGATGTGTATAGTTTTGGCGTTGTACTTGTAGAGCTCATTACTGGAAGAAAACCCTTCTTAGAACAAGCTGAGGGTCAAAATCTTGTTGCAGACTTCATTTCATTAATGAAGAATGACCAAGTTTTGGAGATTTTGGATGCTAGAGTTGTTAATGAAGGAGGGGAAGGTGATATTCTTGGCATTGCAAATCTTGCAATGAGGTGTTTGAGGCTCAATAGGATGAAGAGACCCACAATGAGAGAGGTTTCAACAGAGCTAGAAGCAATGAGAAAGACGCAAAATGCCTTAGAGATCACTGAATGTTCTCGTGAGTTTCCAAATGGTAAGGACATCAGCTCTTCTTTTGGAACTATCCAAGAATCCACAGAAGAAAGCACGTCATTATTTCTCCAAATGGATTCCACATCCTTCTGAAAGTGAACCAGACACTTGCAACATTCTTTCTGTTTTTTTGGTGTGTGGGGGACCATATCCTTGGGGATTCGGAATAATCATATAAGAGGAATAGTAGGCATGACGACTATTGAAGAGAAACTGATAAAAAATTATTTGAAGTGGTTTCAGACATGTACAAAGAAGGCCGATGAAGGCGCTAATGAGGAGAGAATATAAGACAATATGGAGTCTTATGAAAAGGGATAAAAAAGACAAAAGAAAACGCTTAATGAAGTCATTGAATGTGACATTTTAGTTAATAATATATCTGGGTAGCCAACTCCACATAGTAGGATAAGGCTTGTTGTTGTTGTTGAGGTCCATATCCTTAGGGCAAGATTGGGCTGTTGACAAACTTCAAGAAGGTGCAGCAAGAAATAGGATACATGAATCTCTCAGTTGTTTAGGAACATAAAGATTGTATAGGAGAGAACAATAAGATTGTATTTCATTTCTTTCATGAGTATATGCTTGTCAACTAATTTAAGTTTTACAATGCTTCTGTTAGTTTAAAAAATTCTCCTAACTAACTAACGGATCAACTCATTCCCTCCATTACTCTTTACCAATTTGTGGCTAGGTATTCATTATGGAAGGTTGGTTTTTCATTTCACATCCTTGTAGTAATCTGAAATTTATTACAAATTTGATTGTAGGAATCTTGAGCATGCTCAGTGAATCAGGGAATCTTGAGCATAGATTCACAGCCAGAAATCTTTCACATTCTCTTTTGGACATTGGAAAGGTTCTATGGATTATTAAGCTATTGAAATGTATATTAGAACTTGGCTAGACCTGTTCTTAGTTTCCTTTGTTTGTGTTAATTTATAGTTTTCCTTTGTTTTTGATCAAAGGGGAAAAAGAAAACATGATTTTTTTTGGTTGAATAACCATAATTATGGAAGAAATGAATTTAAGGGATTATTTATAGTTCTTAAAATATAATAAACATACAAGTCTTTGACATTAATATAATTATTTATAGTTTTCAATTTATTAGAATAATATTGTACCTTAATTCTCTCCTAATTTCCTCCTTAATTTCTGTTAGTGTTTACTTTTATGTTCCTCTTCTTTGTATATAAATAGGCAATAGACAATTCTTCCATTGACACAGTTGTATACACTTATGTGAATATATTTTATTCTCTTTCTCTCTCTCTAGTTTACAGAATTGAATTCTTCATTGGTTATGGGTTTACTTTTTGACTGTTAAATTGAAAATTAAATTTGATGAGATGATTTTAAAAGTATAGATTAATCTATGTACAGTTAAAATTAAATCTCAAAAGTTCATAATCACAATGGAGAGAAAATGTTGTTGAGAAGGAAACCAAGTCCTGGACATGAAGTGTTAGAATAATCTGCTGGTGTCATTTCCTCATATAGATGAATTATTATTGAAGGTGTTGGCCTTCGTATTAAAAATGATTGAGGGCCCCACCTTGAAGTCAACTTAACTCGGTCAACATTCAACAATACTCTCTCCCATTGAATTTTTTTTTTTTATAATCAATAAGACAAGAGTTACCTCTTGGGATGAGTCATAACGACACTACAAAACACAGATAGATACAACAAGAAAGAAATTAGCCTAAATCGACTAACATTTGAGCCAAACAACAAGATGGCGGAAATTGTAACACGATCGGCTCGGTGTTCGCGTCATGAGCCATTTTGGCCATAAAATCTGCACATTTTAGAACCTCTCTATTGGAATGAATTATCTCTATATCCCAGTTTGAAAAAATCAACGACCTGATTTCAGAAATCTCTTGTGCCAAAGGATGGTATGGACCATACTCTGATATCAATAGACGAATAGCCTCTGTAGAATCTGAATACAGCTTAATTTTTGTGAAACCAAGCTGCCTACAAATCATCATACCAGCTTTAATTGCTTGAAGTTCTGTTGCAGTAACTAAAGAGAAACCAATTTTTTGTTGAAATCCTCCAAGCCACGCTCCATTGCTATCTCTAATAATACCACCACAAGCTGCAATACTATGGTTGGACACCGAACCATCTACATCCACCCTAACATAACCAAAAGGAGGGACACTCCACTTTGGGCATTAGCTTCTGTCGGGGACTTGGTAGATCGATGAAAAAGCTTTCCTTGCTCCACGCCTTCCATTAGGCGATGAAGACAACCGTGAACAATGCAACGAGGATGAACACCTACACCTTCAAAAATCCTCTTGCATCTATTCTTCCGATTAGCCAACAAGCCAATCCAAATATCCGCATCCAAGGCCAATGCTTAACCTTTTTACCACCCGGTTCGTGCCTGTTATTCCATAATATCCAATCCTGCAAATTACCACTAAAAAAAGTACTATAATATATAGGGTTAATCAAATCAAGCCACACAGTGTAAGCTATCTCACAATCCCTCAGAGTATGAAGAATGGTTTCCTCGCCAAGGCACTCAAAGGGACAATCATTTTGATCACTCAAACCTCGCCTCTTCCCCGACGAGTTAGTAGGTAATCTACCATGAAAAGCTTGCCACATGAAGACTTTGGCATGTTCGAAATTGGCCAACACCAAATGTCTTTGCCGAAAAGGTTCCCCAAATAGTGTCATTATTTTTCTCGAACATTTTGTAGGCCGATCTAATGCTGAAATTTCCATCATTAGAGACCCTCCGAAAAAAAGATCATTTTCTTCCATGATTGGAGGTTTAACCATCTTAATTTTTTCAATCACCCATTCAGGTAAGAAAAACCTCCATTTCGTAAAATCCCAAGAACCATTTAATGACACAAAAGCCCTAACAGTTTCATCATGACTAACCCAATCATGATTCTTATCCACATATTGAATCAATGGTTTATCAAGAGGAGACCATAATTCCCACCAGGCATTAGTATTATTACCACTTCTTAGCTTACTTCCCAAATTTTTCCCCGAACTTATCCCAAACTTTAACTATGGAACTCCAAACTTCGATTGATTCTTCTTCTTGCTTATACTAGGAATTTTATCACTTCCACAAGCATATTTACTTTTCGGACATTGAACCCGGAGGGCTTCGTGGCTTGGTTATAAGGCCCCAACATAACTTCATTATGAAAGATTTATTTTGTAGTGCAAGATCCTTAACTCCAAGCCCCCATCCTCTTTTCCTAATTTGATAGTTTTTCGGTCAATGAGATGGAGTTTACTTGTTGCCGATCCTTTACTCCAAAAAAATCTCTACTCAACTTCTCAATTTCCTTAAGAATCCCTTTTGGAATAAGCGAGTCGCATTTGATAAGATGGTAAAGTTGATAAGACTGATTTAATCGACAGATTTACCCGCCATACTCAAATACCTACCCTTCCAACTCCGAGAGTTTATTATTAACCTTTGCAATAAGAGGGGCAAATGTCGATTTAATCATCCTCTTGTGCAAAATAGGCACCCCAAGATATTTCCCAAGATCGAAGTAACACTAATTCCTAGAACCCGACGAGTTCCCGAGCTCGTTAAAGTGAACCTTATGAGAGAAGAAGCATTTAGATTTAGGAAGACGACTTTATGTCCCGAAATGTTACAAAAGGTAGTCATAATGTCTCTAACCCGTTCCACTTGATTTCTTGAGGCTTCACAAAATAAAATGAGGTCATCAAGAAGAATAAGTGGGAGATGGCGGAGTCCATTGAGATTCATTCTCGAGTGGTTTCCACCTTCCATTTTCTACTTCACGATTAATAATTTGTCCTAATCGTTCCATGCACAAAATGAAGAGATAAGGACTTAAAGGATCCCCTTGTCTAAGACCTCTAGAAGGGAGAAAAGAATCGAAAAGCTCTCCATTCCAACACACCCTCATAGAGGCCGAAGAAATACATTTCATGATGAGTTGCACAAACCGATCATGAAATCCAAGACTTTGAAGATTGAATTTAACAAAATCCCAATCTAGTCTCGTCATAAGCCTTCTCCATATCTATTTTGATGGCAACGTATCCTTTACCTCTCTTTTGGTTCTCATAGTATGAATGGCCTCCCGAGCAAGAATAATATTGTCGCAACTTTGACGCCCACTAATGAAACTACATTGGGTAGGTGAATCAAATATTGCATAGCCTTTTTCAATCTATTCGTAATAATCTTGCTAAGGATCTTATAACACACGTTACACAAAGCAATGGGCCGAAATTCCTTAATAGAATTTGGGGCATCCACTTTAGGAATTAGAACAATGTTTGTGTGATTCATTTCCTTAATATTATCGGATTAATCATAGCTTCAAGAATCGGGTCACACACTTTAGTTCCAATTATCTCCCACCGAGATTGAAAGAAATGAGGATTTAATCCGTCTGGACCAGTGTGCTTTAAAGGCACCCATTTCAAAAGCTGCGTTCTTAATTTCAACCACTGAAACATCCCTTTGAATGGCTTGTAATTGAGATTGATCCAAAGTAGGGAAATTAGTTGGCCATTCCTGAACAGGGGTGACTCCGTTATCACGAGTATAAAGGTTTTTGAAATAATCCAAAGCCAAATGTTTTAATTCAGCTTGGTCTGTAACCCACTGGCCTTGAACATTTTGTAACGTTTCCACTCGATTTCGTCTCCTCTTCACAACAAAGTAGACGCGTGGAAAAAACTCGTATTCTTATCCCCAAATTGTAACCACTTGCAACGAGATTTTTGGTACCATAAAAGTTCCTCTTGATTTACCACCTTTAAATATTCTCGCCACAATTCCTTTTCAAGTCTCACAAGACCCCCATGAGGACGTTCAATCATGGCCTTATCAATCCCTTCCAATCTTCTAATAAGTTCCCTTTTCTTATTAGGCAAACTTCCGATAACCTCCTTATTCCATTTAGTAACAGATCTCTTCAAATTTCCGTATCCTATAGACCATGAATTATTACGCAAGACGATTTGACAATATCGTAAAAATCCTTCCTGTAAACACCAACCTGCTTGATATTTAAAGGAATGGCTTTTAGGTTGACGTCTATCCTCAATTCCAGACGAGACAACAACAATCCGATGATCTGATTTATATTTAAGATGATGAAAGGCCTTAAAAGAAGGGTGAGCTAGATCCCAAGTCAAATTACCAAAAACCCAATCCAATCTCTCTTTCACCTCGTTCTTCTCCCAAGTAAATTTGTCACCTACAATCGGAACCTCCAAAAGGTTACAATCATTAATACAATCTCTCGAACCGTTGATGATACAGATTACTAATAGGAACACCTCCTTGCTTATCGATGGATTCAAAAAAGAATTAAAGTCACCCAAGATAAGCCAAGCCTCTTGAGTAATTCCGAGATAAAGCTCGGAGAGAAGCCCAAAGCTCATTTACTTCGCCTTTCTTGGCTCACCATACACAAGAGAAACAAACAGAATTTCACTTGAACTTTTATCTGAAATTTTACAATGGAGAATTTGAGTATTGGAAAAAATATAATCAACTGAAACGTCCCAATCATTCCACAATAACCAGAGACCACCAGCAAAACCTGTAGCTTCAACCCTCAACCAATTATTAAACCCCAACTTTTTAACCACACTATCTGCTCTTGCACCACTAATACGAGGTTCAAGAAGACCCAAAATATTAATACTATATTTTTGAACTATATCTTTGATTAAACGTGGAAACGATATACTACCCGCTCCACGACAATTCCAAGAAGCTATAATCATTGGAAACAAATAAAGAGGAAGACCAAGAGAAACCTTATTTATCCGGAGGCACATTAACATGAATATCATGTCGACTACCCGGTGGACTTCTTGATCTCATTCTTTGAATAACCACCTCCTTCACTTGGTTCCATTGTTCTTAATTTATCATTTGATACATCCTCTTCCAGGACCTCCATCTTGTGACACTCTCGATGTGTTCAAGTTTGGTAAAGGTGGATCATTATTATCTTGGTCCATACGTATTGATTCTTTTTTATCCACACTTCCACTTACGACACAATGCAACCTTTGCTTAACAGCGTTAGCTCCTTGCTTTTTTGTATTAGCATTGGTATTAGGCCCCACAATATTAGTGATTTGATTTTCGAGAGCAACTGAGCTCGGCCCACTTTGAGATATCATTTGGACCTTGTCTTTTTCTTTCACTTTATATATATTTTTGGAACCACGAGGATCTTTCCCTTTCGTTTAGCTCCTTCTCCATTATGTGACTTAGACTTTTGGGATCCTTTATCTTTTCCTTCACAAAGAATCAAAGATTTCACTTGTAGATTCCTTATTACCCCTCTCGATCCTCCGAAGAATTCTTTTCCTCCTTCCGATCGACATAACAAAATCTTGAACCATGGGATTTATCTTCTACTCTTTCCATATTTTTGACAACATTATTAGGTTGAACTTTTTGTTTCTCATTTCTCACAACCCAAGATCGTTGGGATCTGCGTACAAGCATCCAAGGTCCAAATCCTTCTTCTTCGACCGGAGTAGTTTTTGCGGAAATCCGGATGTTCTTTTAACGATGGATTTGGAATTGTTGAGTTACTAGATAAATCACCACCATTAATACTCCATGGGCAATTTTCTTTCCGATGCCCATATCTACCACATCCAAAGCAAATCATATTTAAGCCCTCATATTCAATATTATATAAAGAAGAGGCTAGAATGATTTTTGGTATTAATTTCTTTTGAAGATCCAGCTCCACACATATTCTGGCATACCTTCCTCTTGCTACCTTAGGATTATCACTGTCACTATAATTTAGTGTATGGAGATCCACCTTCAAAGTCTTTCCAATCATGTCTCCCAACCTCGATAAATATTTCTTGTTATAACAATTTAGAGGAATGTTGGGAATTCTTATCCAAGTTGCAATCTTGCCTAATGGATTATTGAAGGGGTCAAAATAAGGCGACCACCGTTGAACAAGGACGCTATGTTGAGCTACCACCCATGGTCCTTCAAATAAAATTCGTTTATAATGGGTAGCCCATGTTTCTTGATTTGTGAATCGACTACATAGTAGTTATTTGGAAGATCTATTAAGTCAAACTCACTAAATCTCCAAATTTTACAAAACATCTCTCTCAACTTGTAGAAATTTAATCGGCTCCAAGAATTGTGATGATTAAAGTATTCTTCCATGGTTCACAACTTTCATTAAATTCCTCATCAGTAATGGGAACAACGGGATAGACATCCATTAAACTCTTGATCTCCTCGATGGTTACCGGGCTCCACGTTTGGTCATGAAGATCCGAAATCAAAGGATCATCATCCATACTAGAAGTTCCATGAGCAACTCCGTTGAAATCTGATCCTTTGAAATTCAAAAGAGAATCTTTGAAAGATTTTAATTTCAAATTTTGATTCCCTTTTTCCTCGATTATCTAAGTTTGTGAAAAACCCACATCGATTCTCTATGATTTGATTCAAGCGTAAGATCGAGACATGTTAGTATCCTCTTTAGAATCTTTTCTTAATTTTTTAATTTCAGAAATTAAATTTTCTCGGAGGCCGATCAGGCGGCACCTTCCGAGCCTCAACCTCTTTCATCAAAAACCAAAAAGGACAAAAAACTTAAAATTATTAAAAACCTACTAACCTGTTAAAATTACACCGCCTCTTCTCGATTCTTTAGATCGAAACGGTAAAACAGATGAAGACCCGACGACCGACCAAGCAGCGGCTACGAGATCGTGAAAGACCTCCACCAGACAAATGGACGAAAACTCATCTCTACTCTCTCAGGGCACGAAGCTTCCCTCCATGATTACATTCTGCTCCCCTCTCTATAATTTCTCAAGCACTCAAAATATTTTATTCAGTGCAATCCTTATCAATATCATATTTTGATAGAATAATAATTTTTTCTTTTTTGTCGCCATTCTGGCAAGTCTAATATGCTTTTTTAATTCAGTCTAGTGTGATTTTTAATTTAGTCAAGTCTAATCCGTAACCCAAAAGATCATCGCTTGGTAGAGTAGGGAACATTAATGAGTCATTATTTTCTAAAAAAATTAGTCCATCTGCTTAATATACAAGACATATTTACCTAATTTGATTAAATTAGTTAATATGATATGTATTTTCTAAATCACCTTGGTTATCTTCCTTGATTCTCTCCTTGGCTCTTTCCCTCTTCTTCATGATTATTGTTGAGGAAATATCAATAGGGGTAAATTAGGAAAAGATTCACAAATATAAAAATTGTATCATATATTTAGGATTAAGATCGGCTCATCAAATATATCCTTACAGGAAGTATTAAAATAATAGTAATATATTTTAAAAAGGACCAGCGACCAATAATGGCAACACAAACCAACGCAACATGATCATGATCGTAATAACAGTAATATAATATGGGCAGATCCAAAATAAATTTTAAGTTAATTGCGATCTTCTTTTTCTTTCCTGAAGGTAAAACACACAGCACATTATACGGGATTGAATCTAGCGGAATGGGCTAGTTCCTCATAGTCAGGGGTGGATCCAGGACTTTTAATGACGTGGCGCCCGGGGGGGTCGATACTAAATACTATTGATCTTTTTATATTTTTGACTTTTTCTTGGACAGATTAAGGAAGTTAAATAAGTTAATTAATCATATCATATGTTGTATATCTTTAGATTATACATTAGTTTATTAGTCAAATTAATTAGTTTGGAGAAACGAATAAAAAATAAAAATACTCTAAAGTAATTTAATTAGCTTCATTAATTTCTCTAAAAAATCAATTTGGTATTATAATTACGACCGAAGAAAGTAAATAATAAATAAAGACATAATATACATACAAAAAATCACAACACAATAGAACTCGACTTAGCAGCAAGGTGGTGGAGATGGTGAAGATTTATCATAATAACATGGTGGTCCATGCCTCTCATCCGTTCAGTTAATCATTTTTTCTTTCTTTCCTTTTTTTCTGGTTGAATTTTATTCTCACGTTTCAATGGGATTATATTACATCGTTCCGCAAATCTTCCACGCTATAAAACCAATTCAAATCAAATTGTCAGAAATCAAATGTAGCATACACCTCAACTCATATACATAAATGACCATCAACTGGGAAAACAAAAAACAGCTCCTGTGCTGTGTCCACCGTGGAGTTCATTCCTTCTCCGTTTTTTTTTTTAAAAAAAAAAAAATAGGGGGCCTCTTTCGCCTATGCACACAGCGTGATAAATAAATGTTCAAATCCCTGTTGGGAGAGATATCTATATTTAGCGTCTGATAGTGCCTTGAATAAGATACCTAGGGGGGAAAGATGTTAAACTGTTATAGTATGTGTGTTTTTTTTAAGTTTTGGTGCGTATGAGGTTTCGACATCTTAAATATGTGATACGGTTGGAGAGTCAACGATCTACCCTTCGTTAGAATGAAGCATACACACTAATTTATCATATAAAGAAGTTGAAATCTCAAACATTATTTTTTAGGTTTTTTTTTTTTTTTTTTTTTTTTTTTTTTTTTTTTTTTTTTAAAAAAAAAAAAATTATATAATAACAAGATGTAAGCCACATGTATTGTTTAGAGTCTACGAACCATTTAGAACATATGAATAGTGTAAATTCATGTAGATTTAATACACACATAAACATGCTACTATACTATTTTGATTCTATTTATAAGTCTCTTTTTAAGAAAGTAAAAGTGAACTTATAAATAAAATCAAAATATAAAACAAAACCCGATAGATAACAATTTAATTGAAAATAAGTTTTGAATGACAACGAATTCCATATATTAATACTAACTCAAAATACAAAGATGTACCCACTAAAATTAAGTTAACCACTGATCATTGACCACCTTAATACGACAAGGTGGTGGATGAAATTAATTGAAAATATTATACATCATGATCATATCATGAACTCAATTAGGAAAAAAAAAGTGAAAAATACGATAGATTTGACTTGGTGCATCCAACTCAAATCGGTCAACAATGTCGTCTCCAAATTATATTCCTCTCCTCTCCCATTGAACTTGAAATATATATGCCACACTTGTATGTATATTAAGGAATAATTCCTTGTATAAAAAAGAAGAAGAATTCCAATGAAACCCATCTCTAGTATTAAGACATGAAGCTCTCTTCGTATTACATTCTGCTGCTCCTGTCTGTCCTTTCTCAATCCCTCCATTGTTGCTGCCAGAGTGACCTTGACACCATCTTGCAATGCTCTTTCAACGACACAAATAAACTAGGACATAACTGCAACAGCCTCCAAAAGTCATGCACCTCCTTCGTAACGTTCAGATCCAATCCTCCCTATAATACCACTCTAAGCATTGCCAATCTTCTTGGCTCTGAAGCATCTTCCATAGCCTCCATCAACAACATACCAAGCAACACCAAGCAAATTCCTTCCAATCAAGTTGTTATTGTTCCAATTGATTGTTCCTGTTTGGGTGGTATCTACCAGCATGTCATTTCTTATACAGTGAAGATAGATGACACCTTCTTTTCGGTGGCCAACAGTATTTATCAAGGCCTCGCCATTTGCCAGATGATACTTCGGCAAAATTACGCAGCTTACGCCTTCGATCTCAAAATTGGTGAAGAAATTTCAGTTCCAGTCTTGTGCGCTTGTCCTGCTGCTGACCAAATCTCAGATGGGGTCTCCTCCCTGCTAGTTCACTCAATTTCTCTTGGGGAGTCACTTAACTTAATTGCACAGGCCTATGGTGTGAATCTACAGACTCTGTTGACTACTAACCAGTTGAATTCAAACACCACTATCTATCCCTTCACAACTCTCTTAGTTCCCCTCAAGCCCTCCTCTTGTAAACTCAATCCGCATTTATTCTACTGCACCTGTTCATTCTCCCAGAAATACCTTCCAAATTCAAGTTTCAACACTCCTGATTGTGATCATACTCAAATTGATGCTCACCGTTTCCCCGTCAAATTGGTTGCTTCTCTAGGTAATCTTTTTTCAATCCTCCATAGCTCACTAGGCTTTTAGATGGAAAAATTGTGTCTCCGTTTAATTTTGAGAAAAACAATATACAAGTCCTTATAATTTTATCTCATTTTTCATTGAGTCCTTGTAGGTCCCCCCCAAAAAAAAATTAAAAATTGGGTCCTTAAAGTTTCCTCAATCATAGATATTGATCACTATGCTCATAATTTGTAAGTGAAATGACATTAGTAGCTGATGATGTGACTGCCACTCAGCATACACCAGGGTGAATTTAGCCAGATGAATCTAAATAAAATCAAAATCCGCTAGTTAGATTACGAATTATATATAGATGAAAGGATAGGTTATGAGCATAATAAATTTTCATTTTTATGTTGATAATAAATAAATTTTAGAGGGAATTATTATGAGGTTCTAAAGAAAGGATTTAATTATCAAGAGATCTTAATGATAAGTTATGGTTGTTATTTCTTACGTTGGAACTTGTCATTGTATGTTTTTCGAATTGTTATCGAGACTTTTTGGTAATTAAGTCCATTCCTTAGGACCTCATAGTATTTCCCTCTAAATTTGATCCCATCATTTTTTTTTTAATTTTAATTTTTTAATTTTTTTTTGTATTTCTTGGCAACTTATATATCGCTTAATCAGCATCCACAATTAACATATCTTGAGCATAGAGACTCTTATAACTGAAATATAAGAACCCAATAAAAAAAAGAACGAACCAACTGTAGGGACATAATTAAAAATTAAGTGAAACTGCAAGAACTAACAAATTAATTTTTCATTTAAATTTTAAACAATCACATTTTTTTCAAAATATAAATGAGGTTGAATTCAAATTACAAAAATCCAAATTAAAAGGAAACTGTTGTTGTTGTTGTTGTTTTTTTTTTTTTAAAAAACAGCACTAAGAGTCACCTTGTGTCAGGTGCATACCTTATAGATGTACAAGCTGATTATTTTCTCCAACACGACCTTCTGTCCTCTTTGTTTAAGTAGCGGATCAAATCATAGATTAAATAAATTTTGGTGTTTATTTTTCAAGGATTGTTGATGATACTATGCCATGCACTATATTTGGGATGATCACGATATGTAAAGCTCCATATTTTCCAAGTACCTTATCTCTTGTCTGCAAAAATAGAATTACTCCATTGCACTTTAATCATGTGCTTGCAGGTGTTGGTATTGGTGTTAGCCTTCTGAGCTTATTTCTTTTGGGTCACAAGTTATATCAATACCTAAGACAAAAGCAAGAAAGAGTACGTAAGGAAAAATTGTTCAAGCAAAATGGTGGCCACTTGCTACAAGAAAAGATGTCATGTCATGGAAACAAAGACAAAGCAAGACTTTTTACGGCGGAAGAGCTGAAACAAGCAACAGATAACTACAATCAAAGTAGGTTTCTTGGTCAAGGTGGGTTCGGAACTGTTTATAAAGGAATGTTACCAGATGGTACCATTGTTGCAGTTAAGAAGGCGAAAGAAATTGTGAGAAGCCAGATTGAGACTTTCATTAATGAAGTGATGATTCTATCCCAAATAAACCACAGGAACATCGTCAAACTCTTGGGTTGGTGCCTAGAGACTGAAGCCCCATTATTAGTATATGAATTTATTCCCAATGGAACACTTTCACCACATCCATAACCAGGAACTTGAAGGAAAGCTTTCACACCCGCCTCAGAATTTCTTGTGAGGTTGCTGGGGCAGTGGCCTATATGCATTCTGCAGCTTCCATTCCCATTTTTCATAGAGACATCAAGACTTCCAACATACTCCTGGATCATAAGTACAGTGCCAAAGTATCTGATTTTGGGACTTCAAGATCAGTTCCAAATGATAGGACTCACTTAACCACACTGGTACAAGGCACTTTTGGGTACATTGATCCTGAATACTTCCAATCCAGTCAATTCACAAATAAAAGTGATGTATATAGTTTTGGGGTTGTACTTATAGAACTCATTTCTGGAAGGAAACCCATTACCTTCTTAGACGAAGATCAAGGTCGGAACCTTGTCGCAGAATTTATTGCTTTGATGAAGGAGGACTGAGTTTTTGAGATTTTAGATGCTAGAGTTGTTCATGAAGGAAGGAAAGATGATATCCTTAGTGTCGTGAATCTAGCAAAGAGATGTGTGAGACTCAATGGGAAGAAGAGACCCACAATGCTAGAGGTTTCAGCAGAGCTAGAAGGACTGAGAAAGATACAAAATTCTTTAGAGATCAATGATTGTTCTCTTGAGTTTCCACATATGTGTGTCACTCCTTCTGAATTAGACCAAGAATCCACAGAAGAAAGCATGTCATCAATTTTCCAAACAGACTCCACACCCATCTGAAAGTGATGCAGACACCAACTAAATATTCTTCCTTTTTATTTTGGGTATGCAGGGACCATGTACATAGTGGGATTGTTCCATTGCAAACTTCAATAAAGTGCAGCAAGAAAGAAGAGACGGGAAAGTTGGTTTTCTCTGATACCATGAGTTATAGGAGCTTGCAAAACAGAGAGATAGTAGATGAGAGAAAATTAAGACTATATTTCATTTCTTTCATGTAGAGTGCCTGCTCAGATATATAGTACTTAGTCTCAACTAAATCTAATTTAACAATGATTGATCGCCAACATTCCTTAAATAACATCTAAAAGTTAGAACATGCCCTTCATTAATCTTCACCGACTTCTGGCAAGGCATTCTTTATGGAGGGCTCGGTTCCCATTTCAATCCTTGTAGTCATTTGAAAATTATTACAGCATCACTTCCTCTGAAATCAACTCTCCAAATCCACATTACAAAACAAACTCCTAGCGTTAGTGTCCTAATAATGTCACGCCCTGAAACTAAGGGGTGACCAGCACGGAATATAAGTGGACTCACATGCCTTAAGCTGATAAACAGATATTAAATAATACTCAAACTATCATTAACAAAATAATAACTAAAACAATAATTCAAAGTATGCTTAAACTATTTTAAATTAACGTATACTACCATTTGGAGCTACGCTCCACTATAGCATATACAAAACAATATGTTCCAAACTACAAGGGAAAACAAGAATTCTACCGATAGACTACGTGGAAAATCTAAACTACAGATATCATATATAAATGAAAATTTAACTTTACATCCACTAGCAGTTGTTCCAAAATATATCTACAAGCTTGGTCAGCAATAATAGTCCCCACTGCTCAACTGAAGGTGCAAGGTCAACAATGTTATCTGAGGTTAAAAAGTTTCTAGTGAATAACGTCCCATTCAAATAAGTAAATAAAATGCTAAAGGAATAAATTAAGCAAGTAAAATTTCATAAGAATAGAATGACAACTATATTCAATTTCCAAGTACGAAATCATAAACGTAGATGCTATTATATATATAAGGTTATTAATAAGAAAATACTAGGTAAACAAATAACTCATCGATGAAATTAAGTACCAACTGATATGAAAAACTCATTCTAAATGAGGACTTAAACAGAACGAGAAACTAGCGTGGACACACAGTCACAAGGGTAACTAACCAAGCGTAGCTCGAAGCCACGAAAACAAGTGTGGACACACAGTTCACGAGGGTAAGTAACCAATCAAGTGCAGCACGGGGCCACGAAACAAGCGCAGTACGAGGCTATGAAACCAGCGCAGGTACAAGACCCACGAGTAACAAGCGTGAGAACAAATCCCACGAATATCAAGCGAGCTCGAGGTTAACCATGGTGCACTAAGGACTAACAGTACTGTTGTTAGTAACCAGCGTTCTGTGTTCAGTCCTCTCAAAACAATTTCAAGCATGCGTGTGATCGATTTACCATTTATAGATGAAAAGGATCTACTCTTGAAAACTCATAAGGAATATTTCATATAATGTTTCAACATGCAAGTTTGCAAATAATAATTCAACACTACTTTCAAGCATGCCTGGAGTCTACATCTTCCAAATTCTTTCTTTTCAATACAATTAAGCTTCTTTTCCATTTAGAAGCAATCCTTTCACCATCTCCATGCATGAACCACAATTATCAAATAGTTCACATATTAATTAAATTCAAAGTGCAAGAATAATTTATTTAGAAAACTCAAGGAGAGAAAACAATATCAAATAATATATTGTTCTTTACTTATTTCAATATCAATGTGAAAATGAAATAATTCAAATAAAAGTTCTAATGGGACGCTATTCACTCACTTGTTATGCTTTCAAAATCGCAACTAACTTCAATTTATTCAGCTCGGAATTATGATTCCTCCTCAATTCCCTAATACCCAAAATCAAAAACATTAATTCTCTAATTATAACTTATATATAATATTCATAACATCTCATTGGTTAAGATTTTCTTCTTTTTCTTTCATTCTTAGCCCAACTACGTTTCGGTTTACCTCAGAGCAAAACCAAATACTTTAACATAAAGGTGCATCCACTTCATTCATATCCACTACCTCACTAATCAATATCTTAATATTATAACTTAAGCCTATGCTAGCAAAACACAATCAAACAACTCCCATATCCAAAGATTAGCACGGAAACATGCACTCTAGTGTTTAAATTATAAATTAACTTCCTTCCCAATAAAATCACGCACACACCAACATCCAGATTTCAATATAAAAGATCAATTAGTTCTTAGTTCCTTTAAGTATATCATGGTTAAACAAAGTGAGGGTCATAAACAGCACCCTATTCATAAATTACCAATCATATATATATATATATATATATATATTCAAACAATAAAAACTATTTCTCACAATTTCCTAAATTCCATTATGTTACCCTATGATTTTAAAGTCCCTTCTCAAGCATTTTATCAAACAACCAATGTGCATTCAAATTTACAAGCTCCAATAACATTCTTCTTTAAATCTAAATTTCAGATTTATATACTATAATTACATACCCAATCCTAACTAATTAAGGAAACTGTTATGGACTCAAATATGAGGCCCATTCAAGGTGTGGCCCAACAAGAGGCAACCAATATTGCACATATGTGATGACACAACAATTGAGCTTGGAGGCACACGAGGCCCAACAGTCCAAACCCTAACCCTAAGGTACCCTCTATAAATAAATGGTAAACCCTAAGGTACACGGATTCTAATTAAGCTCTCTCTCATCTACAATACTGCCTATACTGTGCACACACCCCATCCCATTTGGCAAAAGCCTTCATATCTGTGTGTACAGTGATAATCTATCTTCATACGTATCTTATCATGGATACTTGGGAGAGAGCCATTTGATCCCATATCAACATACTAGTCCTATAGGGCTATACATTCGTGTTCTTATGACAGAACATTGGCGCCGTCTATGGGGAGTGGGTAAATTTTTGATTCCCGTGACCAAAGATGGTCATTGATTTCGATTCACAACTGCCACTGGCAGATTCAAGGGTTTGCTTACAAAAAATCCAGAGAATGGCATAAGAAAAGAGGGAAGCGCACACCGTTATGACAGTGGCCGAAGAGAATTACTGGAGGATAATTTTTCGTGATTACATTTACAAAAGCTAAGCATCGAAGATGTTCACAAGATGCCATGGCAAGACCTTGAAGACACGATTGCTCCTCTGCTTCTGACTTTTCTTTCATGGAGCGTATTAGGTGAAACAATTAAGAGCATTTTCAGGGAACCTGAGAATCGGATCCGACGCGACCCAACAAAATCAGCAGGTCTCACGGTGGGCTTCAACCAATTACCTGCTACATGAGCTACCTCCGAGGGGCTTGTCGATCTCGCCAGACCTTGGAACAAATTTTAAAAGACAGTTGAAGTCATCACAGTGATGGAACTGGGATGACTGAAGCCACCCCGGCAATAAAGCCGAGATAGCTAAAGTTGGCAAAGCGATGGATGAGATCATCATGGTTATTAAAGCTGGCATGGTTACAGGCCTATTGGGTTCAATTAAACTTGTCTTTTTCCTCAGTTTCATATGGTGGCATGCAACGAGTGGTTGCGGTGGATTCCATGCAGGCCGAAGAGTGTGGGAATCTGAGAGATGGTCGGAAAGTGCCGAGATCCGGGATCATAGTTCGAGGTGGTCCTAGTTGGAGGCCGACATAGTGAGATGCCTCACTATATTCAAATCCGGCAGATGTTGAACCAAGAGTCTGGGATGCTTCATTATTGTCTAATGTCGGAATGCTTCATAATCTGCTAAGATGTCAAGATATATGTCGGAGCAGTGGTTTCTTGATTCTAGAAGGTCGAGATTGGAGTTCTGAGATGCTGAGGTGCCGAGATATGTATCTCGGCGAGGGGGAATGCCGAGATGGAGGGCACGGGTACCTGAGATACTCTTCAATGACGACAATAAATGCCAAAAACCAGAGTTTAGAGAGAAAGACGGAAACAATCGTATAAGCTCTGTATGTTTTTCACTTACTATTTCAATGTTAATAGAGTACATTATATAGACTTTGACAATGGACTATTCCAATTAGATGACGCCACGTGTGCAGATTCACATGTTACAACTGACTGAGTACAGCTGGCTATCTCATCTGACTATTATATCTAATATTTCCTCTACTACACTTATGTTACAGAGAAATTGCAGCAGAGGATTGGAACCACGCATCAGATACATCAGGAAGGTAATCATGATCATCATCATAGTATTCAATATCATCATCACAATTGAACCAAACATAGTTAATATTCTCTTCTTTGCTGATAACATTCATCCGAGTGCGCAGATGAGTGAACATCCCAAAAGAGAGGGGTTTGGTGAGTACATCAGCCACCTGCTCAGTGGAGGGCACATAACCCACTTGCAGCAGACCTGCAACAATTTTCTCTCAGATAAAATGTAGATAAAGCTCAACATGCTTTGATTTGGCATGTAACATGGGGTTGGCAGCAAGGGCCACTGCACCAGAGTTGTCACACCATATCAAGGGTGGAGTGAGGACAGACACGGTCATCTCATGAAGAAGGGCCATAACCCACATGACTTCTTGAACAACATCAGCAACAGAACGATATTCAGCTTCAGTAGTGCACCGGGAGACTATGGGTTGCTTGTGAGAGGCCCAAGTGATAGGGTTAGGACCAAGAAATGTGCAGAAACCACTGACTGAGCGCCTGTCATCCCTGTCTGCTCCCCAATCTGCATCAGCAAATGACTGAACTCGAAGCTGTGAGGCTGGTTTAAGGAGAATGCCATAGGTAGCTGTACCGGCTAAGTAGCGCAGCAGACGCTTGACACAACACCAGTGAGGAAAGCAAGGATTATGAAGATATTGACTAAGCTTGTTAACTGTAAAGGCAATATCTGGTCTAGTGTAACATAGGTATTGAAGCTTGCCTAGGATGCTGCGATACAGTTTTGGATCAGAAAGAGGTTCATCAGAGGCTGCCATATGGTGAACATTAGTTGCCATAGGAGTAGATGCAGAATTAGCTGCCAGTAACCCAACATCAACAAGTAGCTGAAGAATGTACTTGTGTTGGGAGAGGAACATACCAAAAGATGAAGAATAAAACTCAATGCCCAAGAAATAGGATAATTCACCAAGCACTTTTAATGAGAACATAGCACTCATACAATCAATCAAGTCCCTCACACTAGTCTCACTAGTGCCTGTAATGATGAGATCATCCACATACATAATGAGGTAGAGGGTATGTTGATTATTAATGCGAATAAACAGGCAAGGATCAGCCTTAGAAGGACGAAAATCAAGACTACATAAGAAATCCTGCAACTTGTGAAACCATGCTCGTGGAGCTTGCTTAAGCCCATAGAGGGCCTTTTTAAGCTTGCACACCAAGTGATGGCCAGAGCTGTCAACAAATAAATGCTCAAAACCAGGTGGAAGATCCATGAAAATATCCTCAGAGAGGTCACCATTAAGAAAAGCATTATTGAAATCAACTTGATACAGCTTCCAACTATTTGTAACGGCTAAAGTGATGAGGATTCTTACAGTGGCAGCCTTAATAACAGGGCTGAAAGTCTCATTATAGTCTGCTCCAGCCTCTTGAGAGAAGCCTTTTGCAACAAGACGTCCCTTCCTCTGAGCAAGAGTGCCATCTGCATGTGTTTTGACTTTAAAGAGCCATTTGCAGCCAATAGTACGCCTATCAAGAGGTTTGGAAACCATTTCCCAAGTTCCAAATTTAATAAGTGCATCAAATTCATCTTGAGCTGCCTGCTTCTACAGTGGATCTGCTAATGCTTCAGTAATAGTCGTTGGACAAGAAGTGTCATCAAAAGTAAGAAACACTCTAGGTTTAAAAACACCAGCCTTGGACCTGGTTGTCATTGGATGAGCATTAGAGACTGCATGGGGTGTCGCAATGGATGTGGTATCCACAAGAGACTTGACTGGCTGAGAGGAAAGTCCAGAGGCAGCAATGGGTAGAGAGGATGCTGTTGATAAAGTCATATCAGAGGAGCTAGGGGGGACAAATGACGCAGGTGGAGTAATAGCTGTATCTTTGACTAAGGTTTTGACACTGAATTGTGCTCCTCCAGGAAGAACCTGCTCATTGAATTGAACATGATGAGATATGTATACTTTCCCTGTATGTAAGTGAAGACACTTGTAGCCTCGATGTTGACTACTGTATCCAAGGAATATACATGGAGCAGATCGGAACTGTAGCTTATGAGTTTGAAATGGCCTTGTATAAGGAAAGCACTCACAATCGAATACCTTGAGCAATGAGTAGTCAGGTTGAAAACCATGAAGTTTTTCATATGGAGACACATTATTGATGACCTTTGAAGGTAACCTGTTAAGGAGAAACACTGCATATAGAAAAGCATCAGGCCAATAGTGAAGAGAAAGAGAAGCATGAGCAAGTATGGTGAGACCAGTTTCAACAATGCTCCAATGTCTCCTCTCAACAAGTCCATTTTGTTTTGAGGTATAGGGACAAGAGAAACGATGCTCAATACCAGACTCAGCCAGAAAAGACTTGAAAACAGTAAACTCACCCCCATTGTCACTCTGAACAACCTTGATTTTTTGATTAAATTTGTTTTCAACCAAGGTCTTAAACTCCTTAAATTTTTGTAACGCTTCTGATTTGTTATGTAATAGATACAGCCAAGTAAATCGAGTATAGGCATCAACAAAAGCAATGTAATAAGAAAATCCATGAGAAACAAGAGGGGCAGGACCCCAAACATCCATTAGTATTAACTCCAATGGGTGTTGATACACTGTAGTAGATGGAGAGAAAGGCAGTTTATGGCTTTTGCCTAATTGACAAGCCGAACACAAGTGTACGGAAACTGAGATTACAAGCAATGGCATTGTTTTTTAGAACAAGTTTAACAATATCTATGGATGGATGACCTAGTCTGCAGTGCCACAAGGACAGATCAGCAGCAGCAACAGCAGAATATACTGCATCAGTAACATTGAGACTTGAGGGGTGAGAAGACACATTAACAGCTTGGGTACAATCCGGACACTTCAGGCCCATGCATAAGGATATGTCTCGTCTGCAAATCCTTCACAATACTACCATGAGGAAAAAATTCGACAGATACTTGGTTTTCTTTAGTAAACTTGGCAATGGAGACTAAATTCTTTTTCATGCAAGGAACACATAAAACTCTGTTCATATGAAAGGTAGACGCAGATGAGGGAATACGAGACTCACCAATGTGAGAGATATCTGCCGCATCACCAATGCCAACTTGAACAGATCCATGAAAGGTACCTGGAGCTAAAGAATTCAGGTTAGCAGGATCATAAGTAATATGCTGAGTAGCACCAGAGTCAAAATACCAAGCAGAGTCAGTGACAGAGGCAGGGGTGGCAATATAAGCCTGAGCTAAAGCAGGAGTAGAAGTAGTAATGGCCAAGTCAGGAGCAGGAGATACAGAGGCCGATGGAGTCGGAGCAGGCACAACCGTAGTAGTAGACGACTGGGAAGCAGGGATGGGTGTTGTCTGAGATGTGAAAGGAACAGACGAAGAACTAGCAGCAGGACGAACAGTAGTATAATATGCAGGATAAGCATCAGAGGCCAGAGGAGTGGTGTAAATATTGTCATACCGATAGTAGCAAGTACGAGCAATATGGCCAACCTTAGTACAAAGCTGACACTGAGGGCGATTCTGAAAATGACGGCCACCACAACCTCGGTTAGACCTGCCTCCTCCATGAAAAGTTTGTTGACCGAAAGCACCAGTAGGACGATTCCCGCGACCACCAGGTGTAAATGGTGCTTGAGAGTAGAAAGCATATGCAGCCTCATCATCATCATCGGGAGGAGCATAAGAGAGGTGATGAGCTTGAGCAGATACACTATTAGCAATTAAGGTTTGCTGACGTGCCTCAGTGTCTATAAGCATATTACGACAGTGTCCATGTCAAATGGAGGTCTAGCAGCATTAATAACAGTGATCACAGCCTCAAACTCAGAGGTAAGGCCATTGAGAATATAAGAGATCTGAGTAGGTTCAGACACTTTTTCGCCTAGAACAGCAAGATGATCACAAAGTGATTTGATATTTGCTAAAAACTCACGCATACGCAGAGTACCTTTTCTCTGACTACTTAACTGATTTTTATATAACAAAATTTTAGAATCAGATTTGGTAGAGTATAGTTTAGTCAGTTTTCCCCAAATCTGAGCAGCGGTCTCTAAGCCAACAAGTTCAGGTAAAATAGACGGAGCAACTGATGCTAAGAGCCATGACACCAGGGTAGAGTCAAGCGATTCAAATTCATCCAGGTCAGGATTAGGAATAGTTGCACCGGATTCAGCTCGAACCGTTGACGGCGGAGTAGGAGTTGTGCCGTCAAGGAATCGATGTAAGCGATGTTGTTTGACCATTAGGTACACTTGCTACTTCCATAGAAGAAAATTGTGGTCATCTAACCGAATGGTGATCTTCTTGTTTGCTGTTAATGTCACTCGGATTTTTCCGGCGAACGGAGTCAGGCCGTGGATGGTGGCTTTGATACCATGCCAAAAACCAGAGTTTAGAGAGAAAGACGGAAACAATTGTATAAGCTCTGTATGTTTTTCACTTACTATTTCAATGTTAACAGAGTACATTATATAGACTTTGACAATGGACTATTCCAATTATATGACGCCACGTGTGCAAATTCACGTGTTACAACTGACTGAGTACAACTGGCTATCTAATCTGACTATTATATCTAATAATAAATACCTGCTTACGAGCTTTCGTGGTGGTGCCTTCTCGTGATCTTGCCTTGCAGGTCAAAGAAGTTTTTGATGCCATCGCGTTTCCATTAGATGATGAACAGGTGGATGGGAAACCTGATTTATTCTGTGATGATATGCCTTCAAGAAAACAACTAGTTTTTGGAATTGCCGCATTAGAGGGGAAGTTAGAAAAAAGGAAGCATGAGGCTAATAATAATATCAGTAAAAAGAGGTTGAAACCATAGAAGGTATCATCAATATTCGTGGTTGGACCCATTCATGAGAAGAAGTTCTGCCACTTCCCATTCAAGCTCTTTAGTTTTGATAAGGTCAGCGTTCTTGCTTTGTTTCCGACGAACGAAGGAATTTGAAACGAAATCATGCAGGATTTTCTAAGTTTTACCTCTGAATGTAATTGATGTTTCCTTTTGGATCAAATGCATTGATAAATTTCCAAGGAGTATATATGCTTTGGTTTCTTGGACTGTTCTTAGACAGGGTCAGGAATAAAGTCGAGTGAAAATTGGAAAGCACCAAATTGGAAAGCTTCCCAACATGCCTACTAAATACTTTAGAAACTGAAGATAGTGCGAAGGATTTTTGTGATGCAACAGTTTAATAATTCCCTCTTTATTTACTTTCAATATATGGAGGATTTAAATTATATGCTTGAGGATTTAATCCCGTGGAAGCCAAATATCTCATTATTTGATCTTTGTGCTAATCATTGTCCTGTTGGCTTCAATTTCATGGCTGAGAACCTAAATGCTATGATGGTAAGGCAGTCAACTTCATAGTCCAACTATTGTTAGTGGTTTTGAGTTTGATCCCCAGGTAGCCAACACACTGCTTGCTATGTATTCTAAATGTGGAAACCCTCCTGATGCACATAAGTTGTTCAATGTGCCGATGGATTCCTGCATAACAAAAGACCACGTGGGTTTTGTTATTGCAGTAGGAATTTTGAAGCCATTTCAAATAAGATGGAAGGAAATGGCTCAGATGTAGAAGATGAAGCCAATCAAGTTAATGTTTTTTCTCTTTGGCATAAGACCATCAAGAAAGATATCAAAGAGTTTCTAAAAGAACTTCATCAAATCAGAAGCAGAACTTGTTTTCATCGTCCAACTAAAATTCTTAGCTGATGTTCTCATTTGCTATAGTAATGCTCAGAAGAAATTATTTTACCTGGTTTTGAGTGAACTTGCTAGTGGTTGGTTGACCAAGTCATGTGAATAAGATGGAGCTTCATCATATTCCCAACCTCAAATATTTTTGTTCAAAAAGTTTAGACTTTGAACTTCCATTTTGTGAAGAAGGTATAACCAAAACGTATCCCAGGGTGACCACCTTTTCCTTTGGAGTTGTAAGCACACCAAAGATATTTAAAGGATTCTATGAGTACGTGGACATCATGGGAGACCTTAATTTGATCCCATAGAAGCATTAGAAGATGAATGTTTCCTGGAAGTTGGTGACAATGATATGTATTAATCCATTGCGTTGTGACGCGGTTATACATGAGAAAAGCTTATGACTTAATCCATGCAGCTTTCTCATAGTGGGTCGGTCCAGCACCTTGTACTCTTACAAGTGCCTATGACTTTGATTCGTATCTCCATACCTCATCAAAGTCATACTGGTCTTATTTCATCTTCGCTCCCACGTAGATGACCGACTAGGGACATTTAGGATAATCTATAAGACATATCCAAGGATACAGTTATCACTATAAACATGCAAATGAAAATGATAACTAAATGGAGAATACTTTAAATGATATTAACGTTTAAAGTACAATGACTTGCCCCTAGGGCATAATTTCCAACACACCCTACCCCCCAATTTCACCCAACTACCCCTATTTTCACCCCCAAACTACACCCATTTCACCGAATTACCCCTCCTCAACTACTATAAATACGTACCTTCGGGTGCGTATTACAGCGAAAGCAACCGAGTGTTAGAAAAATAAAGAGAGGAGAGAAAGAAGGAGAGAGGGAAAGCGTAGAGATAATTATTTGGGAAGACTGGTAGTAGCTTTTTGGTGATTACTTGGGAATTAGTGAGTAACAGGTAACTCTGAATATTCTTCCACATACTTGTGAATTGTGTATGATTATAAAGTATATTTTTTGTTAGACGAATTATATGTATATTTATTATAATATTATAATAAAAACTGAATATTACAGTTTTGTGCCCACAAAAATTACAATTGTGTGCCCATGAAAATTACGGTTTTGTGCCTATGAAAATTACAGTTTTGTGCCCAGCAAAAATTACATTTTTGCCCCCAAATTTCAGAAATTATAGTTTAGTCCTTTGAATTTCAAGAATGACATATTGGTCCATTGAGGTTTGATGAGATGTTTGGTTTACCTTGTGATGATATTTTATATAAATTGAAGCTTATTTTAATATACTTTATGAAATATAATTATCATGGTGGCTGTATATATGATGGGTTGGAGTAAGGAGGAATTTGAAAGATAAGATTTCTTTATACCACCACTCGGTGCACAGTGGATGGTACTTGTCAGGACCCCATCTTCCATGTTTTCCTCTGGCCGGGATTGCATTAGAGTTGTGGGACACGTAACACCTCTTTAGTTGTTATTTTTAAGGAGGGGAGCCATAGTCCATACTTAAGCTCTATACCTTTTGCCGGGTGTATCAGGTTTTGGTGAGATTGGAACCATCCAGTCAAATGAATGAGTTTCTGTCAGACTATATGTTAGCCTATGGCTCCAGTCAATGGTATAAGGGTGGACGGTGATATAAGAGAGGCTGCATATTATATATTGTATAATTGTATAGTTCACAATTTGATATAATGATGATTACTTTTGCAAAAGAATTTTGTATGAGAAAATATGATATATACAAATATATATATGATAAGTATATATTTTATAATTAAATAAGTATGGATTATGAGATATATTGGATTGAATTTATTAATATCTTATACTTATTTAATTATCTTTTATATATTTTTTCTATCATTTAATTAATTATGGGATAAGAGGATAATTTGATATAAAATGAACTTATATCTTATTTTATATTTTATTTTGCAGAAACATTTTAATATGAGATGGAAGATATATATATCTATATGCAAAGATATCAATTGAAGAGGAGAATCAGATAAAGAATGAAAAAAGCAATTGGAATAAGATGTGGACCCCACACGAAGCAATTACCATGGGATTTTGATTTTTGAAAGGATATTGTTGAGATATAATATATATCTAATGGAAAGGAGATCAGAGATCGGCCCAACAGCCCAACACGTAGAACCTTAAATTATATTAAGGGGTAGCAGTAGGAGAAACAAGCACAGAATTGACAACAGACGGAAGCAACACGAACCGGCCAAGCACGCGACGCTAAGGAGAGGATTGGAGGACGCATAGAGGACAGCTCCACAGTAGTTGGGCTACTTCTCATATGTGTTCTTCCTCTTTCCTTCTATTTGAATATGAATTTCTTAATTTTGTTATGGATTTAGTTTTAGCCATGTGTGGCTAAATTTTATTTTCAACCTAGAGAACCTATGAACTTGTTTGGGTTCTAGATATTATTCCCACAGATTAATTTTGCTTAATTTTATTTGAGTTTATTTAATCTTGTCTTTATTGTTAGGGTTAAATACCTAATTTGCCACGGAAGTTTTGCTAAGGGAGCATCCATCACCCGGAAGTTTTTGTGGTATTATTTTTGCCCCGGAAGTTTACAAAGGCAAAAATGATACCACAAAAACTTCCGGGCGCTTGGATGCTCCCTTAGCAAAACTTCCGTGGCAAATTAGGACTTTAACCCTTATTGTTATTGCGTATTGATTGGACATCATTGAGCATGTTTTGGGGATTTAGGGTTGAACTTGGAAAAAGAAATCTTAAATTGACCTTAGATTAAATAATGTAGAATTAGGTTTTAGTCTAATTTGCATCTAGGATAGGCATATACCTAGAAGCTCCGCATAATCAAATTAGAGTGAGCCCAATCTAAAATGCATCTTATTTAGTTGTGCGAGGCATTGCGTAATTAATTAAGATAGGTATATAAATGGACCGGAAGGCATTTATAGTCTTCAGCCAAACTTCTCAAAACAAACCACTAATCATAAGTATCAAACACCTCAACTACCTTATCTTCATTTCTTTTCAAGCAACAAGATTTCAAACACAAAAATTGATCATTCAAGTTAATGACTTGTACTTCCTCGATCATAGAAAATCTTGGATTACAATCATTCACTGAATTCAAATAAAGCACAACATGCACATCCTTACAAATAGATATAGGCACTTCCAAAAATTTAGAACATCCAACAAAATCCACTTGACTCTCATCAGTAAGAGTCAACACTTCAATAGGAGAGTCAATAACAACAACTCTGGGGACATTACATCAAATTGATAATCAAAATCACAAACCTTAGGCTCCACAGCTGGAACCTCTTCTAGACACCCATTATTCTCATCTAAATCAGTTTCATGCTCGCAATCACTTTCTACATTATCCACAATCTTATGTAATTCCACACCTTTAGCTTCCTCACAATAATCATTATCAGCATAAGAAGTGGTCATCAAGCTTAAGGAATTATCTTGCCCGATAGTCTCAAGGGTTGAAATTATTTGACTCACATATACCCCAATATTTTGGAAACTTGACTCAACACTAGTGTCAAACTCCTCAACTATAGTCGAAAACTCCTTTTGCTCTCTACTAGATCTCTCTGATGCTTCCACACACTCCTCAAATAATCTTTCTAAATTAGATTTTTCCTTGTACTCAATGGTGTGTTCTTCAATATGTGGATAAGAGTAAAAAGGAGGGGTATTTTCATGAGAACAATAGACATGTGGATTCCAAAAATTTTGTTGCTCAAAACTTTCACTAGGACAAAATGAATAATTAGAATGAGTTTGATTCCTAGCAAAATCATCTTTCGCACAATGACTAGTTGGACTATATGGACAATTCACATATAAATGACTCCCTCCACAATAGACACAAGACATGCAAACATATTGAGAAGAATCAACATATGGAATACAACCATCATTTATGTTCCTTTTATGTTTCCTATATTCATTCAAGGAATTTAAAATAGCAATCAATCCATCTTGTGTAGAAGACAAATAATTCATTTCCTTCTCAATATTAAGACCAGTTGGTTGCCATGTGAAATCCATTTTTTCTTTTTATGCTAAACAAAAGAAAAGAAACAAGATATTTAAGAACTCAAACTTAAACTACTAATGCTTAATTAATTCCAACCAAGACAGTTGTGACACAAAAGTCCCCGACAACAGCGCCAAAAACTTGATAGGGCAAAACCTTATAGCCTATAACTCTGCAAGTATACGGGCCGTATCAAGTAATATAGTGATAAGAAAATTATTGTTCCCACGAGGACTTAGTATCACAAACTGCAGTTAAGCATTAATTTTACACTTTCATTTAAGTTGAGCAAAACAAATTGAATTTAATTAAGAGAAAAGAAATTAAAACTAAAATTAAAATAAACAAACTACCACAATAACCGAACGAGCAACCTAGAGTCACTAATCCCTTATTTGTTTCTTAGATTTTATCCCCACTAAATTAATTTTGACTTAACTTAATAAGCTAATCTAGAGTATTAATGTCTATAATAATCTTCCGGTCCATTTATATACCTATCTTAATTAATTACGCAATGCCTCACACAACTAAATAAGACACATTTTAGATTGGGCTCACTCTAATTTGATTATGCGGAGCTTCTAGGTATAGGCCTATCCTTAATGCAAATTAGACTAAAACCTAATTCCACAATATTTAATCTAAGGTCAATTTAAGATTTCCTTTACCAAGTTCAACCCCAAATCCTCAAAACATGCTCAATGATGGCCAATTAATACGCAATAACAATAAAGACAAGATTAAATAAACTCAAATAAAATTAAGCAAAATTAATTTGTGGGAATAATATCTAGAACCCAAACAAGTTCATAGGTTCTCTAGGTTGAAAAGAAAATTTAGCCACACATGGCTAAAACCAAATCCATAACAAAATTAAGAAATTCATATTCAAAGAGAAGGAAAGAGGAAGAACACATATGAGAGGTAGGCCAACTACTGTGGAGCTGTCCTCTATGCGTCCTCCAATCCTCTCCTTAGCGTCGCATGCTTGGCCTGTTCGTGTTGCTTCCGTTCGTCGTCAATTCTGTGCATGTTTCTCCTGCTGCTACCCCTTAATATAATTTAGGGTTCTGCGTGTTGGGCTGATCTCCTTTCCATTAGATATATATCATATCTCAACAATATCCTTTGAACAATTAAAATCATGTGGTAATTGCTTCGTGTGGGGCCCACGTCTTATTCCAATTGCTTTTTTTTTTTTAAATTCTTTATCTGATTCTCCTCTTCAATTGATATCTTTGCATATAGATATATATATATATATATATATCTTCCAAATCATATTAAAATTTTTACTCGTTAGAATAAAATATAAAATAGGATATAAGTTCATTTTATATCAAATTATCCTCTTATCCCATAATTAATTTTATGATAGAAAAAATATATAAAAGATAATTAAATAAGTATAAGATATTAATAAGTTCAATCCAATATATCTCATAATCTATACTTATTTAATTATATATATATATATATATAATCAACTCCTGCTTTTTATCATATATAATTTGCTTGTGTATGGTAAAAACTTTTAGTAGTTACTTGAGACGTGAAATCTCATCCTATATTAACATCTTTCGGTGAACATTCAAGTAGAGAGCAAGGAGGCACCTATGGAGTGAGCTTTGAAGGCTCTTTATACTCCCGTAACTTATGTTATTTTTATTTGTCATGACCCTATCCTATATTAACATCTTTCAGGTGAACATTCAAGTAGAGAGCAATGGAGGGCACCTATGGAGTGAGCTTTGAAGGCTCTTTATACTCCCGTAACTTATGTTATTTTTATTTGTCATGACCCTAGGACTTCCGCATTTTATTTAACTCTGAAATATTTTGGAAACTTATTTTGACTTCGTATTATGAACTTTATTTGAAATGGTTATATAATTTAATGATTTGGATAATGATCATCCCTGTTGGAGGTATTTCAAATATTTTGGCCAAATTTTTGGGTGTTGAATTTGGGGTGTCACATTTTTGGTATTAGAGCTAAATGTTCTGTGGCTCTTTTCTTGAAATTTCTAAATGAAATTCTGTCGCAAAAAAATGAATTTTTTATTAGTGTTTGTTTTCTTAAAATATTTTAGAGGTCATGGTAAACTAAATACCATAACATGTGCACTTCCTTTTGTTTAGATTTAGAATTTATTTAGCTACTTATTTCTTATTTAGTGTCCTTATAGTGTTAATCATAGGAGGAGAAAATAGGGAGAACTTGAAGGACTAATTCAACCCCCGCTCCACATCAAAATGGTCCCCCTCCTCAGGATAACAATGCCCTTTTAGCAGAGTTACGAGATGCAATCCTGGAGGTAAGATAGAAAGTGAATAGGCACGAGAACAAATTAGCATAAAAATGAGGCCAAGGTAGTAATCAAGGAAAGGAGAAGGTACCGATTAGGGCAGGCACTCCTCCTAATCATCATTCTAGGGGGAAGCTGTACTTGCACTGAATTAAGAGGCGGTAGTAGTTCCCATTCTCAGTATCACCCTCCACCTATTACTGAAGTTTGAGAAAATTTTTGGAAGTTTGCCCCTCCAACGTTTGAAGGGAAGCTAGACCCAATTGAGGCACTGGAGTGGTTGAAGCGTCTAGAGAATATTTTTAAAGTTATTGAGATCAGCTCACAACAAAAAGTGCTAGTTGCTGAGCAATTAATGCAGAAAGCAGCCTAAGAATGATGGGAAAGCACCAAAATAAATGATAATGCTAAGATGACGTGGGAAGAGTTTAAAGAAAAGTTTGAGAATTTTTATTTTCCCCCTTCAATCAGAGTAGAGAAAGAGACTGAATTCCTTACATTCAGGTAAGAGGATTTACACGAAAAAGAATTTATTACTCGCTTTTTGGAGTTGTCTAAATTTTACAAGTATTCACAAAAAACTCTAAATGGATGTGTGCTCGATTAGTGGAGAAAACTAGACTAGATTTAAAAACGGATTTGTCACCATTCCTTGATGGAATAAAGGATTTTGAAGAGATATGTGACAAATTACGCACGATAGCTAGAAGCAAGCGAGAAGATGAAGGGATTCCAAGCCGATCTACACCTCCTATGAGAGCTACGAGGGGAATCACTAAGAAGCATAGTCATAACTTCAATAATGGGAATACGTGATTTAGTCATCCATCAAGAAATCATTATGGTGGACCATCAAGGGGTCATTTCAGTGGGCCTTAAAGGAGTCAATTTAGTGGAGGACAGAACTCTTATAAGGGATCCATAGCTCCTATTGCTAGCACCGCTAATAGTCAAAAGTGTGCTAAGTGTGGAAAAGTACACCAAGGACGTTGTGTGATATGTTTCAAGTCTCGAAAGCCAGGACACATCTCCAGGTTCTGTGAGGAAGAGTCTCAAGGTACCAATGATGCTAGAGCGGTTCCAGGCAAAGTGTTCGCACTATCACACCAGGAAGCTAGTACTTCACCAAATCTGATTAAAGGTATCCTCAAACTCCAAGGCCTTGAAGTTGAAGCTTTATTTGATTCGGGTGCTACACACTCTTTTATATCATACGATTGTGTGCCTCGATTAAATTTAAGTACATGCGAATTGCCTTTTTGAATGATTATTTCTACACCGGCGGGAGCTTCGGTGAAAACTTCTAGGGCTTGTTTAAATTGTATAATTGAGTTTGATAGTAGGACTTCAAATATAGATCTTGTTTGTCTACCCATGAAGGGTATTGACGTGATAACAGGAATGGATTGGTTGTCAGCAAATGATGTCATCCTTAACTGTAAGAGAAAGACTATATCTCTTGCAAAAAACTCTATGAGTCATAGTAGACCACAATTGTTGTCTGTAGTACAAGTTGAAAAGTCTATTCGTAAGGGTTGTCCCATGTACATGGTGTTTTTCTACATTCAAGCAGAAGTGGAAGAAGGGATAGGAGATATCGAAGTGGTGAACGAATTTTCAAAAGTATTTCCAAAAGAAATGACAGGTTCACCCCCAGAAAGAGAAGTAGAATTTTCTATTGATCTTGCCCCTAGGACGGGACCTATCTTTGAAGCTCCTTACCGAATGTCTCCATCGGAACTAGCAGAATTAAAGAAGCAGATCAAAGAGTTGATAGAAAAGGGTTTCATCAGGCCCAGTGTATCTCCTTGGGGATTGTTACACACCTACTGGCCTCGCCCTTTCGGGTGGCGGGTAGTGTGATCCTTTAGTTTAATTCAATTTTAATTCCAATTTTTCCCAGGTTAATTCACATCACACATCAGAGTATAAGCAGCAAAGTACACATCGGTTTGGACAATAATATACTGATAAAAATACGGGAAGACAAATTCTTCCCCGGAGGAATCAAAATATACAAATCATTCGGATAATGGTGCCTGCCAGGCCAAAATAAAATATTATAGTCATCTCGGAAATCAAAATAAATGTCCAAAAGAAAATCATCATCATCCACCATCACACTAGCTCTGCTCCAGAGCCTTACCTCTGTCTCCCTGCTCCACTCCAGATGAACTGTTAGATGGCTTACAAGGGGCTAGGATTCAGAAATTGAATCTCATAGTAACTGTTAATCTCATATAATATGTATAAATAATGCTTGTAAGAAAAAACCACAATTAAACAAATACCACATAACATTCAGTATCAAGGCACATAACCAAATGGAACTAGCAGTCCTAATAGCATACAACACAGATCGGTGGTCCTAATAGCACACAACACAAACCCACGGGCATAGAACACAAAGAAAGCCCGTAATGCACACAACATGTTCATTTCCATAGCGCTTGGAAATAAATGATAACTAAATGAATATAACATAACATGGTAAAAACATACATATACAAGTCAAACAGAGTATATGAGTATTAAGGTTACTACCAAATAATACTACGATAAGAATAATTTCCCCGACAAGATATTACAATTAAACCTATAATAATAATAAAATATAAATATAATTAATTTCACCTCAATAAATATTCCTTTGATAATTTAGAATAAGCCCAATTAATGTGTCCATATTTACTAAATTCCTTTTCTTATTAAGGAATTTAATATGGGCCTATATTCTCTTAATTTTCATCCTTATTCTGAAATTTCCAGAAATAAAGGCCCAACTTCAAAATTCATAATTAAATCAAGAAAAATATTTTTGGGTTGACTTAAAATTCAAAATGACCCTTAATATGTCTAGTTTCAACCAAAAATACTCATTTGGGCCAGACCAAGTCCAAACTTCATCCATAGCCCAAAATACCCCTGCTGTCCGAAATAATTCCCAGTTTTCAGGGGCTGTTTTGAAACATGTATTTCTATTAGCACAAAATTCAGAAAAATATTAATTATATACCAAATTAATCCTTAAGATGTCTAATTTATCCCTGTAAAATCTAATAATTTTATAAATTTATTTACTTGGTCAAATATCATGAGAAACTCGGATGACTCCACAGGAAATTCTGAAAACAACACCCCATTAGTTTTCAAACTTCCATTTATGCTTCCAAAATTATGATCCAAGTTCAACCTCATACAAAATCTCATTCTAAACACTTTAAAACCATTAAAAACACCAAAATCCATTCCCAAAACACTAATATATCCAGTTGGACGAAAATCATTGTTTAACCAACAAAATGTCAAATTTCCATTCTAACAACGTAATCTAGTCTATAATCATTTCTAATTTGTTGTTTGAACCCTTAATCATACTCTAACCCCATTTAATAATTTGGGCAGCAACTCCCTAGACATTTAGGGTTTCCAACATTTCAAGAATACAAGAAAGTATCACCCCAAATCAATTCACCAACTCAAATCCACTATAAGGAGGTTCAAGAATCACTAACCTTAGCTTGACCTTTGATGTTCTTGTAATTTCTTGTTCCTTGTTTTCCAAAATTTTCGACCTCCCCTTTATGAACACCATAAGAAGACAGATTTTTGGGTCAAGAAGAGTTGCAAAAGGAAGCTTAGAAGAGATGTAAGAGATTACTTAAGGTTTATCTATTGAATTCTTGAGTTCTTCCTGCTCCTTTTCTCCTAGAAAATTTTTACTCTTTCTTTTTTCCCTTTTTCCCTGCATGCTGGCCAACTCTTGAGTGGGAAGAAGAATGGATTTAATGTCAATTAAAGGGTCCAATTCGGCTGATTTAATGAAGGAAACATTGACCTCCAACTAGCCCCATATTTACCAATTTGTCATCATGCTAAAATTCAACCATTTAGTTGAAATGGGTTTGGTCATTTTCCTTCTTCTTTCCCCTAGTTTGGGCCAAAAAATTAAGCCTCTCCTAGGATGATTTTAGTCCACTTTGTTAACTTATAACCCATGCTCATGTGCCCATAAATTCTAAATAATTATAAGACAAACGGCACAACTTCATGGAAATTGTAATTTTAACCTTGCTTCAATTTTTTTTCCTCTTATTTCCCTAAAAATAATCATGCAACTTCTTGCCATTCCTTTTTGGCCAAATTTAATACACATAAACAAGTAATTCCACGACCACATCTTAATCTTATTTTGATTATTTCACGCAATAACCTATATTCATTAACACATAACTTCATAAAAAATCCATATATGCAAATGAATTCACATTGAGGCACATGAAAAATGGGGATGTTACAGGGATCACCTGTACTCTTTGTGAAGAAGAAAGATGGGAGTCGAAGACTATGCATTGACTATCGCCAGTTGAATAAGTCGACTATAAAGAAAAAACATCCTTTACCCAGGATCGATCATATACTTGATCAATTGATTGGAGCCTCCATATTCTCCAAGATTGATCTCAGGTCAAGCTACCACCAGTTAAGGGTCAAAGCTGAAGATATCCCAAAAATTGCATTCAGAACAATATATGGGCATTATGAATTTCTTGTTATGCCAAATGCTCCAGCCATATTCATGGATTACATGAATAGAATTTTCAAGCCATATTTAGATAAATTTGTAGTGGTCTTCATTGATGACATCCTTATCTACTCTAAGGATGAAAAAGAGCATCTCAAAATTGTGTTATAGGTGTTGAGAGAACACAAGCTCTATGCAAAACTATCTAAGTGCGAATTTTGGTTAAAGGAAGTGAAATTCCTTGGCCATGTCGTATCAGCTGAAGCGGTTGCGGTGGACCCAAAGTTGATGCAGTCCTTCAATGGGAACAACCAAAGTCTGTGACTGAGATCAGGAGTTTTCTAGGATAGGCTGGCTATTATAGGAGTTTCATTAAGGGCTTTTCATAGATAGCTATGCCCTTAACGAAGTTAATTAGAAAGGGTCAACCATATGTATGGGACGAGAAGTGTGAAGTAGCTTTTAAAAATTTAAAGACTAAGTTAACTACGACATCGGTACTTATAATTCCAGATCCTACTCAGACCTTTACCTTGTACACTAATGCTTCCAAGAAAGGTCTTGGGTGTGTTCTAATGCAAAATGGTAGGGTAGTAGCTTATGCTTCTTGACAGTTGAGGCCACATGAAGGGAACTATCCTACTCACGACTTAGATTTGGCAGCAGTGGTATTTGGTCTGAAGATTTGAAGGCACCATCTCTATGGTTCACAATTTGAGGTTTTTAGTGACCATAAGAGTCTGAAGTACCTGTTTGACCAAAAAGAGCTCAATATGCAGCAAAGGAGGTGGATGGAGTTTCTCAGGGACTAAGACTACGAATTGAAGTATCATCCAGGATAGGCAAACGTTGTAGCGGATGCCTTAAGCAGAAAGACAATCCATGTAACCTAGTTGATGGTCAGGGAACATAAATTGCTAGAGGATGTATAGAGTATATTTATTGATGTAATATCAGGATTAGTTGCTACTATGGAAGCATTAACTATTGAAAGTACTACTTGGAAAGAAATTAAATTCGCTCAACTTCAAGATGAGTATTTGCTGAGTGTCAGGGAAGATGTTGAAGAAGGAAGAGAGTCAGAATTCAAGATTAGCGAAGATAGGATATTAAGATATAAGGGAGAGTGTGTCTATTTGATGACGAAGAAATAAGAAAGCTCATGCTAAAGGAAGCTCATCGGAGCAAATATACTATTCATCCTGGAGCAACCAAGATGTACCATGATCTCAAGCGGAATTGGTGGTGGCGAGGCATGAAGAAAGATGTGACGGAGCTTGTTACTCGTTGTTTGACTTGCCAAAAAGTCCAAATTGAACACCGGAAGTCTCCTGGATTATTACAGAATTTGGAGATCCCATAGTGGAAATGGGACAGCATCTCTATGGATTTCATCATGGGACTTCCTTCAACTACGTCTGGACATAATGCCATTCGGGTAATTTTTCATAGATGGACTAAGTCAGCTCATTTTCTAGCTATCGCAGCGGAATACTCCTTTGAGAGACTAGAAAAAATCTATATGAAGGAGATTGTCAGATTGCATGGGATACCAAAAAGTATCGTATTTGCTCGTGATCCGCGATTTACTTCACGATTTTGGAGAGCATTGCAAGATGCTATGGGAACTCGACTAAGGTTTAGTACTGCTTACCATCCTCAGACTGACGATGTAATGACCCCATTTTTATGTAAATTACTATATGAAATTAATAAATGCTAATTAGCATTTTATTAGCATATCTTCATTTAAATTTAAAGCAAGTAATAGGTGTTTCCATCTAATTGGCCAATAAGAGATAATTGTTGTGAGATGGCTTAGGAAGACAAGAGAAAATTCAAGAAGGTGGACACTTGGCAAGATTAAATGGACATTAGAGAAATATCTTTGACTTTAAATGGTGGCTTTAATGATAATATTATTAACCATGGACACATGGCATAATCTTAGTAATCAAGAAGAGGATATTAAATTCAATGAATTCCTTTTGCTTCTTGACATCACACGCATAAAGGAGTAGGAAATGGAAGAATAAAAGTTTTTATCACATGGTTATTCAAGAAGCAACTAGAATAAATCCACATGGCACCATATCTGGGAAAAAGGACACATATGCTTGGAGAATTAAATGTGGGGGGAAGTGTCCATATAATATTTAAAGAAAATAAATTGGGGACACATGTGCACATTGAATTAATTATAAGGGACACTTGTACACATTTAAATAATTAAAGAGGACACCTAATCATCTTATCCATTAAGCAAGGATTCTTAACCACAACAATTGGCATGTGATTGGGAGATATTCTTGGACGAAAAGATGAGACAAGTGGTGTGTCCATGGGGAAAAGAAGAAGAAAAATCAGATTTTTGCTAGAAAATGGAAGAGAGATCTAGAGAATTCAAGGGACAACTAGCAAGGGCAAAAAGGTAAAATCACAAGAAGATATTCTAAGACCAAGGACCAATAATGAAGGGCCAAGAAAGGAGCCTAAATATGTACTAAAAGGACACTTAAGCAAGCTCATAATTGTGCCTAAAAATAAGATAAATTCGTGCAACAAGGAAGGGCCAAGGAAAATTCTAGTTTTGGACATGAAAATGCATGAAAAATGAAGAAAATGCAAGGGCAATTTGGTAATATACCAAGAGGGATATTTTTACATGGTTTCTAACAATTATTTAAGACCATGAACTCCCTCATTTTCTACCCTAAATTCGAAATAGGCAAGAAGAGAGAGAAGAGAGATAAGAGAGTTGTGAAAATCACAAGCAAGAAGAGAGAGAAGAGAGAAAAGAGAGTTGTGAAAATCACAAGCAAGAAGAATTTCAAGAGAAAAGAGGTAAGGAAGTTATGAGAATTATCTTATTTCTTTCAAGTTCATACAAGTATGTTTAAGCCTTCAATTAGTGATCTTGTATAATATTGTTGGAGTTCTAGCTATAACTCAAGAAAATCAAGGTGAAGTGGCCAAGGAAGGTAGAACTTCAAACAAGTAAGTTCTCTTCTCTAACTTCTTGAAATATTACAAAAGTTTAAGGAAATTCTGGTCAATAACTAGAACTTGGTGATATGATTTTATTTTGATGGTTTTTATGGTTTAAAAGTGTTTAAAATGGAATTTTGTATGGGAAAGAGTATGGAGAATAATTTTGGAAGCATAAAGCATGAAAATATGCAAATAGAGGAGTTGAAAAACCAACAAGGGTATTTTAGGAAACTGGGAAATAATTATGTGTTTCTAGACCAAGAAAGTATTTTTAATCAAAAATAGACATCTCAAGGGTCATGTAGATTTTTGGAACACCTCAAACAGATTTTTCTATAATTAGTTATGAATTTTTGAAGTTGGGTCAAATTCAAGAATTTTCCAGCATTTTGTGCGAAAATAAAGGAAAATTAACTAATGAAGGGATACTCATTAATAAAGAAATTAGTGAGTTTCAAATGGTGAAAGAACCCTTCATACAAGTCATATAGTTACATATTTTCTAAGGAGGAAAATTATATAGATGATGACGTCATTTATATTGTATTACTTTAGGTCTATCATTCCTATTTAATAGCCGGGAGTTTGTTACTTGAATTGATCAGTTGTTTACAGGTAAGTAACCTTAATCTCATATGCTTTGTGTGACTTAGTATATATGATCTACCATGATTGTGTATGCATTCAGTGTTATTATGTTTGCCAAGCGCTTTGGTTACCGAAACCGTTGTGTGCGACCCCTGGCATGGTTATGTGCCTTATTGAGCAGTATATGTTATGTGTGACTGCTCGTTCCGGTTTAGGCTGTATGCCTCGCTGTGTGCGACCTGTTGAATGCTATATGATTTATGGTTTTCTTACATACTCTGTATATACTTTGGATATGAGATTAATGGTTACTCTGGGATCCTTCAGGATTCCAGTCTGTGTTGCTACCTGTGTATTTACAGTTTATTGGAAGTAGCTCCCAAGATAAAGTGGTGGATGCTAGCACATGAAGGTGTTGGACCGGCTTCAAATCATTCGAGGAAGATTTGTAGATATTTTATGTATTTATGTTTAAAATATGTACCAAGACTTGTAATATCTTACCAGTACACTACGCCCAAACCGAATGTATGATCTGCTGCGTGATTTACTCTAATACATGTTGTTAAGTAATATAATATAAGAATTAAGAGGTATCACACTACCTGCCACCCGAAAGGGCGAGGTCGGTAGGGGTGTAATAGACTGGCAGACTAAGAGGACTATACAGACTTTGGAAGACATGTTGCGAGCATGTGCAATGGAGCTGGCAAGAAGTTGGGACAATCATCTTCATCTAGTAGAGTTTTCATATAACAATAGTTATCACTCAAGCATTAGTGGATGAGACACCTTATGAGGCTTTGTACGGAAGGAAGTATAGATCTCCTATTTGCTTGACGGAATTAAATGAGCGAAGTTTACTAGGGCCAGAATTAGTGGATGAGACAACTAAAAAGATTAAGGTGATCCAGCAGAAACTTCTCACCGCTCAAAGTAGACAGAAGAGTTATGCCGACAAGAGAAGACGACCATTGGAGTTCGTGGTGGGTGAACATGTATTTCTAAAAATCACACCAATGACCGGCATCGATAGAGTAATTCGAGCAAAGAAGCTTTCACCTCGTTTCATGGGTCCTTATGAGATCTTGGAGAGAATAGGACCGGTAGCTTACAGAATTGCATTACCTCCACAGCTTGTGAACATTCACGACGTCTTTCATGTATCACAATTGAAGTAGAAGAGATAGAATTCAGAGATAACATGACATATAAAGTTGAGCCGGAGAGGATTGTTGATGCAAGGGATAAGCAATTAAGAAACAAGACCATTAAACTTGTAAAGGTTGTGTGGAGAGGAATGGCTCCTGGAGATGCTACTTGGGAAATAGAAGAGAATATGCGACAATCCTATCCCACTTATTTAATTAAGTAAGTATAATTTTCTCTCATTTATTGAATTTTGGGGGCAAAATTCCTTTTAGGAGGGAGAAATGTAACATCCTAAAATTTATTTAGAATAATGTTAGGATAGATTAATGGTAATTAATTTACCAAGAAAATTTATTATAAGAGTAAAACTTTCTAATGTGAGTTAAAATAATAATAATAACTTTTACTATTATAATATATTAATATATTGTAGAATATATTATTATGTGTGTGTGTGTGTGCGCGAGCGCATATTAGAAACGTAGTTAGCTTAAAGTTAAAGGGGGAGGGGGTAATAGGATTCACCCTACCCCCACCCAACTACCCCCATTTTCACCTTCCAACTACCCCCATTTTCACCGAATTACCCCTCCTCAACTACTATAAATACGCACCTTCGAGTGCGTATTCGAGCAAAGCAACCGAGTGTTAGAAAAATAAAGAGAGGAGAAAAAGAAGGAGAGAGGGAAGCGTAGAGATAATTATTTGGGGGACTGATAGTAGCTTTTTGGTGATTACTTGGGAATTAGCGAGTAACAGGTAACTCTGAATATTCTTCTATATATTTGTGAATATGTGTATGATTATAAATTATATTTTTTGTTAGACTAAATTACATGTATATGTATTATAATATTATAATAAAAAATGAATATTACAGTTTTACTCCCGCCAAAAATTATGGTTTTTCCCCGAATTTCGGAAATTACGTTTAGTCCTTTGAATTTCAAGAATGACATATTGTCCATTGAAGTTTGATGAGATGTTTGGTTTACCTTGTGATGATAGTTTATATAAATGGAAGCTTATTTTAATATACTTTATTAAATATAATTATCATGGCGACGTATATATGATGGGTTGGAGTAAGGAGGAATTTTAAAGATAAGATTTCTTTATGCCACCACTCGGTGCACAGTGAATGGTGCTTGTCAGGGCCTTATCTTCCATGTTTTCCTCTAGCCGGGATTGCATTGGAGTTGTGGGACACGTGACACCTCCTTAGTTGTTATTTTTAAGGAGGGGAGCCATAGTCCATACTTAAGCTCTATATCTTTGGCCGGGTGTATCTTAGGTTTTGGTGAGCTTGGAACCATCCAGTCAAATGAATGAGTTTCTATCGGACTATATGTTAGCCTATGGCTCCAGTCAGCGGTACAAGGGTGGATGGTGATATAAGGGAGGCTGCATATTGCATATTGTATAATTGTATAGTTCACAATTTGATAAAATGATGATTACTTTTGCAAAAGAATTTTGTATGAGAAAATATGATATATACAAATTATATATATATATATATATATATATATATATATATATATATATATATATATATATATATATATATATATAAAATCAACTTCGCTTTTTATCATATATAATTTGCTTGTGTTTGGTAGAAACTTTCAGTAGTTACCGAGACGTGAAATCTCATCCTATATTAACATTTTTCATGTAAACATTCAAGTAGAGAGCAAGGGAAGGCACCTATGGAGTGAGCTTTGAAGCTCTTTGTACTCCTGTAACTTATGTTATGTTATTTTTATTTGCCATGACCCTAGAACTTCCGCATTGTATTTAACTTTGAAATATTTTGGAAACTTATTTTGACTTCGTATTATGAACTTCATTTGAAATGGTTATATAATTTATTGATTTGGATAATGATCATCCTTGTTGGAGATATTTCATATATTATGACCAAATTTTTGGGTGTTGAATTTGGGGTGTTACATTTTTACCCTTTCACCCCGTCCATATTGGGCCCGTAATAGGTATGAGCCGCTCGTACCCATGTAAAAATAAATGGGCGGGATACGAGTTAGGCCACAGGGCACCCATTCCCGCCGGTTACTGTATATTTTTTATATATAAGAAAATTAGATGTAATATTTTAATACTTCTTCATTATCATAATCATAGCTCTTGTTCTAGTGGAGGAAGAGTTGCGTTTTACCTTCAAGTTATTCCTTCGATCCCCCACAGCTTAAATTTTTCATTTTTGTAAATCAATTTTTATATAAAATTTTAAACTTTAAAACACCAAAATTACAAATAACCCCTTTGCCCTCTTCTTCATTTTCATGACACGAATCACGATAGCTTTCCTTTCGTTTTCCCTTGATGCCGCCTCCTTCTCCTTGAGTCCTCATCCTCATCTTTCTCTCTCATGTATCTCCTTTCTCACGTCGTCGTAGTCTATGGTCATCTCCTCATCTGTTGCTGTTGCGATGACGACAAGTCAACTTCATGCTTCTTCTTCTCAGATCTATTCAATTGTATCTGCAATCTCATCTCAAATCTATTTGCTCCCTCTCATCGAGCATAAAGATTTTTTAGATCTTGCCTTTGCATTCCTCAAATCTCGCCCCGGATCATAAGGATTTTTCTCCTCTTTATTTTCTGATTTTTCTTCTTCTTTGTTGATAGTGGCTATGACTGGTGTGAGGAATGAGAGTGAGGGACCGAGTTTCTTTGTTTTTTGTTTTTTGTTTTTAAAAAGAGTGGTCACAGGTTCCTCGGAACCCATCGAGATCGCCTGTGTTTGCCCGGACCGTTTATCACAAGCCAAACGGGTTACGCCACAGGTACGGGCTACCTTGTACCTGTGTAAAATAAATGGGCGGGATACGGGTTAAGCCACAGGGCAGCCCTGCCTACCTGTTGCTCACCCCTACTTGAAATATTTAGAAAGCAATCCATGTGGCCCACATGTTCTTCCAAAACCGACTTGGATCTCTTGTTCTTTCTTTTTTTCTTTATCATGCGCCACAATAATTCAATCACATGCTTCTTCTCTTTTCTTTGGACACTTGGCCGAACTTCATGGCCCATTTGGAAGGATTGATGATCTCATATATTGACTTAATGTCGCATATACAATTGATTAATTAAAAAGTTTGTTACCCTATGATGATAAGTGACAACAATTGGTGCAAATAGAAGAAGTAATTGATGAGTATACTTTGACATATTGTACAAGTAATCGGAAAAGCGGGTACTTGAGCAAAATTCACTAGTTAATTCTATTACATTCACATATTGTACAAGAAATTTTGTCAAAATGAATTTAGGATATTACAGAGTCAGTGGAATCTTGAACATAGGTTCACATCCAGAAATCTTTCACATTCTCTTGTGGACATTAGAAAGACTCTATAGATTATCAAGCTATTGAAATGTATATTAGGACTTGGCTAGAAATGTTCTTAGTTTCCTTAGTTTTTTGTTAATTTCTAGTTTTCCTTTGTTCTTGATCAAAGGGGAAAAAGAAAAGAACATGATTTTTTTGCTTGAATAACCATAATTATGCAAGAAATGAATTTAAGGGATTATTTATAGTTCTTAAAATATAATAAACATACAAGTCTTTGACATTAATATAATTATTTATAGATTTCAATTGAATTCTTCGTTGGTTTCGGGTTTACTTTTTGACTGTTAAATTGAAAATTGAATTTGATGAGATGATTTTAAAAGTATAGATTAATATGTGTACAGTTAATAAATTAAATCTCAACAGTTCATTATCACAATGGAGAGAAAATGTAGTTGATCGAAAGAAACCAAGTCCTGGACATGAAGTGTTAGAATAAGCTGCTAGTGTCATTTCCTCATACAGATGAATTGTTATTGAAGTTGTTGGCCTCCCTATTAAAAATATTTGAGGGTCCCACCTTGAAGTCAACTTAACTCGGTCAACATTCAACAATACTGTTGTGTTGGAATTCTATTCCTCTTCTATTGAATTTTAAACTCATCTCTACTCTCGAGGCATGAAGCTTCCCTCTAAGTTTACATTCTGCTCCCCTCTATAATTTCTCTAGCAATCAAAATTTTATTCAATGCAATCTTTATCAAGATGGTATTTTGATAAAATAATACTCCCTCCGGTCCTAATTATAAGACATATTTAACCGATTTTGGGGAGATTAAGGAGAGGAGTTAAATTAGTTAATTTTACTCATTTTCCTAAAATGCCCTTATATAAATTTAAAATGACATAAGTAAAAGTGAATCAACAACTTTGTCACATATCTCTCCGACCAATTTTCTTTTTCACACACTTTCTAATTGAAATAATGGTCTTGCTATATATACATATATGTGTGTATATATATGTATACATATAGATCTATCTACACACATATATATATAGACACACACACAACCATATATCTACACACACAGAGATATATATATGTTTATACATATATGTGTGTGGGTGTTTGTGTATGTACACACACACACACACACACATATATATATATATATCTACACACATAAACACAGATACACACACACACACACATATATATATGTACATACACATATATACATACATATGTACACACACATATCTACATACATACATATATACACAGACACATATATATAGACACACACATGTGTGTGCGTGCGTGTGCGTATTGCAACCCACATACATATACTCACAAAAAACCAAACACACTTGAGAATAAAATAGGGGTATTTTAGGAAGAAATTGACAAAAACTAAAAAGTTGTCCTATAATTAGGACCAAAACTAACCCCCAAATGTTGTCTTATAATTAGGACCGGAGGGAGTATTTCTTTTGCCATTTTGACAAGTCTAATATGCTTTTTAATTCAGTCTAGTGTGATTTTTAATTTAGTCAAGTCTAATCCGTATCCCAAAAGATCTGGCTTGATAGAATAGGGAACACTAATGATTCATTATTTTCTAAAGATAAAGGAAAAAAAAAACTCCCTCCGCTCTTTAATATAAAATATATTTACCTAATTTAATTCGATTAAAAAAGCTAAATAAATAAATTAATATGACATGTATTTTCTAAATCACTTTAGTTATCTTCTTTGATTCTCTCATTTCCCCCTCTGCATGATTATTGTTGTAAAAATATTAATAGGGGTAAATTAGGAAAAGATTGACAAATATAAAAATTATATCATATATTTAAGACCAAGATTGAATCATCAAATAATCCCTCTATTGAGGATCATAGCAATTTTGCCCTGAAAGTTTTTTTTGCTTCAATTTTGCCCCGGAAGTTTTTTTTGGAGCAATGTTGCCCCTCCGTTAACAACCCTAACGTCAACTAATGGTCAACTGTTAGTTGACCGTTAGGGTTGTTAACGAAGGGGCAAAAGTGCTCCAAACAAAAACTTCCGGGGCAACATTGCTCCAAAAAAAAACTTCCGGGGCAACATTGCTCCAAAAAAAAACTTTCAGAGCAAAATTGATCATGACCATATACTTCCGGGGAAAAAATGCTACTTAACCCTTTTTTATATTCAATATTTAATTTTGCAATAATGACTCGTTAATGAAAATGCAACCCTTTTTTGCTCTGCTTTATTGCAATATACCGAGGACTTGGTTTTCTCCGCTTTATTGCTCTTTCGATTCCAGTAACAGGAGATAACTTATGAACAACACATTCTCTTATATTAAATTCTAGAGGCCTCCTTCTTTTATCAGTATAACTCTTTTGTCAATTTTGGGCTGCAAGGAGCCTCTGTTGGATCAAATTAATCTGTTTAGAAGTCTCATCAACCATCTCTAGTCTGCACTATTCCCTCTTAGACAATTCTGTCTAGCAGATAGGTAATCTTCTTTTTCTCCCGTATAAAGCCTCATAGGGAGCTATTTCTATACTATTCTCTTCTAGCTTGTTCCTAGGTGTAGTACTTGATTACAAATGATCAACTGTCTGTTTTCACAACGCCTGGTTACACAAGTCTTACTACTTGTTCATTTTTCTACTTGGTTTATCACATACTGGCCTTCCGGCTTAGTCTACTATCATAGCGCGGGGCTTTCTAGCCTTACCTCCTAGGGAATTTTCTTAAGATTTTAGGCATCTCATCTTTCACTTGGTATAGTTTAAATGTTTTGCCAGCCTCAAGATGTACTCTAGACACACTGGTCTAAAGTTACGTGCTAATTAACATTCCACATAGTGCTAAGCATCACAGGTCTTACAGCCCAGGGACACCGCTGATAGGGCAAAACTTTACCGCCTATAACTCCGCAAGTATACGAGCCGTACCAAGTAATAAAGTGATAAGAAAAGTATCGTTCCCACGAGGACTTTATCATAATCTCAGTTAAGCATTAATTTTAAATTTTCGTTTAAGTTAAGCAAATCAGAATTTAATTTAATTAAAATAAAATAAAAACAAACAAACTACCACAATAATAAAATGAGCAACCCAGAGTCACTAATCCCTTATTAGTTTCATAAACCTTGTTTTTACTAATTTAATTAGCCTTAATATCAATTTTGTTAATCTCGAGTATAATTAGCCATAAGTGCCTCGTCGGTCCACTTACAACCCTCTCTTGAGTATAATTTGTTATGTCTAACATAATTACTCAAGAGGCAATAAAACTCGAACACACTCTTCAACAATTATATGGGGCCATTAGGTATATGTCTATCCTAATCGCAAATTAAATTGTAATCTAATCCCATATTACTTAATCTCAGAGCCTAATTAAAATTCCCTTCGTCAAGGTAAATCCTAATTCTCAAATTCCTATTCAAAAGATGATCGACACTAAATAGATAAAGCTAAATAAGATTAGGTAAGCAAAATTAATATTAATTATAACTAAATAATAAAATTAAAGTTTAATCCACCTATAAGTTCATAGTTACTCTAGGTTGCAAAACAAACTAGCCAAACATGGCTTTAACCAGATCCATCCCAAAGACAAAGAAAAAATTAAATCCAGATTCAAAGAACAAACAGAACGAAAAGAATCAAATCGCGAACCACTCCCCTCAACAAAAGTCATCCAAACTTCTCTATTTCTTGGACTCTATGTTTTGTTCGAATCCGAGCTTCCAAAGCGCAACCGTGTTCGAAATGGTGAGGAAGAGAGATGAAGTTGGATGGTGGTGGAAGAAGGGAGGATCTCGCCGGCGACAATGAAGATGAAGGTGTCGTCGGTGAGGAAGAAGATGCGATGGTGTTGGAAGGCGTGAACACCGCTTCTCGTCTCTCGTTGTGTCTCCGGCCGCTCCACCCGCTCTGTTTCCCCTTTTTCGCCGTGGTCCTTCCCCGTGTGTCTTTTAGGTCTTTAATTGATTGATTCAATTCATTCAAATCCGTCACGTGCTCCTGTGCATTTTCTCCTTTTCAATTCATTTTGTCCAAACGGTGTCACTTTATGCTTTATGCTTGCCCATTGCCCCCGATCCTTTCTCTAATTGTAAAAAAAAAACATAATTATATAATAATAACAATAAAAATAAAAACTGAAATTATTTTTGAAAGCTTCTAATGATTATGATTTATTTCCTAAACTCAAACTTTTATTTTAAATTGAAATCCCATAAATGATGCATCCAGATTGATTTTTCTTAAAATCTCAATAAAATGTCTTTAAATTAGTAACAATGAATTCTCAAATATATCAAAATATATTTCAAATCTATTAAAAATGAGAAGTCATCAACCGCCCCATGCAAAATTGCACATCGGGTCTTACTGCCTTGAGCCTCTACTCATCAACTTTGTCTGAGCTTCTTCAATTCTAAGCTCTCAAACAATTTCCTCTCGCTTAGCACTGTTGCTGGGAAATTCTATCTGACTTACACAGTTCAGATTTTGTAGACCATTCTATCAGTTTATGTTCCTGTATCACAATAACCAACTGCACCGCTTTTTGTGTTCATACAACAGCGACGACAGTCAAGTCACCGCTTACTATGTTGTCTCATATTCAACATTTTAAATTTTCACATATTTGAAAATCTTTGTGGTCGCAGTACATTTACACAAAAACATTATTTTCACATTTTCAAATTCAATCGCTGCCAGCTCAAATTTTCATGAAAACAATTCACTGTCGAACTATTTTCAGAAAATATTTACTACCGGCATACATTATTGAGGGGGATTATTCATTTTACAAATTCAACATTCAAAAGCTCTTGCCACCACTTAAATCTTTCGGTATAGCGGTACACCCCAATCCTTTCATACACAAACCATTGCACTTGTCGGCCGATGTGGGAGAATTTTCATCCATTCCCGGGACCCAGTGTCTGCACTGGCACAACAATAATAGGCCACCCACTGGAATCCCATACCCGGGACAAAGGACCTCTGTCCAGAAGCCTCGGTCCAACCGCCTGCGTGGGTGGCAGCCCGACAAGGCAACACACATGCCCTCACAAGGCGAAACTACTCGGATTGGTTGCATACACTGCTGGTGTGGGTATCAGTTTCTCAAAACTAATCCCCTCAAAAGAATTTTCGACAATTGCCAGCGATTTTCAAAAATATTTTCAAAAACATCTGGCAAGATCTAGCAAATTGAGTATGTCTACAACAGTTTCTGGCCTCTTCCAGTTCCGTACTGTGTCTACCACAAATAGGGTTCACAATTCAATTCCAAATCTAGGTTCCATAAGGACCTTGTCTATGAGACAACATAGCTCAAAAGTACCATTTCAAACTGGTTTCATATTCTGCCAAAAACATTTCATTCGAAAGTTTAGTTCATAAAATTCAATTTCAGAAATTTGCAAACATAGTAGGTGCATTGGTAAGTTCAAAACTTAATTTTTCACACGTACCAAGAACCAGTCAACTGACATAGAAGGTCATCAACTTCAATTTACATCTCAGGCTCTATCCATAGGACACTAAATCCTTTCTATTTCATCTGACAAGCCATTTCAGAACAATGCCTGTAACCTTCAGGCTTACAACCTCTTTGGCACTCTGCTCGGTATTCATGGTTTAGTATCTGTAAGTTTCTGCTAGCCTATAGACATCTCAGTCTTCATAGGACTCAAGGCTTCTCACTGTACACATATCAAACTTATCAACTCAAAATTATATCAATCAAGTAGGTCTCCTTACCTACTGTATATTCATATCATAATTCTTTTACACCGAGGACTGGAGCACGTCATAGCATTACATGGCATTATATAAGCTTCATCTGAGGTCGTTGTAAATTTTCGATAATAATCCTAGCTCCAGGCATAGTCTCAGATTCAATTTTCCCTTATTGGGTATTCAACTCATATCACAGAGATCTATTTGCCATTATCACATCCATAACTATCGGTCCTAATCTTAAGACCATAAATTGTGGCTACCGAGGTTCTAGCTAACATTTGGTTCCCTCAGTAAATAACTCTCAATCATTCTTTCTAAGGAAAAATCATAAGATTAAAAATCATTCCCTAGCAGCTAGTAACCTCCAAATACCTCATACACATGGGTATTATACTCTAGTGCCTCAATGCATGTAGATCAATCAAATGCCTTAGGAATAACTCATTATCAAATCAAATCATTAGGTTTATCAACCTAATTCTAAAACCTCTAACAAACCCAATAATCATGCTATGATCATCATAATTCATAGCTAATAACATTCAGGCACTATCCTCAAAATAACCTCAAATCAATAATTGTTAGATTCACAATTGATTCCTAAAACCTCATCATTAATTAGGCTAAGGAATCATATTACCTCAACAATACCCAAAATACAAACTAGGATCACGATTCACAATTCCTAGTCTAAACCTCGAAACATTCAAATAATATCAACACTATTCATGAGGTTCTAATTCCATCTCAATCCTCAATAGTACAAGGTATAATCTAATATCATTCTATTACCTCAAGGTTAATCATTAATCCTCAATCATACCCAAGCATTGCTGACTGCGCAGCCTTAATCGGCAAGTATAAGGTTCCTATTCTTAAGCATCAGAATCTAGGGTAACCTCAATCATACCCAAATGAATAGGTCGACTATTCAATATTGATCATTATTCATAGGGTTCCTATCCCCAAGTATTGGAACCTTAATACAACCTGTAACATCCCATTTTCAAAAGCAGTAAATTTTTTTTTTCCAGCAGAATAGAGCATTGGAGCAATTGAGTAACTGATACATATATTTATAAATGCCGTAAGTCCGGCTGATTTACGTAAACGGTACATTGACCAAGAGTTTTCAAAATGAATAACACCCGAAGAAAGTCTTCACCCGGTCTCTCGTGCGGCCTCGCTCGCCTTTCTCCTGGTTCTCGCTTCCCGAACCCGACGCTATGATAAGAGCCGAGATCCAATTGCAATTTGGATCTCGGTAACGGTTAACCTCATGCTTAAATACGACTACATATACACGATGACAAAGAAATCAATACAACAGTCCATAACAGATGTATGATTAAAAACACATAACCACGTATACAAGATAATAACCACGTATGTAACATAACCTCGTATGATACAACATTAATAACCTCGTATGTGACATAACCTCGTATGTAACATACCGTGTATATAGCATAACCTCGTACACTACTACACAACAATCATATAATAAACATTAGAGCTAGTGTTACGACGCGAACGTACCTTTTGGCGGTACAACGTAACTTTTACGGAAAAACGTGAAATTCGACAAATGGGAAAAAGCTGCGGTATGACGGCGGCACAACAAATGCGGCTCGATTAGCTCGATATCCTATAAGGACAACGTTTATCAACATTTGGCATCATAACAGGCCATTTCGGCGAAAATTACTATTTTGCCCCTAGTACCCCTATTTGGCGGAATTTCGCTGTAACTTCGTTACTTTGACCTTATTCCATTTCAAAATTATCCCCACTATGTTTTTACCTCGTCGGCATCTTTCAATGCAATGAGGCTTAAAAACAAGTATAGGAATAAATTCTGAAACTTCCTAGATCAAAACAACGCTTCTACTATAACTACCGAAAGAACTACGAAAACTAAAAGCTAAGGACGTAAGAACTTACTCGAGCTAGGTAGAATTTTTGCAGAGCTTCTCTCTCTAGAATTTCGGCCAAGGAAGAGAGAAGAATGGTGTGAGAAATGAAGAAGAGGAGGGTGCTATTTATAGAAGAAATTCGGACGTAAAGGGAATTTTCTCGCTTTGTTTTTGAACCGTTAGATCTAGGGTTTTGGGAGGAGCAATCTTGGCCCTCCATCCATAGGTGCCGACCTCTTGGCCCAAAAAGTCAAAGAATGAGTTGTCATCTTGCTTTATGGCCTCCGGTCCGATAAAGCTACCCGACGGTGTCCGTTTTCGCGATTTCGCGAAACTCAAAAATGCGAGCGTGTAACTTTGAAGGTCTTTTCATCCTCTTTCATATTATCAATTTGGATCCTCTTTTTGATCATATCCAGGTATTCTCCGGTGCGTCGGAAGATATTCGGACAAACGCGTCCGGTTACGAAAATCGCTTCCGATAGAACCAACTTCTGGACAACAATTCACCGAATCGTAAACGTCCAAATTGTTGCCTAACTTAATCTCGTGTTTAAAAAGACACAATTGTTTCTATAGGTTCTCACTTTGCCTATCCGACTCTACTCTATCTGATCAACTTTTCGTCTTATTTGAAATTAGGGTTTTCTTGCGGAAACAACGCCCGGTAAATTCTTTCTTCGTGTAAAAATTCACTTGTTCTTAATTTGATCAGTCTGGAAAGACTTTTACTTCGGTTTACCCGTAGAATTTATTTCTAACTTGTTCCCCCTATTCGCCTATAAGCCGACTCACCGCATAATATTATTATTTTATTCTAATTACCATTTTAATTATTTAAACAATTCTTTTTAATTAAAAATACTTAGAATTTCGGCCCCCTCTTTTAAAAATTCAGTTTTAATTATTTTTCCATAATTTTTTCCATTTTTTAAAAATATAATATTTTTTACCAAAAATTCTCGTTTTACCCCTGCCTTCGTTAAGGCTTAATCGGACCTAATTTCTTCGTTTAGTGATCTTTTTAGGATCAAGTTTCTTCATATATTTATCTTTACCAATTTTATAGTATATTGTTATCTTGCAAACTTTTATACCGACATTGTCATTTTATATCCTATGTAAAATATTAAAAATGTTTACCCCATCGTGTTACTTTATGGTTCTCAAAAGCTTTTTAAACTTTTCTTCATGTTATTCCCTCTGAAATAATTTATTAAATTCTCATAATTAGGGATAACACTTCCATATTTTTCTCATAATTTTTCATGATCTTTCGCATTTATCATAATAGTTTTAGACTGTTTTTATCACCATTATATCATTTTTAGTCATTCTGTTCATCGATTTTCCCGTAACTTTTTTGACAATTTACTCTATAATTATAACAATTTTCTATAACAGTTTTAAACTCATGATTTTTCTTTATCAAAATATTCGTTAATTTCCTTTATCTCAAAATTTCCAGATTTACTAAAATCTGGGTATTACACAACCTTAATCACATTTATCCTAGGCATTAATTCTACTTAGGGTCAGATTCAGCCTAGTCTTGATCACAACCTTATTCAATCTAACATCCTTATAGTATGTCTAAAGATCATCATATGTCATACCTTAAGGTGCTAAAGCCTTAATTCAAGGAAATCTCAAATTCCTATAACATTTTCCAGGAGTTCACCCATCCCGAGATTTTCCTTGCTTAAGCACGCTTAACTTTGAAGTTTTGATAAGATTGGGGGATCAAAATCATTTCTCAATTCATTATCAAGAGCCCTAAGATTAGCAACAAAGTCTACCTTAGGTACCACCTCAGCTATCCCCCAAAGTCTCAACTTTCGGAGCCTAAACCTTACTCCTCCGATATATCTCTACTGCTCTTTTCCCTAATACAACAGTTGGTATTCTTTTACTATAATGCCTTCCTTCTGTATTCTTAAGTTACTCTTCTTTTTCTCCGGTAACTCTGGGTGGGATTCTATTTAGAGCCAGTTTTCTATATTAGAGGTCTTAAAGTCAGCAGCAGAACCCATATTCTGTGATGTCTTATCAATCTTTGAAGTTTTAACTTCGCAGAGCTTACCCCTTTTCTTTGGGTATATATCCTTTCTGCTCCATTTGTTCAAAATTACATTAGTACCCTTAACCATATACCTTTTACCAGTACCATTCAAACCATGCTCTGATACCAAAACTTTACACCCCCACCGGCCTCGCCCTCTCAGGTGGCGGGTTAGAGGGGTTTCCTTAAATGGTTACCTTTCCATCACTATTAAGTCCATTTAACTTATATTAGAGTGAGCGCGACAGAGCATAGGACCGGTTCGGACTATGTACTATACTGGTAAAAGTAAAATCCACAGAAAATAAAAGTCCCCGAAGGGTTAAGGGTACAGTCATCCAAAATAAATACAAAAAATAATATACAGACATCCCAAAAATATAAGTACAAAAATGATAGGGCATTCCCTATTCTTCACTGCACCACCGGGCCCTACCTTTCCAAAAAGGTTCTTGATCTTCAGGCACGTACCCCTATAGCTTTAGAACGTCTGGAGTCCAATAATGGCCCCCAGAGTAACCATCAGTACTCATGCACTAAATGTGAGATGCGTATGTATGCAACCATGTAGTATATGAAAATACAATTAATATGCCAAATACCTCAATATGCAACCAGCAACACACACAGAAACACATATATTTGGCAAAAAAAAATACAAAAACACACATATGGCACGCAAATCTCAATAAGAAGTCCGAACTGGGCCCTAGAGGCCATTCTACGTCTTATCGAGGAGTTCTGTGAGCAAGGGCCCTTAGATGTTATTCATTACGCTTGTCCGAAGTAAGAGATATGGACTACCCTGGTTTGGGAATAGAAGCTCTGGCTGCTCATTCACCGAAAGCTCTAACTAAATCTAAATCATAAACATCTTTTCTGACTGCATTTCCAATGCTTTCTTTCAAACCGCCTTTTATTCTTAGAATGTGGATAAGAAGCCCATCCAAGTTGGTTTTCGACTAATTCAATAGAAGTTAGAAAGACTAATTCCGGACGAACATGTAAGAAAATCATACTAGACTTCCCTTAAGGACCACTAAAAGAATCTCTCGTCATCCATTAGATCAACCTGTGCCTAATCAGTTAGCGAGAAGAGGGCTAAAATAGCTTCTATAGTAGCAGCTATGCGTATTAGATTCGATTGCTTCTCTTTCCTTTAGGCCGTGATAATAGAATGAGTTGAGCCCCGCTCTTTGTAAGGAAGGGCTTTCCTCGAGAAAGAGAAGTTAGCCACTCAATCAAACTCAGGACGGGGAAAGCCTAAACTCAACTACACTAATGAGGAAGCGGGACACTTTACTTTCCTTTTACCGCTCTTTGGAAGAAAAGCCCAAGTAAATTAAATAATACCGGTGAATAGTTAAAAAGAGGTTTCTAGACGACCAGCTAAACAGATTAAATCCTACTTCCTGACCGACACCGGATCTGAGTTTGCAGGGGGAATAGCCAGGAGGCATCTCTGTAACAATAGATCGACTTTTCTCCTTACGCCTAAGTCTATCTCGAAAACGGGAATCTCCAATTCTCACTCTGAGGAAGCAGGGCGTGTTAGAGCTAGTGTGAGTTTGGATGCTTGCAGATCCTCCTCGAAAACTTAGGAAGAGATTCGAACTTCCTAGCCCTTCTGTTAGTAGGCAGATGCGGATTCCTTGTGTTACGCGAAATCTTGCTTTCGATTCCGGAAGAAGCCAAAGCAGGAGAGTAGCCAAGCTAAAGTACTTTCTTCCGACGGTGAGTATAGGGGAATCCCCGGTCTTAGTGCTTTCCTTGTTAGCTGCTCATTCTTCTCGGATTGAAAGACCAATAGTTAGATCTCTTCCTGACGGAATAGAAAGACTTTTCTTCCAGACGGGATGCGTATTATCATATAATGACAGATCTCGGCCCATAATGCATACAATAGCAAATTAACTGCTTACGGGCACATTGATAAGCAGAAGACCTTCAAGCATCCTATAAGACTGCTGCTACCTTATCCTCAGTTAGTTCCCAGATCAAGGATATGATTCTTTAGTCTGTTACCGGGTAAAGGATAAGACTCAATAGTCTCTTCACAACTGTTACACCCCTACCGGCCTCACCCTTTCGGGTGGCGGGTTAGAGGGATTCCTTTACCTTGTTACCTTTCCTTCATTATTAGGTTCATTTGACCTGTATCAGAGTGAGCACAACAGAGCATTTAACCGGTTTGGACAATCTACTGTACTAGTAAAAGTAAAATAAATAGAAAATAAAAGTCCCCGAAGGGTTAAGGGTACAGTCATCCAAAATAAATACCAAAAATAATATACAAACATCCCAAAAATATAAGTACAAAAATGATAGGGCATTCCCTATTCTTCACTGCACCACTGAGCCCTACCTTACCAAAAAGTTTCTTGATCTTCAGGCACGTACCCCTGTAGCTTTAGAACGTCTGGAGTTCAATAATGGCCCCCAGAGTAACCATCAGTACTCATGCACTAAATGTGAGATGCGTATGTATGCAACCATGTAGTATATGAATATACAATTAATATGCCAAATACCACAATATGCAAACAATAACACACACAGAAACACATCTTTGCTCCGTTGGGCCGCCTTACCAAGACAGCCCCTAAGCACAAACCCGTCTCTCTGAGTCGCCACGCAGTGCAGACCCTGACAAACACCGCCTGTTTCTGTTGAGTCGCCACATAAGCAGACCCCGACAGGCACCCTCAGCGCTAGGGACACAATCACAAATATGTTATGTATGCATATTTGGCAACACATATAGAAAAACACATATGGCAAGCCAAACATACCACAAACACATAAAAGTGCCGGAGTAGAGTGGTTACTACCTGGTGGGGCATGTACCGTCTTACAATTTTAATGTGCCTGCTAGCTCTCCCAAGTATGATTTAACCTAAAATAACACCAAAAGACCTTATTTTAGCATTTTCCAAAAATACCCTTGCATTTTCTATTAAATCCGAGCCTCACCCAATTTTCCCAGAAAAATCCAGAGTCTGGTCCAACTTCCACGATTTTTAATAAATTCAAAAAAAATCATTTTTACATGAAAATAGTGCCATTTGAACCAGTACAATGTCTATGTTTCAGGAAAAATATTTCCAAAATCAAAAAGTACACTTATTGTGGAGTGTAGCCAATTTTACACCCTCTGGTCCAGATTCACTCAGTTGCTCCCTGGTTGAACTTTAGCAATTTTTATCTCTTAGTAGAAAGATCCAAACAACACAAAATTATACATCATGGTGAACCTTGGTATGTCTAATTTCTCCCTGTAAAATATAATATTTAAAAAAATTTAGTCTCTATTTTTAAAGCTCAATTGAAGGTTCGCTGTCAGAATTTCCAAAATCAGCAATAAGCTTGTTCTTGGGGGTTTTTCGGTGTTTTTGAGTTCGGAAAATCAAACCATAGGTTAACCCCACACAAAATCATGTTTTAAACACTTTGGGACCATTAAAAACTCAAAAATCAGACCCCAACACCAAGCCCCAACCAGTTGAACGAAAACTACAAGTTTAAGTTCCAAAGGTGCGGGTTTTCGGTGTTTACCTGAATCGGAAGTTGGGTTGATGATCTTAGGAGCTTAGACCTTGCTTTGGCTATGGAGATCTTGGCTGAATCCTCTCTCTATTTTCTGCAGAAATTTCGTGCTCCCCTTGGTCTAGGAGAGAGAAAACATGTGTATTTAATAATAGAAAAAGTAACTGATCGGTCCCGAAAAACTGTGGTAAAACCTTGTCCAGTAATTAATGGAATTCATCTGGCTTTTTGACTTTTTCTCCAAGAAATTCCAGAGAATTCCAGGCCTCTAGGGTGCTGCCAAGTGGCGAATTCCCCTCCAAAATATCTAGATATTTTCTTCTTTTGGAGCAAATTGCTTGTTTTGGCCCAAAACTTTTAGAAATTACAATTGTGGCCCGGAACTTACCAATAATTGCTGACTTTTCCCACATGCTTTTTCCTGCCCAAAGGGGACATATGTGGCGCCATTTAGGGCCCACATGTCTGCCCTAATTAATTTTTGCTCATTCCCATTTTACCCAATTTTCTCTGAATGTGGGAACCGCGGTTTGACTTTTACACTGCTTTTTCTTCCTTTTTCTCCAAGCAAATATTTTTAATAATTAGAGGGGGTATTTGGCGCCTAAGGGGCCCCACATATCTGATCCTTTGTATTTAATTCCCTTTTTCCCCCACTTTATCAGTCCAGTTCTTGTTCTATCGGCCTGTGTGGGTCCCGCTGGTCAATAGGGTGTTTCCCTTTGCACTTTTCTTTATCTTTTCAGATATTTCCCCCCAGATTGGACATACATATGTGGCACTTTCCAAACTTCCCAGAGTGGCCCCACACTTGTCCCGTTCAGTCCAAAGGAACCCCTAACTGGTCCCTATCGGTCCCCTTTCTACCGGTTAGCATCCCGTGGGACCCGTATTTTGTGTTTGGGCGTGAGTATGGATAAAATCATCTGATTTTCCTTATCTCTCTCCATGTGGACGAAAATGGATCCTTATGGGGTAAGGAATTGACTTTTCTACCCCTGTAATCATTACTTACTTTTTTTTTTCAAAAAGTCAGTTTTAACCCCGTGGTGACACGTGTCCTCTGGTTATAATTACATTTGACTTTTCTTTCCTATCAGGGGATTTTGCAATGTCTCTTCCTCTTCCATTTCCTAAAAAAAACGCAGGAATCCCTTACTAGTTTAGGAAATGTCATGTACACATTTATTTTAGCACATTTTTACGTACTTAGCTAATTGTCTCATATCTTAGGACATAGCTAAATGACATTTTCTCTAACTGGATCTACACCGTATGGGTCTCCTGTGCCCCTTTTTCATTGGCACTTTTAATTTCACGGTTTATACATACTAGGTCCACCGACTTGTATAACCGAGTCATTAACCCCTGAGAGGCTTCTTACCTCTCATCATTCTTGGGACTTTACCCAAACCAGGCTTAGTCGTCTGCCTACTTTAGTCTTATTCTTCAAGTCTCTAATCCAAAATTCAGGATATTACATTTCCACATCTAGATATTATATAAATAAGAATTAAAAATACATGATATCATAAATAGCAGTTTTAACATTTTTTTGGGTTAAATAGCAATTTTGCCTTATAATTTTTTTTTGGGAGCAATTTTGCCCCTCCTTTAACAACTTGACCGTTATGGTTGTTAACGAAGGGGCAAAATTGCTCCAAAAAAAAAAAAAAAAACTTCCGCGACAAAATTGAACCCATAAAAACTTCCAAGGAAAAATTGCTCTTGGGGATGTACTTCCAGGGCAAAAATGCTACTTAACCCTATATTTTAAAAAGGACCAGCAACCAATAATGGGCCTGTTTGGGTTGGCGGTAGGAGCGGTAGCTTAAAAGCTATCTGACTTTAAAAATAGCTCATTAGGAAAAAAGTCAGGTTATATATAATGATTTGTGTTTGGATTGATGGTGGTAGAAGTGGCGGGGCCCACGTCAAAAAGCTGAGAGCTTTTTGGAAAAAGCTGGATTCTAGAGCTTTTTCCTTAACGAGCTTTTTGAGCTTTTTTGACTTAAAGTCCAGTGAACTTAACGCGCAACCCAAACACTCTACGTTGAGCTTTTTCTCCAAAACCCATTAACTCTACCGCAAACGCTTCTAACGCCCACACCAAACAGGTCCAATGGTAACACAAACCAACGCAATATGATCATGATCGTAATAAAGACTTAGTTTTCTCCTAATTTATCAAATAAAGAAGTTGATATGAAATCTCAAACATTATTTTTTGTTTTTTTTTTTAATTTTTATATAATAACAAGATGTCAGCCACATGTACTGTTTAGAGTTTACGGACCATTTAGAACATATGAATAGTGTATATTAATGTAGATTTAATACACACACAAACACACTATGAAACAAAACCCGTTAGATAACAACTTAATTGAAAACACGTTTTGAGTGACAACGGATTCCATATATTAATACTAACTAAAAAATACAAAGATGTACCCACTAAAATTAAGTTAACCACTGATCATTGACCAACTTAACATAACAAGGTGGTGGATGAAATTAATTGAAAATATTATACATGATCATATCATGAACTCATAATTAGGGAAAAAAAAAGGTGAAAAATATGATAGATTTGACTTGGTACATCCAACTCAAATCAGTCAACAATGTCGTCTTCTAATTCTATTCCTCTCCATTCCATTGAACTTGAAATATGTGCCACACTCATAGTCATACATACATATACATACATATATATATATATATATATATTAAAGAACAATTCCTTGTATAAAAAGGAATTCCAATGAAACCCATCTCTAGTATTAAGACATGAAGCTTTCTTCATATTACATTCTGCTGCTCCTGTCTCTGCTTTCTCAATCCCTCCATTGTTGCTGCCAGACCTACAATGCTCTTTTAACGACACATATAAACTAGGACATAACTGCAACAGCCTCCAAAAGTCATGCACCTCATTCGTAACGTTCAGATCCAATCCTCCCTATAATACCACTCTAAGCATTGCCAATCTTCTTGGCTCTGAAGCATCTTTTATAGCCTCCATCAACAACATACAGAGCAACACCAAGCACATGCCTTCCAATCAAGTTGTTATTGTTCCAATTGATTGTTCCTGTTTGGGTGGTATCTACCAGTATGTCATTTCTTATACAGTGGAGAGAGGTGACAAGTTCTTTTCGGTGGCCAACAGTACTTATCAAGGCCTCGCCATTTGCCAGATGATACTCCGGCAAAATTACGCAGCTTACGCCGTCATTCTAAAAGCTGGGGAAGAAATTTCAGTTCCGGTCTTGTACGCTTGTCCCGCTGCTGACCAAATCTCAGATGGGGTCTCCTCCCTGCTAGTTCACTCAATTTCTCTTGGGGAGTTACCTAACTTAATTGCACAGGCCTATGGTGTGAATCTACGGACTCTGTTGACTACTAACCAGTTGAGTTCAAACACCACTCTCTATCCCTTCAAAACTCTCTTAGTTCCCCTCAAGCCCTCCTCTTGCAAACTCAATCCGCATTTATTCTACTGCACCTGTTCATTCTCCCAGAAATACCTTCCCAATTCAAGTTTCAACACTCTTGATTGTGATCAAATTCAAACTGATCCTCACCGTTTCCCCGTCGAATTGGTTGCTTCTCTAGGTAATCTCTTTTCAATCCTCCATAGCTCACTAGGGTTTTAGATGGCAAAAGTGTGTCTATAAATGTGTGATTTCCTTGAATTTAAATTTGAGAAAAACAATATACAAGTCCCTATAATTTTATAAATTTTAGAAAGAATTATTATGAGGTCCTAAGGATAGGATTTAATTACAAAGAAATCTCAATGATAAGTGAGGTGTTGTTGTTTCTTACGCTGGAACTTGTTATTGTATGTTTCTCAATTGTTATTGGAACTTCTTGGTAATTAAGTCCCTTCCTTGGGACCTCATAGTAATTTGATCCTATCATTTTATTTTATTTTAAAAAAATTATTTTGTATTTCATGGTTCGCTTAATCAGCATCCACACCAACGCTAATTAACATATTATGATCATAGAGACTAATGCTTATAACTGATGAAATTATAAGAACCCAATAAAAAAAGAAAGAAGGAACTAAATGGATCTAATTAAAAATCAAGTGAAACTACAAGAACTAACAAATTAATTTTTCCTTTAAATTTTAAACAGACAATCACATTTGTTCAAAATTTTAATGAGGTTGAATTCAAACTACAAAAATCCAAATTAAAAGGAAACTGTTGATTTTTGTTGATTTTTGTTTTTTTTTTAAAAAAAAAAACAGCACTAGGAGGTACCTTGTGTCAAGCACATACCATAGATGTCGAAGCTGATTATTTTCTTCAACACAACCTTCTCTCCTCTTTGTTCAAGTAGCGGATCAAATCATAGATTAAATAAATTTTGGTGTTTATTTTTCAAGGATTGTTGATGATACTATTCCATGTACTATATTTGGGATGATCACTAGACGTAAAGCTCCATATTTTCAAAGTACCTAATCTCTTGTCTGCAAAAATAGAATTACTCCATTGCACTTCAATCATGTACTTGCAGGTGTTGGTATTGTTGTTGGCCTTCTGAGCTTATTTCTTTTGGGTCACAAGTTATATCAATACCTAAGACAAAAGCAAGAAAGAGTACGTAAGGAAAATTTGTTCAAGCAAAATGGTGGCCACTTGCTACAAGAAAAGATGTCATGTATGGAAACGGAGACAAAGCAAGACTTTTTATGGTGGAAGAGCTGGATCAAGCAACAGATAACTACAATCAAAGTAGGTTTCTTGGTCAAGGTGCGTTCGGAACTGTTTATAAAGTAATGTTACCAGATGGTACCATTGTTGCAGTTAAGAAGGCGAAAGAAATTGTGAGAAGCCAGATTGAGACTTTCATTAATGAAGTGGTGGTTCTATCCCAAATAAACCACAGGAACATCGTCAAACTCTTGGGTTGGTGCCAAGAGACTGAAGCCCCATTATTAGTATTATAGTATATGAATTTTTTCCCAATGGAACACTTTCTCACCACATCCATAACCAGGAACTTGAAGGAAAGCTTTCATGGGACACCCGCCTCAGAATTTCTTGTGAGTTTGCTGGGGCAGTGGCCTATATGCATTCTGCAGCTTCAATTCCCATTTTTCATAGAGACATCAAGACTTCCAACATACTCCTGGATCATAATTTGAAAGATAGGAATATCACCTAGAGGAGGGGTGAATAGGTGATCTCAAAAATTCTTTGCTTACCGCACACAGATATAAATAAGATAGACAGAGATAGAGAAGAGAAATAGACACACAGCAGTTTATACTGGTTTGGTCTAACATTTCGACCTACGTCCAGTCCCCAATTCCCTTGGGTATTTCACTAATCACAAATGGTTACAATTACACACTCTGTACTCGAGATGATCCTAATTCCCTAGGACTCACTCCCCCTTACAAGTTGTAAGCGTACACCCACACTTAAGGTTCCACAACCTTAAGATTTAAACTGAAAATGGAATAAGTGTTTAAATAACTCCTCACGAGTAGATAAAATATGAACACTGAAGAATAATGAATATCCGAAGATATTAATGAAATAAATGAAACAACAGATTGCAATATGTTCGAATTGAATGCACAGCGTTTCGGTAGGTGAAGATTTGAATGCTTCTGGCTTTTATAGATGACAGCAATTAATGCCCGTTGGAAGCAAGGTTAATGAGCCGTTGAGAGTAATAAATACATTCGTTGCTTTGTTTCTTCGTAATCTTCCGAGGTTGGTCAATGTACTCCGTTGACATTCTTTGTTCGATTTGTCCGTTGAGACTTAGATAGAATATTGACTGGAAATATTTGAAATGCTTTGCAGTTGCTCAGAAGTCTGTATTCTACTTTCGTGCTTCGTCTCTGTTTTGCATTTAATGCATCTGACACAAATTTGCTTTATGGAAATTTGATTATCAAACATGTTAATCATATATGAAAAGTATTAGCAAACTGATTAAACTTGGTTAGAAGAAGTATAAATCAATAACAATAAACACCCAGGGCATAATCAATGATTTGCAGATTACGACATCGGACATTTCAAATGACACCAGGAATTCTCAAGAATTGTTCATGTGATTTTCGAGAATCGTTAAGGAAGAGCTTTAAATCAGAAGGCGTGTCTCGTTGATACTCAAGAACTCATGTGATCGCTCTCGAGAATTATTCTTAAAATCAAACTAAGAGTGTGTGTGCCGGAACGCTTTTCGATCATTCTTGAGAATTGATTTAAAATTCTCGAGAATTACTCGAGGAAACTTTATCTCAGTGAAGATCGATGAGGCATTCGACCATTCTCGAGAATCTTTCGCTGATTCTCGAGAGCCATTTTCGAGAATTGATTCCCAATTCTCGAGAGTCACATCGCTGAACTTTTGTTATGTGATTCTCGACTCGACATTCTCGAGAATTACTCACGCATTCTCGAGAACCATTCTCAAGAATCTACTATTAATTCTCAAGAATCATTTGTACAGAAAGCTTTGCGATGGCGAACTTGAGTACCATTCTCGAGAACCCTTGAATAATTCTCGAGAATTGCTTCCTAAATCTTAATCTAAACTGATTAGAGTACGATCATTCTCGAGAATCAATTTCAAAATTGTTTACACTTGATTTAAGACTTTTCAAAAACTTAATCAAAACAATTGATTTAATTTTTGTTATCATCAAAACATTGGGAGCTAACATAATTAAGTACAGTGCCAAAGTATCTGATTTTGGGACTTCAAGGTCAGTCCCAAATGATAGGACTCACTTAACCATAGTGGTACAAGGCATTTTTGAGTACATTGATCCTGAATACTTCCAATCCAGTCAATTCACAAATAAAAGTGATGTATATAGTTTTGGGGTTGTACTAATAGAACTCATTTCTGAGAGGAAACCCATTACCTTCTCAGAGGAAGATCAAGGTCGGAACCTTGTCGCAGAATTTATTGCTTTGATGAAAGAGGACCGATTTTTGAGATTTTAGATGCTAGAGTTGTTCATGAAGAAAGGAAAGATGATATTCTTAGTGTCGTGAATCTAGCAAAGAGATGCGTGAGACTCAATGGGAAGAAGAGACCCACAATGCAAGAGGTTTCAGCAGACCTAGAAGAACTGAGAAAGACACAAAATTCTTTAGAGATCACTGATTGTTCTCTTGAGTTTCCACATATGTGTGTCACTCCTTCTGAATTAGACCAAAAATCCATAGAAGAAAGCATGTCATCAATTTCCAAATAGACTCCACACCCATCTGAAAGTGATGCATGCACCAACTAAATATTCTTCCTTTTTATTTGGGGTATGCAGGGACCATGTATGCAGTGGGATTCTTTTATTACAAACTTCAATAAAGTGCAGCAAGAAAGAAGAGACGGGACAGATGGTTTGCTCTGATACCATGAGTTATAGGTGCTTGCAGAACAGAGAGATAGTAGATGAGAGAAAATTAAGACTAAATTTTCATTTATTTCATGTAAAGTGCCTGCTTAGATATATAGTACTTAGTCTCAACTAAATCTAGTTTAACAATGATTGATCACCAACATTCCTTAACTATCTAAAAGTTAGAACATGCCCTTCATTATGGAGGGCTCAGTTCCCATTTCAATACTTGTAGTCATTTGAAAATTATTACAGCATCACTTTCTCTGACATCAACTCTCCAAATCCACATTTCAAAACAAACTCCTATTGTTAGTGTCCTAACGATAATTATGTCAATCATGGTTAGAACACTGTCACTAAAATGGTTATTATAATTTTGGTTCAGACATCCTAACGATGTTTTATTGAGAACGCTAATTAATTACTCCCTCTACTTTAAACCTTTTTCCAAGCAGATCCTTATACTTCAAAAACATATAAGTGAGAGTCCCAATAATTATTCTATTTTCCCCATTTATCCCGATTGTTAATGAAATTCTAATAACTCGTCCCTGACTCCTCCTCATGGCAGTGACGAAATGAAGGAAAGGATGAGAAGGCTAAAGACTTGCTAAGGCGTATAAATTACTACATGATGGGACAAAGCCAATCTTACCAAGTCTACTATATAAGCATGCATCTCTTCATATGAATGTAGTCTTCAAAGAGAATCAGTTTTGTTCATTTAGGAAAAAGGTTAAAATAACCAATAATAGGACATATGAATCAGAATGCACAATTAGCTTTTCTTGCATTCTCACTAGTCAAAAACCCGAACCCAACCAGGGAGAAATCATTGACATGTTTATCAATGGTCCACCATCCACTTTCACTAAAAGATTTCCATAAAAGGTACATATCCCACAAGACGACAATCACACAAAAAATAGCAAAGAGGCTAGGGTTTACAAAAGCAATCGAATTTCTAGAAAGAATTATACATACCATAACTTAGAGTGGAAGACGTTTTCTTCTTTATGGGTTCAACATCAGTTGCTTCTTGAACATCCTTTGGGTCATTCAACGTCGTCAGCTCACTGTCGAAGCCTCATCCCCCGTTAGCCTCCACCGCAGCTCTTATCCGTCTCTTTCGCAGTCATCTGCTGCATCAAGGCTCTCTCTCAGGGAACCAAGTGGCGATGTGTTTTGCACTATTGCTAGAGGGGGTGTGCTTGCGTGGCTTTTTATTTCACGTGTCAGTCAGAGGCACATCCAACTCAGCAAGCTTTTAATAAGTATTTCTCAGCTTGGCGATCACATACGACAGACAATTCTCTAGGTTTAAGAAATTTAAAAACACCATTGCACAAAAGAAGCAATACATTACCGACTTTTGTAATTTCAAACAGCTTTTCTTCATCAATTTTACAATTTTCCAAGAATGTTTAAAGTTCCACATATAGATTAAAACTATGTTTGGTTTATCAATGGGTGTTTAGTCTAGCGGAAAGGGTTAGTTTCTCAGAATGTAGTGAACTAAGATTTGAATCCCCGCTGATAGAATTGCCCACATTTAGTATTCGACAACACTTTAAATAGGATTCGTTCTTCACAAAAGAAAAAGGAAAAAAGAAAAAGAAAAAAAAAAACTATGTTTGGTTTCACATTAGGGGAAAAAACTACATCCGCCAGAACAAGATTCCGGTTGTTCCCAATGCAAAATCAAATATGTACTTGCACTACATGAATGTGTCTTGAAAGCATATATATGATCATATATATCACCCTCCACAATGCTCAAGTTGAAAGAGGACCTCATAGGGGTTGGCGTGCATTTATATCTCTGGTGGTTTAAGATTTTTCATATTAAAATAAAGTGGTATAAATCCTCAAACCAAGGATCACAAACTATCTTGCCAAATATGATTTGGTATATTTCAAAATCAACCTTATGAGTGTTTTTTTAAAAATGGAGAGTTAACCGACTCAGGTTGACGTAAGTGACAAGAGCTCTTGCAGTCTTGTCACTTGAACAAGTAGTTGATAGTTTTTATCTCATGGATATAATAATCTAATTATAAAATGCCTATTATTTGCCCTTAATATGGGAAAGAGATTAACCTCTATTGTCAAAAGAATATACTCCTAATCACGCAACAATAATTGTTTGTATAAAACATTATACGCAAATAAACTAACAATAAAAATAAATAAAATCTTCTACAATGATATATATAATCATCCATTGAAAAATGAATGACATAAAAAAATGATCAAACAAAATCAACTCTCTTTAACCCTTTTTTTACCTTGGATCTTTTAAACTTGCTCACTGTTTTCCCTCTATTTCTTCTCAAATGTACTATATAATTACTTTATTAGTGTAGAGGATCCGTTTGGCAATAAAAGATAAAAGGTGCATAGTGAAGAACTTCCTTTTCTTTTGATAATTAAAATTCACAACCAAAAGCGATTAATCTAGTTAGTAAAAAGTTAGCTGAGTTCAAGTCCCACTGCGGATGTAAGAATCTTGTTAGTGGATGATCTATAAAAAATCTTGTAAGCACTATTTGAACTTGAAGGAAGCATATCCTTTCATCATCTTATTTTCTCATCATCCCTCATGAGCCCATCTAAACCATTGATTGAGAAAATGAGAGAAAAGTCAAATGAGTGATAATTTGATAATGTGACTCATTTGTTACCTTCTCAAATTGATTGAACGGACGTGATTTAAAGATTAGAATGAATAGTGACTCATTTTTTACCTTATCAGATTGATTGAATGGACATGATTTAAAGATTATAAGGGATGATGAGAAAATGATGATGAGAGAAACTAGATCCGAACTCAAAGGCATGTCCTAACTCTGATGAGCCTAGACCAACTCACCTAAGTTTTTTTGTACCAAAAAAAATCCACAACCAATGAGCACAAAGCCACAAACTATTCACACTCCCAAGATGAAGAAACTAAAATATTTCATTCCTGCTATGGGTCATGCCAGAACCTAAAAGGTCTTAAATACTGAAATAAGTTAAAGGCAACAGCCATTTCATCACCTCCTCCATAATGATGAAGTACATTAGTTTGGGATTGAAGGGCAAGAAAAAATACGAAACAAAGTAAAATGAGAATTGTAAAACTGCCAATGCCATATCTGGAGTTTACTAACTAGCAAACAAAACAATTTTCTCACTCATGTCTGCTGATGAGAAAATAAAATCCACAGAAGTTCCCAGCAATTTCACCACTTGCATCTAACAACTGCTGTCTCCAGGAAATAGATCTCTGCCTGATCGAGATGTCCCAATTTTTCTCAAGGCCAATATAAATAGTTAATAGCCATTGATCTGAGGTCTCGCAGGAGGGCCAACAAGCCGTGAAAATGGGATCTGATTGCGGCCGTTGTTCAGACCCTTTTGACCTGTAAACCGATCATTTGCTTTCGGATCGGAGACGGATCTGGAGAATGCTTGGGCAAGTTCAACTGCTGAAGCTGCTTTACTGTGGCTCATTTCAGTGTCAGTAGATGATTTTGGCTCCTCAACAGGCTTACGCCATGTCTCGGGTGAAGCTTGTCTCTCGGAAACCATCTGCCTTTCAGTCTCTCTCATGTTCCTTCGATTATCACCACGCCAATTCCTCCTCTGCGCATTACCCCTCTCAGCTTCTACCCTTTGCTCCTTCTTTTCCGGCCTTTTCATGGCCCTTTGATCATGAAGAGAATTCTGGGGTTTTTCAACATGAGTTGACCGGTCCAGAACATTCTCAGCCCTCCCAATATTATACTCAACCCTACCAAACAGAAGAAAGAAGAAAAAGAAAAACTTAAGTACGAATTGAACCAGACTTGATCCCCATTAAAGACAAATGAATTACAATCAGACACAAAACAAGTATCTACCTATTTGAATGTTCAGCCACATCATAATCCTTTATGGCAACATTATCAATCCCTCGCTCCTTCAGAACCTGGGAAACAAATAATGGAAATAATAAGTTGAAAAATATGAGGCCAAGCACAGATAGAAGTGAAGGGGGCAAAGAAAAACAAAGAAAGAAGGAAGAACCATTGCCAGACACTTGACAAAACAGCAAAGATGTCAAGGCAAATAAATGACAGCAGAAAGAATTTCAGTTAATAAAAGAACATCATTTTGAAGGAGAAAGCAATAAAACCATGTCAACCTGAATTTGGATCCCCTGAAGTACTTCATGAAAGGAAGTAAAGTGCGATAGAAACAGAAGAATGGGTTCCACTTATTTGGCTTCATACGTGCTGAAGTGGGATCCATAATTTTGTTTCCATCTCTCAATTCCACCATGGAGAAGTACTTAAGAAGATCCAAGTTCATGCTATCTTACATGTCCGGAAAAAAAAAATAATAATAAGAATAATGAAAGGTTTTTTACTAGTTCAGATATTTAAAAACTAGCCACCTGAAACTAGTTTAACTCATAAAGGTGAGATGCGGTATAGCGAGTGACATGGCTGAAAACCCTCTTGATATAACCAAAAAAACATATTTTTTAAAAAATAAGCTTACCAGTTCTCGAGGTCCCAAATAAAGCATTCCTGAATGATTTGAGCATGTTTCATAATTAGACAAAAATTCAATAATAAATATAGGAAAAACAAAAAAATTTGGTCCACAAACTTAACCAAATTTGCAATTTGGTCCTTGTGTGTCTATTGATATTAAACCAATCCTTCTATTTTCAAATACTTACAAATATAATCCTTGTCATACTGAGCATTAATAAAATAGAAAATTAAAAAGGTTGTTATTCTAACTTACTAGACTACATAAGGTAATAGCTGTTATGACATAAAAACAACACTCAGTATCAAGCATAAGGATGAAATCGACATGAAATTACTGAACAAAAACAAACAAGATGAGAATCCAGGATACAATTAATTTCAACATAGTCCCCTCTTCACAACCTTCTTGATTTTGAGAAATAAGAGTATGCCCATCAAATTGGCAGTTCAAGAACAACGGCGTTTAAACGACAAAGTGATTCATCTTTGAGAAACTTCCAGGTCAAACATACATTTCTGGTATGATATTATTTGATTTAATATTCTAGGGCATCATAAACAATTCATATTCTGTCACGCCCTGAAATCTAAGGGGTGACCAGCGCGAAATATGAATAGACTCACATTCCTTAAGCTTTAAACTTATGCATTAGACTTCCCAAAAATTCTACAATGATCCGATGTTTCATTATAGCATTCGGAGCTATGTTCCACTATAGCATATACATATACATATATTCAAAATTACAAGGGAAGACAAGGATCCTACCTAAAGACCACGTAGAGCATCTAAACTATAGATGTAATATTGATGACTTCTCATTTTTAATAGATTTGAGATATATTTTGGAAGTCATCAATACTAAATTGAAGAGATTTTATTGAGATTTTAAGAGATATCAATTTGGATGCATTATTTGGGGGATTTCAATTTAAAATAAAAGTTTGAGTTTAGGAAATAAATAATAGTAATGAGAAGTTTAAAAATAAAAATCAGTTTTATTATTATTATTAATTCTTTTTTGTTTCCACAGCCACATAGTACGCAACGTTTTGGCAATTGGAGGAGATTGAATCACAATTTGCAAGTGGTGAAAAATGGGCCCCACATATCATAAAGAATTGAATACCTAAAGCAGAGGAAGTTCATCGTCATTTTTAGAATTTCGGAAGAGAGGAGCAGAGTCATTTTGGCCGAACAAAGCATTAGCGCCGCGGGGGGAAGCATCTTCATCCTTCTCCACTTTGTCCATTCTTCTTCCTCGCCGGCGGCTTCCCTCTCCACCACGGTCGCTGGCGAGCATTACCTCTATCCATTTTGCCACCGACGTTGTCCTCCCTTCTCCCACCACCATCCAACTTCATCTCTCTCCCTCACCATCTCAGACACACAACCGCGATTTAAAAGTTCCAGAGGCAGATTTGGTTCCTTGATCCTTTTCGTTTTGTTTGTCTTTTGAATCTGGATTTTACTTTTTTCTGTGCTGATTTTTGTTAAAGCTGCAACCTAGAGGAACTTTGAACTTATAGGTGTGGATTGAACTTTGTTTTTATTAATTAGTTATAATTAATATTAATTTTGGTTACTTAATCTTGTTTAGCTTTATCTATTTAGTGACTGGCTACCATTGAATATGATTTTGAGCATTAGGATTTACATTAAGATTAATATGAGATTAGATTACGATTTAATTTGCGATTAGGATAGACATATACCTAATGGCCCCATATAATTGTTGAAGAGTGTGTTCGATTTTTGTTGCCTCTCGAGTAACTATGTTAGACATAACAAGTTATGCTCAAGAGAGGGTTGTAAGTGGACCGACAGGCACTTATAACTATTTATACTCGAGATTAACAAAATTGATATTAAGGCTAATTAAATTAGTGAAATCAAGGTTTATGAAGCTAATAAGGGATTAGTGACTCTGGGTTGCTCATTTGATTATTGTGATAGTTTGTTTATTTTGATTCTAGTTTTAATTTCTTTTCTCTTAATTAAATTCAATTTGGTTTGCTCAACTTAAACGAAATTGTAAAATTAATGCTTAACTGAAGTTTGTGATACCAAGTCCTCGTGGGAACGATACTTTTCTTATCACTTTATTATTTGATGCGGCCCGTATACTTGCAGAGTTGTAGGCTATAAAGTTTTGCCCTATCAAATATACTTATGATTATGCAAACATGCATACACATTTGTTTGTTTATTACTTTATTTTTCTACACGAGTATTGTTTTCATTCTTAAGTTGCCTCTATGGAATCCAAAGCCACAAGAAGAAACTATTTATAGGCAATATAAAATGGAAGCTAGGATCCATTAAAGAAAGAATAGGTAGGTTCCAATACAATGAAAAGGAAACTAAGGCGATACAGAGAATAGAATAAAGGGAAACAATATAACACTAGCCTACCGGTTGAGATCAATAAGGTGAGACACTCTCAAAGGAATTATCTCAATCATCAAACAACAGAGAAATATTCAGTTTGCCCATTTATAAATTCCATAATTGTATTTTAACACTATAGAACACACGCGGGCACACACACACACAAACAAGCATGTTGTCTTATCAACTGAATGTTTGAAATAACTTAAATTTGTACACTTGAACAACAAATGCTTTCTTCAGGAAGAAAAACAAATGTCTTTTGGGGGAAGAAATAAATGTTCAGTTAATAAAGTTCTATTTTAGATTACTAAAGCAGAAGAAAGACACTCAATATCAGCCCAATTAGAAAGTAATCTAAACAAATATTCTCTAGTAGAATTTGAAAGTTTCTTGGAATCATCCCATCTTAAAAAGTCATAAACAAAAGGTATTTAAAGCAGAGCAATTTTGGGCAGACATAGTTAAAGCCATCAATGGCATACATAGAAAAAGTTGACACTGACAGAACATGATAAGGCAAAAGATCAACTCTTGCTGGTGAGGAGAAACCAAATCTCAAGGTTCTTAAAGAGGATATCTCTATTAACAACAAGAACCTTGACCAACATCTTAAAATACCCATAGATCTACATGCATCATTTGAATGGATTTCGAAGATTGGAGACTCAGAGAGTAAAAGATGCTAATTTGGAATGTAAGGAACAAATTACAAGAACATTTGAGATAACGTTGAGCAAGATTAGTTAAGCTATATCTCCTAACAAATGTAGAGTCTTTAATGGAAAATGAAGACATAGAAGCTACCAAACATTGGAGTTTAACTGGAGTTTAGCATAGGAAAGCTGATATGAAATTAATACCAGAGGACAAACACAACGTTCTTAAATCAATTAGATCAAGCAATAAGTTAGAACATGAAGATAATAGGAAAGATGAATTTAGAACAAATACTGTACAAATTCCATATGTCAAGCTGCCTCAAACGTAAATAAATAACTAACTGGAGATAATGATGAACCCAATAATAGATAGAAGTCCACAAGATAGAAGCAGTGAATACTCCGCAAGAGGCTTCCTATATACAGCCTAGAAAAGAATATAAACAGAACAAATGTAAAAGAGATCAATCAAACGGGAGTCACTATGACCATTGAGGATTGCAGAGTCAATCCAGAAACACACAAAGTGAAGAGAGACTCTTTGTAGAAGAATGATAAAAATGGTGAACTCAGAGAACAGATGGTACTAATTTCAGGAAAGGTAGAAGAAGATACTCTAGGAGAAAACACTGAAAAGATAGTTGAACAACACGTACATAGATTGCAGAAAATTTTGGGGAATGTTAGGATCACTTTTAGAAACTTAGCGATAAACATGAAAAGGGAAATATACTTTTTGCTGGTTAGAATTGCGAAAGAAATGAGAACTAGGGTTGCTATAGAATTGTTGTAGTCAAATCCTATGAGATAAGTTACGGAAGTCTTTTTTTTACATCTATACTCAACTCTAGGAGGAGAGACAAAGAAGAATTTCGAAGTGTGGCTTGGACCTTTGGAAGGAGAGTACCAACCTCTCGAAAGCTTGGCAATCCGGTATGTTCTAGGGAATCTGAAGTGACATTGTGTTGTGTGAACTATGTTTCTTCTTAGTTTGTATATGTTATTTTGATTGTAATTCGCATATTTGAGTGTTCTGGGTAATGTGTTTGTCTTAAGTCATCTTATTCCTTGTAGTCTGATTTAGTCATGTTATACTTCTATTACTACTTTCAAGTTATTCTCACTCTTTGTTATCTTTTTTTTTCTTTCCTAGTTTAAGTCTCAATATCAACTTTGTTTAAGGGAGTTCACAACAAAGAACAAGAGAAAAATGAACTAACTTCTACAACTAATAGTGGGGAGACATTAATTTCAGCGAAAAGGTAGAATAATGTCGTTTAGAGAATCTAAAAGTTTGGATGTTTTAAACTTTCTTCTTCATCTTTCGTTTCTTTTTTTCAAGGGTGTCCCACTAACTGAGTCTACCAAGAAGAGCAAGTGCAAAGAAACAATATTCCCATAAAATAATTCAAGTAATATAAATACTAAAGACGAGTTAATTGAGGACTCATACAATTTTGACATTGATGGGACCGGAAAAGAAACCCAAACTAAAGCCTAAGAAAATTTTGAAGACCAAAAAAAGATCTATATTGAAAATGATAAGCAAGATGAATGACATTCTAAAGCGCAAAGCGTCATTAACTAGGTTATATCTAAAAGAAATGGTGACAACAAATACAACTAAAAAACCTACAAAGGGAACTGAAGAACACTACTGAGTAAAGAGTTCTAAAATCACTCTCAACAAAAACTGATATCATAGATGATGAGAAAAGTGTACTAAAGGAATTAGAGATGGAATAAACTACCAATAAGCAGTTAGATGAGATTGTAAAAATAATTGGGCTTATTCTTCAGTCAATTGCATCAATACCCTTCAAGAAATTACCGCTACGCATTATGATTTGTTTTTTTAAAATCCTTTGAAACAAAGGTTCTTCAATCTCATCAACAACTTGGCATGTTTAATTTATAGGACTTCTAAAAGAAAATAGTGATGGAATTTGCGACGGAACAAATTCTAGAAAAAAAAAATAGCGACGGAACAATTTCCGTCTCAAATTCACGTCATTTTGCGACGGAATTATAATTCCGTCGCAAAACTATGAAAATTGCGACGGATACAAAAAATCCGTCGCAAAAATTAGCGACAGAATACGTTCCGTCACAACCTGGCATCCAAAGGGGCGCCCTGGTTGGTTTTTTGTGACGGATTACATATCCGTCGCAAAAATTAGCGACGGACCCGAAATTCGTCGCTAACTGGCGGCCCAAAAGGCCGCTAGTCCCATCCGTCGCAAAATACAGCGACGGATTACCTATCCGTCGCTAACGGCGGCCGAAAAGGCCGCCAATTTGTGCTTTTAGAGACGGATTCCACATCTTGCTAAGGGACTTTTGCTTTTTGCGATGGACAATTCGTCCGTCGCAAAATCCTTTAATCAGTCTCCCCCCCCAAGCTCGTCTCTCTTCTCGCTTCGCTCGTCTCCCCGCTCAACCGCGCCCGCCGTTGCTCTTGTCGGCCCTCGCCTCCCCCCGTCCCCGCCCGCCGCCCCGCCCGCTCGCCCTCCGCCCCACCCCCCCCGCCCCCAGCCCCCTCGCCCCCAAGACCACCCGCCCCACCCCGGCTCCCACCCCCACACCGCCTTCACTCCCACACTTGCGTTCTCCGAAATCACCCACCGGTATTATTATTATTATTACACCACATTATTTATTATGAGAAATTAGTATAGATAAAAATTGAAAAAATTAGTCATATTTATTACTCATGAATAAATAGGTTATAATTTAACATTATTGTTTATTTAGGTTATAATTTGGTTAATAATGAATATCTACTAAGTATTTAGAGGAGCGTATAATATTATTGCAATATATAGATGATTAATTTTGATTTTTCAAATCAATTTTGGGTACTAATTCATTCGGTGAAGGCCACAGGGGAAATTGTTATGGAAAATCCTGTATATGTTTGGTGATTAAAAATTATGCGTAGTTTTGTTCGGTACATAACTCATTATTGTGGGCTTTAATTTACAATACTTATATATAAATACTGTTTAGATAACTCGTATATTTAGAAATTTCAAAATTATAAATACTGTTTTTAGATAAATAGGTAATTATAAATACAAAAGATAAAGTTGATTTTGCATTATATAAATTTGATTAAGTCTTAGATAATCTTTATATGTTAGAAACTCCAAAATACTTATAGTGTTCTATTACTTCAAAATTGGGCCGTCGATGAGAAATTTAATAATAGAAGTCAGAAAAATAAGCAAAATAGGGCCAAGTAGGAAGGACCTTCATATGCTGGCGGCTCCATTCCACAGAGTGAGCATAAACGGAAAGTTGTGAGTACACGTTTTTTTTTCTATTAAAGTATTCAATATTTTGTACTTTGAAACAATTTATTAACGGTCCTACTTTGTGTTTGCAGGCACTGTCTGGGGAAGTTCCTCCGAAGATGTTGAGTGGACCGCCTTTAAGCGGACTCATACCCAAAGAATCTGAAGGGAGTGAGAGGCGCCGGATCAACACCAGTCTCGGCAAGTTGCGGTGAGACATTTATATTGCATTTATTCTTTGTTTCGGACACCAACATGTTTATTTCATTTCACATGGCTTATTTGTAATGTATTTTTTCGTTTGTAGGACACCTATCGTAGGCCGACACGGGAGAGAGACTCGCAGAGGGGACCGGCCACGCATCCTCTCAGTCTGATAACGAGAGTCTATTCTTTCAGGCTGCAGGTGGATTTAACAGCAAAGGCAGAGTCTTCGGGTACGGTGCCTCTGCCAGCCGACTTAGGCAAACAAAGCGCTCCACATCCGGCACTGAAGGTGTTTCTGCAGGTAAACGTGATACATTTGATATTGATTGTTACATTTTCATTCTCTGGTCCATTTAAATGAAGTACAAAAAAGATTATTATATTTCCTAATGTTTTTGGAGATGAGATGAAGAAGATGAAGGCATTGGTGGAGGAGCAAGCGGTGAAATGAGCCGGACAAGGCAACAACAAATGGAGACAAGCGGTTGAGCTGAGCCAAACAAGGCAACAACAAATGGCGACAGCAAATGAGCTCCACGAGACACGCGAGATGGTTAGGCAGATGTAGCTTCAAATCATGTCCCTAATGAAAAACAAGGGTCCGAAGCCGGCTCCTGGTGGTGATCCTGCTAATGCGATGATGATGATCACAATCTTTGCTTTGTTTAGACTACTTTTTTAGTACATGTTCTTTGGAACACTATTTATATTGTCTTTTCTATGACTCTTTATGATTGTTATGAAAAATCGTTTTTATGTTATACAACTTTTTTTAAAATATTTTATTATATAATTTTTAAAACAAAATTTCAAAATAGAATAAATAAATTTCAAAAAACAAAATTTAAAAAAATAATGGAAAAGAATATAACTTTAAAACAAAAAATTAAATAAAAAAATAAAGAAATTTTAAAAAAAAAAAAAAATGAAATTTGCGACGGATTTGAAATCTGTCACAAATGCGACGGATTAAAATCGGTCACAATTGCGACAGATTCCAGTCCGTCGCAAATTCAAAAATTTGTGACGGATTCCAATCCGTCGCAAAATTTCGAATTTTGCGACGGATATGAATCCGTCGCAAATTTTTGAATTTTGCGACGGAGTGGAATCCGTCACAAATTGTGAAATTTTGCGACGGATGTTGGTATCCGTCGCAAATTGGAACTTTTGTGACTGATTTAAAAATCCGTCGCAATTTGTGACGGAAAATTGAAATCCGTCGCAATTGCCACTTGTTTTTTACGACAGACAAAATCCGTCACAAAAGCAATATGCGACGGAAAAATTTGTTTTTGCTACGGATTTTTTCCGTCGCAAAAAGCGTTTTTTTTTTTTTTGTAGTATACACAATAATAATACTAAGCTACTACTTTAATCACCTATCTATATGCATGATAAGATCCAAGCATGACAAATACAATGGCAGGTATCTCTTAGAATAAATCCCTATCATGATTACCCACAACAACAATCGATGTAAACCAAAAGATTGGGCATAGCTTTCAAGAAGAAAGTCCCAAGGATGAAGCTGAAATAATATTTAAGAATGAGAGTTGCAAAACAAAAAATGACGCCTAGAAAGACAAAAGCTATTGAGGGTTAAGCAAGATGCAATGAATTAAAACATACAATATCATTCATTCCCTTTCTCCATTGATTTTTTTTTTTAAAAAAAAAAAAAATTAAGAACTTGGTTAGGTCTATTTGAACGACTAATTTTAGACACATATTAGACATATTTGAATCATCACAACCAAAATCGAACAACACATGAATGTTTATCGACCAAGGGCTACTAAAGAAGATTGATCTACAACGCACTGCCCAACAACAACAACAACAACAATGTCGTTTTGTTTTTTGCTTGCTATCCCAGTGTTACTCTTTGTATCTTCCTATTCTATATAGGATGTATTTAAAGTTATATAAATGTTTATCTTCTTTAGTAGCTTGTAGAAAGAGAGGTAAAAGAGAGAAGAATAAAGAGTAAAGAGAGTAAAAAGAAATATAATCTGCTGAATAGTATGAGTTCAAAACACAAAAATAAATAAATTAGATTGACAATTACCCTTAAAAATAAAAGACAATATAATGTAAATATGAGATTTTCCCTCACCATATACCCTTCCATTCTGTCACTTCCAATCCTAAGCAAACACGGAAGTTTCGAAGTTTCGAGAGTGTCTAAATGCTTCAACCCCATCATCGTTCTTCTTCGTTCATCTCCGTCCTTCTGCCCTTCCTTCACGCCACTGGTCCGTTCGCCGCCGTCTGTCAGTTCGACCGTCGGCATCATCCTATTTCACGTCGTCATCGGTAGGTGTGCGTGGGGGATTTCGATTTGGTAGGTTTCGAACTTTGCTTTGTTTCGTCGATTCTTCTTCCTTCTCTTTTTTTCATTTTCTTTCATTGCGCGTTGGTGCTTGGTGACCGCAATTCTCTTCTCTATGTCGTTATTGTTTTTCCTATTAGGGTTAAGGAGCAAATTTGCAACCGAACTATTACCCGAGGAGCATCTGGCACAAAAAAATAATTGAGGGTACCAAATTGGCCAACGAACTATTAAAAAGTGATAAAAAGTATCAAATAACTATTTTAAAAAAATAACTATCACAATTACGTTAAAATATGAGGCACTGGCGTAGGACGATGGTGGAGACGCTAGAAAAAAGAGCGGTTAAGCCTTCTTGTTGGATAAGGCAAACACCAACGGAGATGGGACCCATGCGACGGCGCGTAAGCGCCGGCGATTGCTTTGCTTGTGGCATCGAGGGATGCAACGAGTGCAAGGCGCGTGCCGGTCGAAAACTGTGGACCGCTGGATGAGTTCAATAGGGTGAGTGGAACACCCGGAACAATGGAAGCTTTGGAGACACCAACGTCGCCGACACTGTGACGATCAATGGAAGACGGAGACACTAAGACAGTGACGGGGTAATAGTTCGTTAGTGAATCTGATTTGCACCAAATTGTATTTTTTTTCACTTTTTAATAGTTCGTTGGCCAATTTGGTACCATCAATTGTTTTTTGTGCCAGATGCTCCTCAGGTAATAGTTCGTTGGCAAATCTGCACCTTAAACCTTCCTATTATTACTCACTATATTCATGTTTCCGGCCTCGGTTGTAGATTTCCTTTGCCTTTCACTTTTAACAGAGTAAAATATAGGTCAATAATTGACTCTATGTTCATTGTATGATCTGGAACCTTAATTATTATTAGTTTGGGATTTGTGTTTCCATTTTTGACTGAACTAGTTTCTTTTATATAGTTTATGTAGGTGTGTAGAAGAATCATTAAAATGTAATGAGGAAAAAAAATCATAATCAGACAACCGTGTAGAAAATGCTAAGATCTTAGCTTTTCTTCTCATCCCTACTTGTAACATCCAAAATTTTGGGATTTAGAAATCAAAAATGATATATAGAATTAAATTGTGAAAATTGGCCAAATGATTTAATTTAATTATTTGAAAAATTAGGAATTTATTTTCATATAATATTTAATAATAAAATTATGGAATACTGGCAAAAGATAAAATGTTGAATAAAGTCCATGTAACACAAGCCAGATATATATGTTACCCATTATCTCATATATTTATTTTGCCCATTTATTCATCTTTAACGCCTTCAATTCATTAATCTCAGCCCAACAGCAAATTATATACCAGCCCATGAAGCCCATTTCGCCTTCTATTCCATGACCAAGCAATATCCATTAATTCAGTATTCTAAACTCACACGCAGCGAGAGAGATAGAGCACGCCGAGAAAGATCCTAACGTGATACAGACTGAAACACACATAAAAGCAAATCACGCCATGCTCTTCCTTGTCAGCGTATCTTCTCTTCTCAGCCAGCATCTGTACACAAACCAGCAACACCATACTTCTCGAGCCTCACAACGCTGCATATACGTTGGTCCTTCCTCTTCAGTCCAATCTTCTTTCTTCTCGTACTGGACCCTTCCTTCATCATATAACCATGACTCTTGTCTTCTATTCATTCACCTTGCTTCAACCAAAACTGAGATCAAGAACGAGAGAGAGAAAGAGTGAATTCAGCCATTCCTCTGCAAATCAACACCGAAAACAAAGGGTTGAGTGACGGTGAGAAGCAGAGAGTTCAACCGTATAAGATAGAAGCCAACCGAAGGTAAGTCATCAAGCTTCTCTTCCTTATGGTTTCCATGAACCCCAGCGTGATTTTTAAGTATTAAGCCGTAAGAATAAGCTATGAAGATTCTCTGTTTTACAAACATTAAAACAGGGGCGATTTTGCATTGTGTTGGTGTTCCTAAGCCTATATTTCACTGCACGCCTAGATATAGATATGCATGTCGCTGCACAGGAGGTCATAGGAACAGATTTGTAGGATCAAAAGCTTTGTTGTCATATATAACCATGTTGCTTGCTGCTTATATATATATGGAACAAAAAGAAATTGGTTATCTTACTGATGTATGTCGCTGCCTTTGGGAAAATATGAGAAGCTTTGCTTGTTGTGTGTTGAGTGTGTTTGTGTTAACGTGGTGTGTGTGTGTGCGTGCGTATGTTACACCCCTACCAGCCTCACCCTTTCGGGTGGCAGGTTAGAGGGATTATTTTACTTAGTTACCTTTCCTTCATTATTAGGTTCATTTAACATGTATCAGAGTGAGCGTAACAAAGCATTTAACTGGTTTGGACAATCTACTGTACTGGTACAAATAAAATAAACAGAAAGTAAAAGTCCCCGAAGGGTTAAGGTTACAGTCATCCCAAAATAATTACAAGGTATAATAGGGCATTCCCCATTCTTCAATCAGCACTGATATCCTCTACCTCTCCAAAAAGGTTCTTGATCTTCAGACACGTTCCCCTGCATTTACACAACCGTCTGGAGTCTGATAATGACCTCCAGAGTAACCATCAATACTCGTGCACTAAATGTGTAAAGTGTATGCATGCAACCATGTATGTATGCAAACATAGATAATATGCCAAATACACCGCATATGCAAACAAAAACATATGCAATAACACGTACGTCTTCGCACCGTCGGGTCGCCTTACCAAGACAGGCCCCAGAATTACCGGAATCACAAACCCATTTCCGTTGAGTTGCCACATAGGCAGACCCCGGCGGGTAGCCTCAGCGCTAGGGACACAATCACAAACATGTTCTGTATGCATATTTGGCAAAACAATAATAAAAAAAAACACAAATGGCAAGCAACACATACAACAAAACACATAAAAGTTTCTGAGTAAAGTGGATACTACCTGGTGGGGTATGTGCCGTCTTAAATTTTAATGTTCCCTCTTGCTCTCCCAAGTATTATTTAACCCTAAATAACACAAAAAGACCTTATTTTAGCTTTTTCCAAAAATACCCTTGCATTTTCTATTAAATCCGAGCGTCACACAATTTTCCAGAAAAATCCAGTGAGTCTAGTCCAACTTCCACGATTTGTAATAAATTCCAAACAAATCATATTTACATGAAACCAGCGCCATCTGAACCATTAGGATGTCTATTTTTCAGGAAAAATATTCCCTAGGACCAAAACTACACATAGTTTTGCGTGTAGCCATTTTTTCACCCCTTGGTCCAGATTCGCCTGATTGCTTCCTGGTCCAACTTTAGAAATTTTTATCTCTTCGTAGAAAACCCAAAAAGAAACAAAATTATATATCACAGTGAAGCCCTGGCTGTCTAATTTCTACCTGAAAAATTTCAGGTCAAACCGACTTCATTTACTATTTTGGGTACCAAGTTGAAGGTTCGCTGCCAGAATTTCCAGAATCAACAGCAAGCTTGTTTTCTAAGGTTTTTCGGTGATTTTGAATTCAGAAACTTAAACCATAACTTAACCCCATGCAAAATCATGTTTTAGACTCATTAGAACCCTCAAAAATACCAAAATCAAACCACAACACCAAGCCCTAGCACCATGGACGAAAATCTCAACTTTGAAGTTCAAAGAGTTGAGTTTTCGGTGTTTACCTGAATCGGAGTTTGGCTTGGTGATTCAAGTGATTTGGCTCTTGATTCAAGTGTATGAAGCTTGCTGGAATTTCTTTTCCCTTCAGCTGGAGCACGCCACTTTTGGTGAAAAATGAAGGGTTTGTGTCTATTTAATAATAGCCAAAAAGATCTAGGCAATCCAGAATAACTGGTGTTTATTTAAGTCCGTAATTAATGAGTTGGATCAGGCTTCTTGACTTATTTCCCAAGAAATTCCAGAGAATTCCAGAGGGCTCTAGGGAGTGGACAAGTGGCACATCCCCCTCCATTTGTTCAGATTTTATCTTTTCAAATGGAGAAAATTACCTATTTTGGCTCGGAATCTACGTAAATTACCAGTTTTAGCCCAGAACTTCTTTATTTTCTCTTTCTTTTTCCCCAAGTCATTTTTAATGATTAAGGGGGTAGGTGGCGCCATCTTGGGCCCACAAATCTGATCCCTTGATTTTTATTTTATTTTTCTCAATTTATCTGATTTATTCCTTTTTATCCAGAAAGTGGGACCCAAACTGACTTTTTGGACTGATTTTGCTTTTCTTTTTCTCCAAGTAATTTTTAATCATTTTTAAGGGCTAGGTGGCGCATAAGAGCCCCACCAAATCTACCCTCATCCATTTTATCAGGCTTTTTTACTTTATTTCATCCAGTCTCCTTCTATCGGTCCTTGCTGGGCCCTGCTAGTCAACAGTGTGCTTTCTCTTGTACTTTTCTTTAACTTTTCAGATATTTTCCCCTGATTACCCATCCATATGTGGCGCCATCTTGACTTCCCAAAGTGGCCCCACATTTGTCTCATTCAGCCCAAAAGAAGCCCCTAACTGGTCCCTATCGGTCCCTTTCTACCGGTTAACATCTTGTGGAACCCGTATTTTGTGTTTGGGCTGAGTACAGATAAAATCATCTAATTTTTCCTTCTCTCTCCTGGGTGGACGAAATTGAATGCTTAAGGGCTGAGGATTTGACCATTTTGCCCCTGTAATCATTACTTACTTTTTGCTTTTTAATCCCGTAGTGACATGTGTCCTCAGGTAATTATTATAGCTGACTTTTCATTCTTATCTCTTCAAAAAACGCAGGAAATCCTTACCTGACCAAGAAAATTCATGTGCATACTTATGTTAGCACATTTTTGCTTTGTTAATTGCCTCATACCTTAGGACATAGCTAAACGGCATTTCTGACAACTAGTTAACACCGTATAGGTCTTTTGTACCCCTTTTCCATTGGTACTTTAATTCCACGGATTATACATACTAGGTTCATTGACCCGTGTAGCCGAGTTACTTAGTCCCTAAAAGGCTTCCTATCTCTCAACATTCTTGCGACTCTTCCCGAACCGGGCTTAGTCGTCTGCCTATTTTAGGCTTGTTTTCAATTCTCGGGGTCCAAAGTTCGGGATATTACAGCATGTGTGAGCATGTGCCTGCGTGCGTGTTTTGACGCAGTATACATAACAAAGAGAAGGAAATAATAGGATACTATATACAAACATATATATAAGTAATATATATACATATATAATATATATATATATGTGTGTGTGTGTGTATAATGTATGTTGATCTCTATAAACGCTGCATATATGTCATGTTGTAGTGTGTGTGTGTGTGTGTGTATGTTGCTGCTATATGAAACTAAAACCATGTTATTTTACTGATATATATTGTTGCACACATATATATATATACACACATGTATATAAATGAGGCACAGGATTAAACCCAAAGCTTGATGTTATATATCTATATACATATATGTATCACGGTAAAGCATATTTTATATGGTGTTAGTATTTATTGTTATTTCCATATATAAATATATGGAGAAACATATTTACGTAGTGTTGTATTTATTAAACTCAGAAATTTCTATTTCTATATACATATAAGATGAAGCATATTTACATGATGTTAGTAGTTAGTAAAATCCTGATTTAAAGCATTGATGTCATGCTTAATATTAGAATAGCCTTTGGGAGTTTAAACTAATTGTAGAAAACAATAATTAATAATACAATAGTAATAAAAATAGAGATAGATTTTTTGAGAGCTTCGAATAGGGATTTGTTTCATTCCAATCGGAGTTCTATGGAACTAATTATGATTTTCCAAAGATTTCATAGTAAATTGGCAAAAATTGAGCCTAAGAGTAAAAGTGAAAAATAAGGACCAAAATATATATTTTGGCCTTCAAAAATTAAAATGGACCTTGGAGAGTTAATACATGCCCAATAGCCTTTCATTAAACCTAGTGCCATGACATTGGAGATTATGAAGAGTTAGGACAAATAATAACCCGCCGTCTGTAAATGTATATTTATAGGACGCGATAGTTGCTGAGACAATTAAATGGACGTGAAGCCAGTTGAAGATTTTGAAGTAGTCAGGTAGTAAGTTAATCCTCACACACTCTGTATGGCTGTGTATGTCTGTCTTAAATCGTATGTGATTGTCCCGTCCCGTATGGACTAGCACCACTCGCGACTCTATTGAGCGGAAAGGCTGACCATAGAGTACCTTCCCGGTGGAGGGAAATTGGGGTAGGGCCTATTGGACGGAAGTCCTTAGGTTGCTAACCTACTTGCATTCGAGGGACTCATACGCTTTTGATTGAGAACCCTACCGGTTCCAAGGGACTCTCGGTAGGTCCTAGTCCACTATTCCTAGTTGGGTGTTCCGATTGAGAACTCCAATGTAGAGGGGAACTCTCGGTACAGGCCATATGGTATACCTAGCACTATGATTATGTGATCTGTGTTTGTTGTTTGTGCTGCACGAGATCTACACTATGTTTACTGAATGTTGTGTTGTTGTGGACTACTTGTTAGGATTGACTATCATATATTGTTTATACTCTGTTTGTGAGATTAACTGTTACTCTGGGATTCAAATTGAATCCTAGATATCCCTAAGAGGTCAGGATCCAGGCATGGTCATTGTGGCAAACGAAGTTCCAAAGGAAAGGCAGCAAGTGCGGATTATTGATAGCTGCTGTTTAGACTTTAATAGGCTTGGGAATTTACAGACATGTTTTATTTAATTCCCTTTTTGAAATTTTCATATTTTGGTACCGATTCATTCATGGATCACTGTATTAAAAACTCAATAGATTATTCCTACACACAACCAAGTATTTTCTATTTATCAGTTTACTATTCTATCCTTGTATTGCTCACTATCAATCGCTGCAATACTTTGATAAGTGTCGTAATTACCTGGGGTATGATATTGTTTTTGGTTATTCAGTATGTCATTATATAATTGCATAATTCTCCCTCTTTGTTCCTGTAATACCCGGATAATTATTTATCTGGAATATTATATTTCGATAAATAATACCTATTGAAAATAGGTGAATATGTGGTTTCAAATAATAAGTAATAATTATCTTATTTTCTAAGGTAATTACTATGGGAATTAGGAGAAATAAAGAGCTAAAATCCTTGAAAAAGGTATTTTATAAGGCGAAAATGACACGAAAATATTATGATAAATCTCATATGACTGCTAATATTGACAAAAACTTGGGAAGTATGTTATCTTTAATTTTAGGAATTTTTGGGATTATTTCCCTGAAAATATATAGAGCATAAATATAATAATATTAAAAGCACTTTATGGCCCCAGTATTTTTAATATTTTACGTGGGATATAAAATATCAATGTAAGTAAAATAGTTGTGAGATAATAATTTATCCTAATTATGAAAATTATCAACAATTAGTAAGTGACTAATTAAGTAATTATTGGCTAATTGTTTAGATTATGATATAAGTAAATTAATTAGTAAATAATTAATTTAAGGGGAGAAATTTGAAATTATTAATTAAATAAATAATAAAATAATAATAAAATATTTTATGCTTAGAAAAATAAATAAAAGAAAAAAGAAAAAAATAAATATCTAGATATTTTGAATAAAATAATAATATAATCGGTAAAAGAGCCAACGGAGATATGAGAACGAGATAGAAATGAAATTCTACCTCAAGATATAGAAATTTAGTCTTTTACCACTGGACCTTTTATGAACCGGTGAAATTCTATCTTGGATTGAGCGGTCTCGAAGTCGTTTAAAACCAACGGCGTAATTAGGAGTACCGATAATTAAGATAAGGCAAATAGTTCTAAAAGTGACTTATAGAAAACGCACCGTGTTTTTCAAACCAGGGATATGGTTTACTTAGATCGAGATCATATTACGAACCCGGTGATTTTACGCGAAGAAGGCGGTTCTATCGGAAGTTATTTCCGTAATCAAAGATTTGTCCGAAAATCTTCGGCGGATAACGGAATACCCTTAATGGGATCAAAAATATAGTGAAACCCAGTAGTTTTAAAGAGAAAGAATGGAACTACAAAACCTAGTTCCTGGATTTTTTAGATTCAGCAAAATTACGCGATTCGGACACCGATCGGGGAAACGCTATCGGTAAGTCAGCATGCATGACATCATCTTCTTCTAGAAGGATGATGTCAGCACAAGAGGTGTATGGACAAGATGAAGCCACGTGGCGAAGTGCGATCCGACGATTGAAATCCGATCTAAAGACATTTGATGAAATTCCCACCTTGTCCCTCCTTTCTTCTATAAATAGAAGCCTTCCCTCTTCATTTCTCACATCCCAAAACCGAAATAGAGAGAGGTTTTAGAGAGAAGGAGGAGCCCGGAGAAGTTCTAGCCGGACCACTGGTAAGTTCTTCGGTCTCTCGGTCTTTAGTTTCGGTAGTTCTTTCGGTAGATATAGTAGGAATGCTAGATTTATCTTTAATTTTTCAAGATAGTCTAGATATCATATTTAGGGGTAAATATGATATATATTTCGAAAATATGATGAGGGAAAAGATCTGTCAAAATTCTGGAGAGATAGAGCGAAAACAGCGAAGCTCTGGCGAAATTCCGCCGATTAGGGGTTCAAGGGCAAAATGGTAATTTGTACCTAAAATGCCTGTTATGCTGCTAGATATTGATAAATATTATCCTTATAGGATATCTGAGATAAACGTACCGCTGTCATACCGCTGTTTCACCCGCTGTCAAAAAGTACCGTTTTCCGAAAAAGTACCGTTATACCACCAACGAAGGTACGTTCGCGTACTGTAACACTAACTCTGATATTTACTGTATACTTATATGTGATAGACGACTATACGAGTGAATTGTATAGATAACTTTACATGCGATGTGTACTGTTAACATAGATAACTTTACATGCGATGTGTACTGTTAGCATAGATAACTTTACATGAGATGTGTATTGTTGTTATATTAATCTTGCATCTGCTACGTTCTTATGTGTTGATTAATACTGTAATGTCTTCCATATGCTGTTTATATAAATATGAGGTTAACCGTTACCTGAGGTTCGATGTGCATTTGGACCTCAGCTTCTAAAATAGCTTCAGGGTCAGGAAGACTAAGAGCTGAGGATAAGGGCAAGCAGCACGCTTAGAGTCTCGGCCGGAGGATTTCTTTTGTTTTCACGGCATGAGTGTTTCCAAGGAGACACATCTGTTGTTATTTACTATAAAAACTCTCGGTCGTTGTACCGCCTTTGTAATCAGCCAGACTTACGGCATTTTTAATATATGTATCAGTCACTCAATCGCTCCGATGCTCTACTCTGATGAAAAAAAAATATATACTGCTTTTGAAATTGGGATGTTACAGTTCCGATTGTCGGGTGTGATCAGAGTCAGAGATAGGTTGGATTCAAAGAAAATTGGAATTAAAAATTAAGAAGCTTACTTTAGAAAGGTGATTCCTCTATATAATGGGTTTTGGTTGTCATAAGAGGAAGAAGATATGTGTAAATTCTGATTTTATTGGGTTTAAATTAATTATTGGTAAAGATTTGAGGTAAAAAAATTAATAAAAATATATATTGATATTCGAAGTGTTTGGCAAGAGGTTTATAAAGAATGAGTTTAATAACATGGTTTGAGTTTGATTGCACTCTAGGTGTTTGATAAAATGTCTAAGAGAAAAAATTAATTGGAATGTGGTTAAAATTGCTAGATAGCTAAAGCTAATGTTATAAGAAGAATGTAAGAGGCTAGAATGGTACAAGTTTATAAGTTGATTTTGTAGAATGCATATAAGTATTTAATTAAATGCTTGAGAAGGAAAATTTATGGAATTGAGAATGAAATTAGTTGGTGATAACATTGAATAGATTATGAGACAAGAATCAATTATTTTTCTAACTAGAATGTTGTTGAAAATTGAATCTGGAATGTTTGGAATTTTATACAATGATGTCGGAAAAAAATTGCTATTGGGAAACTCCAATGATTAAGTTTGCTTGTTCTTATGTCAACCTTTAGGATGTCTATCTGGTGATTGATTGTGCTTGCTAAGGTGTTGAAGGATCTTAATAAATGAGATAAATAACATACGTTTGACAAATAAAATTATAACTAGAGTAATGATTTTGTTTTGGACGCGAGGAGATTAAGGAGTGAATGTAAGTTGGAAGTTGATAGGTAGAAGTAAGTCATATATATTTGGGAGCGTAACGGGAGAGTGAATAACGTCCTATTATAATTGTTATAAATAACATTTTTACTACTTGTCATACTTTTATGTTAATTACCATATTGATAAGCACGATTTCATCGAGGAAAGCCTATCAAACTTATTTCATTTTCTTATTGATATTGAAATGAGAAAAGAGTGATGATTTTGCTTGTTATTATTTATTCTTCTTCTATTGGATCATATAGTATGACTCATAACTGAATTTTATTGTTTGATAAGGATTTTTGTCAATATTATTTGTGATCTTTCATGCTGTGACATTTTATTATATTGTATTTGTTACGAGTTATCATGATATTAATAAAAGAACTTTTCATTGCTTTGATAAATTGGCCCTAAGCATGTTTGAAATCATTTTTGGGAGGATTGAATACAAAACACTGGTCACTAACAGCAGTACTATTAGTCCTTGGTGTACCATAGTTAACCTCAAGCTTGCTTGATATTCGTGAGATTTGTTCTCACACTTGTTATTTATGGGTCTTGTACCTACTCTTGTTTCGTAGCCTCGTGCTACGCTTGTTTCGTGGCTTCGAGCCGCGCTTGGTTGCTTACTCTCGTAGACTGTGTCTACACTTGTTCTTGTGGCTTAATGTTGCGCTTGGTTATTTACCCTCGTGAACTATGTGTCTACACTCGTTATTTTGTTCTGTTGAAGTCCTACTAAAAGATAAAATTTGAGATTTATTGTTTTAAATTGATTTTGTTAAACAAAATGATTTATTACATATTTTGAATTGTTTGATTTATGATCCTATATAGAGTTTTATTTTTATCCATGATCATATGATGTAGAAATTGCAATTTATTTCCATATTGTTATTATTAAAAGATAAATATGTTTAAATTATTTTCTCTTGTATTTCACTAAATTATTTAAATGAGACGTTATTCACCGAAAATTTTTTAGCTTCAGATAACATTGCTGACCTTGTACCTTCAATTGAATAGTGAAGACTGTCATTACCTTCAGTTGAATAGTTGAATATATGTATATGTATATGCTATATTGGAGCAAAGTTCCAAATACTGTAATGAAAATTCAGATCATTGTAGAATTTTTGGGAAGTCTAATGTATAAGTTTAAAGCTTAAGGAATATTAGTCTACTCATATTTCATGTCGGTCACTCCTTAGTTTTCGGGCGTGCGTGACATATTCATAATCTTGAAGTGATGGGAGGAATGTAGAGTCTACAAGTTTCATAGTGTTTCTATCGTCTGAAAAAATTTACAACACCAATTCATTGTCACAGGAAGAGCTCAACAAGAAATTTAATAGGGGCGAAAAATTTAAAGCCTCCTGGGCACTCCTGAAAGCAAAATATACATATAATAGTTCGACATACACTTCTGCCATGCTCAATGATACCAAATGTTTTTCATCCAAAAAAAATTGTAAAAATATCCTATTGATATGTATATTGGGTAACAAGATATGACTCTCGATACTCAGCTCCCACCACAGCCTCAAAGACTGCAAGGTGGGATGGGAAAGCGTAATATGATTTTTTATACCCATCTGCTTAGGACAATCAAAGTTTTTTTTTTTTTTTTTTTTTTTTTTTTTTGGGGGGGGGGTTGGGGGCAAATAATGACAGAAGAGACGCATATAAAATAGTTTTGACTTGCATAACAAAAATAAATTAGGGCTTATACCGTTATTGGTCCTTACAATTTAATGGAATTTTGGTTGTCTCTATAGTTCCAAATCATGATTTTTCATCCCTATAGCTTCTTTTCTCCAAAAAATTAGTTCCTACAGTTTTAGAAAGATTTGGGTCTGAGTTCAATAGTGTTGATAAATAGGAACCAAAATCAAAACTCATTAAAAGTATAAAGACCAAAATCAAGATTCGTTAAACTCACCTAGTCAACTTTAACTCAAGGTAAAATATAGATTAAAAAAAAAAATCAAATAGGGGGCAAACTGAGAATGACAAAAGAAGGGAAAATTTAAAAAAGAGTTTAAATTATAGGAGGTAGAGCTAATTAAAAATACAATCTATGAGGAATATTCAAAATAATCTAGACTGTAGATTCGAGTGCCAAAACCAGACAACATGAAGAGATGAAAGCTTACAATCATTGATGTAATCCCATGGTACCTGTAGCCCTAATGGTTGAAGCTAGTAATGATAATCAATGATAGTAAGCCTGACATATATGTATAGGGGGAAAATATATAATACATCTGTAACCCAGAAAAAGCGAGAGAAAGAGACAGATGACTTTTGGATGAGGCCTATTGGGAATGGGTTGGTAGTGATACGCTAAATGCAAAAGTGAAGGGAGATTCATTTACAGATCGACACAGAATCTTGACATGCACAAAATCCACATTAATCGTTTCCCTTCAAGAAATAAAATTGGTTGAAAGTTGAAACCATAACATGCATCTTCATTTTCAGGAATACTCTTTATCATGCATCATTCAATATCTTCATAATAGGAAACCGAGAAAATGGATTTTACAATGCTTCTGTAAGCATAAAAAATTCTCCTAACTAACTAACGGATCAACTCATTCCCTCCATTAATCCTCACCAATTTAATTTGTGGCTAGGCATTCATTATGGAAGGTTGGTTTTTCATTCCACATCCTTGTAGTCATTTGAAATTTATTACAAATTTGATCATAGGAATCTTGAGCATGCTCAGTGAATCAGTGGAATCTTGAGGATAGGTTCACAGCCAGAAATCTTTCACGTTCTCTTGTGGATATTAGAAAGGCTCTATGGATTATCAAGCTATTGAAATGTGCATTCATTAAGACTTGGCTAGACCTGTTCTTTGTTTCCTTTGTTTCTGTTAATTTCTAGTTTTCCTTTGTTCTTGATCAAAGGGGAAAAAGAAAAGAACATGATTTTTTTAGTTGAATAACCATAATTATGCAAGAAATGAATTTAAGGGATTATTTATAGTTCTTATAATATAATAAACATACAAGTCTTTGAAATTTATATAATTATATATGGTTTTCAATTTGTTAGAATAATATTGTGCCATAATTTTCTCCCTATATTTCTCCTTAATTTATGTTGGTGTTTACTTTTATGTTCCCCTCCTCAATAGGCAATCCTTCCATTGACACACTTGTACACGCTTAAAAATAATTGGGGGCCCCACCTTGAAGTCAACTTAACTCGGTCAACATTCAACAATACTCTCTCCCATTGAATTTTAAACTCATCTCTACTCTCTCAGGGCACGAAGCTTCCCTCCATGTTTACATTCTGCTCCCCTCTCTATAATTTCTCAAGCACTCAAAATATTTTATTCAGTGCAATCCTTATCAATATCCTATGTTGATTGAATACTAATTTTTTCCCATTCTTACAAGTCTAATTAATATGCTTTTTAATTCAGTCTAGTATGATTTTTAGTTTAGTCATGTCTAATCCGTATCCCAAAAGATCTGGCTTGGTAGAATAGGTAACACTAATGATTCATTATTTTCTAAAGTAAAAAGAAAAAAAAAATTACTCACTCCGCTCCTTAATATAAGATATATTTACCTAATTTAATTAGATTAAGAAAATTAATTAATATGACGTGTATTTTCTAAATCACCCTAGTTATCTTTCTGGATTTCCTCATTCCCCCTCCTCCATGATTATTATTGAGGAAATATTAATTTGGGTAAATTAGGAAAAGATTGATAGATATAAAAACTATGTCATATATTTAGAATCAAGATCGACTCATCAAATATGCCTTATATTAAAAATCATGGAGAGTAACTTTTTGGTTTTTTTTTTTTTAAAAAAAAATATATGTATTAACAAGATGTAAGCCACATGTACTGTATAGACTATAGAGTCTATGAACCATTTAGAACAAATGAATAGTGTAAATCTATGTAGATTTAATACACACATAAATACACTATGAAACAAAAACCTATAGATAACAACTTAATTGAAAATAAGTTTTGAATGACAACGGATTCCATATATTAATACTAACTCAAAAATACAAAGATGTACCCACTAAAATTAAGTTAACCACTGATCATTGGCCACATTAATACAAGAAGGTGGTGGATGAAATTAATTGAAAATATTATACACGATCATATCATGAACGCAATTAAGGGAAAAATGAAAAATATGATAGATTTGACTTGGTACATCCAACTCAAACAAGTCAACAATGTCGTCTACAAATTCTATTCCTCTCCTCTTCATTGAACTTGAAATATACGCCACACTCATATATATATTAAAAGAATAATTCCAATGAAACCCATCTCTAGTATTAAGACATGAAGCTTTCTTCATATTACATTCTGCTGCTCCTGTCTCTGCTTTCTCAATTCCTCCATTGTTGCTGTCAGACTGACCTAAAATGCTCTTTCAACGACACAATAAAACTAGGACATAAGTGCAACAGCCTCCAAAAGTCATGCACCTCATTCGTAACGTTCAGATCCAATCCTCCCTATAATACCCCTCTAAGCATTGCCAATCTTCTTGACTCTGAAGCATTTTCCATAGCCTCCATCAACAACATAACAAGCAACACCAGGGACATTCCTTCCAATCAAGTTGTTATTGTTCCAATTGATTGTTCCTGTTCGGGCGCTATTTACCAGCATGTCATTTCTTATACATTGAAGAGGGGTGACACCTACTTTTGGGTGGCCAACAGTACTTATCAAGGCCTCGCCATTTGCCAGATGATGGTCCGGCAAAATTACGCAGAAACCTTCAATCTCACTATTGGTGAAGAAATTTCAGTTCCAGTCTTGTGCGGTTGTCCCTCTGCTGACCAAATCTCAGATGGGGTCTCCTCCCTGCTAGTTCACTCAATTTCTCTTGGGGAGTCACCTAACTTAATTGCACAGGCCTATGGTGTGAATCTACGGACTCTGTTGACTACTAACCAGTTGAGTTCAAACACCACTCTCTATCCCTTCACAACTCTCTTAGTTCCCCTCAAGCCCTCCTCTTGTAAACTCAATCCGCAATTATTCTACTGCACCTGTTCATTCTCCCGGAAATACCTTCCCAGTTCAAGTTTCAACGCTCTTGATTGTGATCATATTCAAACTGATCCTCACCGTTTCCCCGTCAAATTGGTTGCTTCTCTAGGTAATCTCTTTTCAATCCTCCATAGCTCAATAGGCTTTTAGATGGCAAAATTGTGCCTAGAAATGTGCGATTTCCATGAATTTAAATTTGAGAAAAACAATATACAAGTACCTATAATTTTATAAATTTTAGGGGGAATTATTATGAGGTCCTAAGGAAAAGATTTAATTACCAAGAAATCTCAATCATAAGTGAAGTGTAGTTATTTCTTGCGCTCACTTGTCATTGTATGTTTCTCAATTGTTATTGGAACTTCTTGGTAATTAAGTCCCTTCCTTCAGTTCCTTGGGACCTCATAGTAATTCTCTCTAAATTTGATCCTATCATATTATTTTATTTTAAAAAAAAAATATTTTGTATTTCTTGGCAACTTATATATCGCTTAATCAGCATCCACACCAACGCTAATTAACATATTATGATTATAGAGACTAATGCTTATAACTGAGGAAATTATAAGAACCCAATAAAAAAAAGAAAGAACGACCTACGGGGATCTAATTAAAAATCGGTGAAACTACAAGAACAAACAAATTAATTTTTCCTTTAAATTTTAAACAGGCAATCACATTTGTTCAAAATTTTAATGAGGTTGAATTCAAATTACAAAAATCCAAATTAAAACGAAACTGTTGATTTTATTTTTTATTTTTATTTATTAAAAAAAAAAAAAAAAAAAAAAAAAAAAAAAAAACCAGCACTAAGAGTTACCTTGTGTCAGGCACATACCTTAGATGTCCAAGCTGATTATTTTCTTCAACACAACCTTCTCTCCTCTTTGTTTAAGTAGCGGATCAAATCATAGATGAAATAAATTTTGGTGTTTATTTTTTAAGGATTGTTGATGATACTATGCCATGTACTATATTTGGGATGATCGCTAGATGTAAAGCTCCATATTTTCAAAGTACTTAATCTCTTGTCTGCAAAAATAGAATTACTCCATTTCCCTTTAATCATGTACTTGCAGGTGTTGGTATTGGTGTTGGCCTTCTGAGCTTATTTCTTTTGGGTCACAAGTTATATCAATACCTAAGAAAAAAGCAAGAAAGAGAACGTAAGGAAAAATTGTTCAAGCAAAATGGTGGCCACTTGCTACAAGAAAAGATGTCATGTTATGGAAATGGAGACAAAGCAAGACTTTTTACGGCGGAAGAGCTGGAACGAGCAACAGATAACTACAATCAAAGTAGGTTTCTTGGTCAAGGTGGGTTCGGAACTGTTTATAAAGGAATGTTACCAGATGGTACCATTGTTGCAGTTAAGAAGGCGAAAGAAATTGTGAGAAGCCAGATTGAGACTTTCATTAATGAAGTGGTGATTCTATCCCAAATAAACCACAGGAACATCGTCAAACTCTTGGGTTGGTGCCTAGAGACTGAAGCTCCGTTATTAGTATATGAATTTATTCCCAATGGAACACTTTCTCAACACATCCATAACCAGGAACTTGAAGGAAAGCTTTCATGGGACACCCGCCTCAGAATTTCTTGTGAGGTTGCTGGGGCAGTGGCCTATATGCATTCTGCAGCTTCCATTCCCATTTTTCATAGAGACATCAAGACTTCCAACATACTCCTGGATCATAAGTACAGTGCCAAAGTATCTGATTTTGGGACTTCAAGGTCAGTCCCAAATGATAGGACTCACTTAACCACAGCGGTACAAGGCACTTTTGGGTACATTGATCCTGAATACTTCCAATCCAGTCAATTCACAAATAAAAGTGATGTATATAGTTTTGGGGTTGTACTTATAGAACTCATTTCTGGAAGGAAACCCATTACCTTCTCAGAGGAAGATCAAGGTCGGAACCTTGTCTCAGAATTTATTGCTTTGATGAAGGAGGACCGAGTTTTTGAGATTTTAGATGCTAGAGTTGTTCATGAAGGAAAGAAAGATGATATTCTTAGTGTTGTGAATCTAGCAAAGAGATGCGTGAGACTCAAAGGGAAGAAGAGACCCACAATGCAAGAGGTTTCAGCAGAGCTAGAAGGACTGCGAAAGACACAAAATTCTTTAGAGATCAATGATTGTTCTCTTGAGTTTCCACATATGTGTGTCACTCCTTCTGAATCAGACCAGGAATCCACAGAAGAAAGCATGTCATCAATTTCCCAAACAGGCTCCACACCCATCTGAAAGTGATGCAGATTCCAACTAAATATTCTTCCTTTTTATTTTGGGTATGCAGGGACCATGTATGCAGTGGGATTGTTCCATTGCAAACTTCAATAAAGTGCAGCAAGAAAGAAGAGACGGGAAAGTTGGTTTGCCCTGATACCATGAGTTATGGGAGCTTGCATGACAGAGAGATAGTAGATGAGAGAAAATTAAGACTAAATTTCATTTCTTTCATGTAGAGTGCCTGTTCAAATATATAGTACTTAGTCTCAACTAAATCTTGTTTAATAATGATTGATCGCCAACATTCCTTAACTAACAATCTAAAAGTTCGAACACGCCCTTCATTAATCTTCACCAACTTCTGGCATGGCATTCTTTATGGAGGGCTCGGTTCCCATTTCAATCCTTGTAGTCAATTGAAAATTATTACAGCATCACTTCCTCTGACATCAACTCTCCAAATTCACATTACAAAAACAAACTCCTAGCGTTAGTGTCCTAGCGACAATTATGTCAATCATGGTTAGAACACTGTCACTACAATGGTTATTATAATTTTGGTTCAGACATCTTAATGATGTTTTATTGAGAACTCTAATTAATTACTCCCTCTACTTTACACCTTTTTCTCCAAGCAGGTCCTTATACTTCAAAAACATATAAGTGAGTCCCAATAATTATTCTATTTTCGCCGTTTATCCCGATTGTTTATGAAATTCTAATAACTCGTCTCTGACTCCTCCACATGGGAGTGACGAAATGAAGGGAAGGATGAGAAGGCTAAAGACTTGTTGAGGTGTATAAATTACTACATGTTCAGACAATGTCAGTCTTACCAAGTCTACTATATAAGCATGCACCTCTTCATATGAATGTAGCCTACATGCAGAATCAGATTTCATCATTTAATAAAAAAGGGTAAAATAACCAATAATACGACATATGAATCAGAATGCACAATTAGCTTTTCTTGCATTCTCACTGGTCAAAAACCCGAATCCAACCAACAAGAAATCATTGACATGTTTATCAATGGTCCACCGTCCACTTTCACTAAAAGATTTGCATAACAGGTGTAACATCCCATTTTCAAAAGCAGTATAATTTTTTTTCCTCATCAGAGTAGAGCATTGGAGCGATTGAGTAAGCGATACATATATTTATAAATCTTTGTAAGTCCGGCTGATTTACGAAACGGTACATTGACCGAGAGTTTTCAAAATGAATAACACCCGAAGAAAGTCTTCGCCGGGTCTGTGCGGCTGCTCGCCTTTCTCCTCGGTTCTCGGTTCTCCCGAACCCGACGCTATGATAAGAGCGAGATCCAATTACAATTTGGATCTCGGGTAACGGTTAACCTCATGCTTAAATACGACTACATATACACGACGAAGCAATCAATACAACAGTCCATAACAGATGTATGATTAAAAACACGTAACCACGTATACAAGATAATAACCACGTATGTAACATAACCTCGTATGATACAACAATAATAACCTCGTATGTGACATAACCTCGTATGTAACATACCGTGTATATAGCATAACCTCGTACACTACTACACAACAATCATATAATAAACATTAGAGCTAGTGTTACAGTACGCGAACGTACCTTTTTGGCGGTACAACGAAACTTTTACGGAAAAACGTGAAATTCGACAGCGGGAAAAACAGTGGTATGACGGCGGCACAACAGCGGCTCGATTAGCTCAGATATCCTATAAGGACAACGTTTATCAACATTTGGCATCATAACAGGCCATTTGGGCGAAAATTACTATTTTGCCCCTAGTACCCCTATTTGGCGGAATTTCGCGAACTTCGTTACTTTGACCTTATTCCATTTCAAAATTATCCCCACTATGTTTTTACCTCGTCAGGCATCTTTCAATGCAATGAGGCTTAAAAACAAGTATAGGAATATATTCTGAAACTTCCTAGATCAAAACAACAGTTCTACTATAACTACCGAAAGAACTACGGAAACTAAAAACTAAGGACAGAAGAACTTACTCGGAGCTAAGGAAGAATTTTTCCAGAGCTTCTCTCTCTAGAACCTCTCTCTAGGATTCGGATTTGGTGTGAAGAATGAGAGCAAGAGAGCTTGCTATTTATAGGGAAAAATAGGGACAAGGTGGGAATTTCCACAAAAGTCTTGAGATCGGATTCCGTAGTTGGATCGCATTTTTGAGAACAAAACACTCTTGGCCATCCATGGTCAAGATCGAAATCTAAGAGCCCTAAAGTCAATGGATAAGTTGTCATCCATGATGGCTCTTGCTTTATGGCCTCCGGCCGATAAAGCTACCCGATCGGTGTCCGTTTCGCGCGATTTCGCAGAAACTCAAAAATCCGGGCGTGTAACTTTGAAGATCTTTTCATCGTCTTTCATATTATCTATTTGGATCCTCTTTTTGATCATATCCGAGGTATTCTCCGGTGCGTCGGAAGATATTCGGACAAACGCATCCGATTACGGAAATCGCTTAGATAGAACCAACTTCGGACAACAATTCACCAATCGTAAAACGTCCGGTTGTTGCCTAACTTAATCTCGTGTTTAAAAAGACACAATTGTTTCTATAGGTTCTCACTTTGCCTATCTCGACTCTACTCTATCTGATCAACTTTTCGTCTTATTTGAAATTAGGGTTTTCGGTTGCGGAATCGACGTCTGGTAAATTCTTTCTTCGTGTAGAATTTCACTTGTACTTAATTTGATCGTCGAAAAGACTTTTACCTCACTGTTTACCTATAGAATTTATTTCTAACTTTCCCCCTTTTTCTATAAGGCGACTCACCGCATTATATTATTATTTTATTCTAATTACCATTTTAATTATTTAAACAATTCTTTTTAATTAAAAATACTTAGAATTTCGGCCCCCTCTTTTAAAAATTCAGATTTATTTATTTTTCTATAATTTTTTCCATTTTTTAAAAATATAATATTTTTTACCAAAAATTCCCGTTTACCCTCACCCCGTTAGGGCTTAATCGACCTAATTTCTTCGTTTAGTGATCTTTTTAGGATCAGGTTTCTTCATATATTTATCTTTACTAATTTTACAGTATATTGTTATCTTACAACCTTCTATACTTGATATTGTCATTTTATATCCTATGTAAAATGTTTAAAAATGTTTACCCCATCAGGTTACTTTATGGTTACGAAATGCTTTTTAAACTTTTCTTCATGTTATTCCCTCTGAAATAATTTATTAAATTCTCATAATTAGGGATAACACTTCCATATTTTTCTCATAATTTTTCACGATCTTTCAAATATTTATCATAATATTTTTAGATTGTTTTTATCACCATTATATCATTTTTAGTCATTCATTTTATCGATTTTCCGTAACTTTTTTGACAATTTACTCTATAATTATAACAATTTTCTATAACAGTTTTAAACTCATGATTTTGCTTTATCAAAATATTCGTTAATTTCCTTTATCTCAAAACTTCCAGATTCTTAAAATCCTAGGGTATTACAACAGGTATATATCCCACAAGACGAAAATCACACAGAAAATAGCGTAGAGGCTAGGGTTTACAAAAGCAATTGAATTTCTAGAAACAATCATGCATACCATAACTTAGAGTGGAAGACGTTTTCTTCTTTATGGGTTCAACATCAGTTGCTTCTTCACCATCCTTAGGGTCGTTCAACGCCGTCAGCTCACTGTCGAAGCCTCGTCGCCCATTAGCCTCCACCGCAGCTCTTATCCGTCTCGTTCCCAGTCATCTGCTGCGCCAAGGCTCTCTCTCAGGGAACCAAGTGGCTATGTGTTTTGCACTTTTGCTAGACGAGGTGTGCTTGTGTGGCTTTTAATTCCACATGTCAGTCAGAGGCACCATCCAACTCAGCAAGCTTTTAATAAGTATTTCTCACTTGGTAATCACATGCGACAGACAATTCTCTTGGTTTATTAAAATTAATAAACATAACATTGCACAAAAGAAGCATTACACTACCAACTATTGCAATTTCAAACAACTTTTTTTTCATCAATTTTACAATTTTCCAAGAATGAGTTCAGAGTTCCACGTATAGATTTAAATTACTTTTTGTTTATTAATGGAGATTGAGTTTCGCGGAAGGGTCAGTTTCTCAAAACGTGATTAGCAGCATTACATTACCAACTTTTGCAATTTCAAACAACTTTTTATAATCAATTTTCCAAGAATGTTTGAAGTTCCACATATAAATTTAAACTATGTTTGGTTTATCAACGGGGTGTTGAGTCTAGCGAAAGAGACTAGTTTCTCAAAACATGGTAAACTAAGGTTGAACTTCGAATCCCCGCTGAGAGAGGTGTCGCATTTAATCTTTCGACGATCTTCATTAGGATTTGTCTCCAATAACAGAATACCTATCCTTAACCAAAAAAAAAAAAAAAAACTATGTTTGGTTTCACATTAGGGGAAAAAACTACATCCACCAGAACAAGATTCCGGTTGTTCCCAATGCAAAAGCAAATATGTATTTGCACTACATGAATGTGATCTTAAAAGCATATGATCATATATATCACCCACCACAATGCTCAACTTGAATGAGGACCTCATAGGGGTTGGTGTGCATTTATATCTCTGGTAGTTTAGGATTTTTCATATTAAAAAATAAAGGGGGCAGCTATGGTCCACTGCAATGAACCATTCACTGCCCCCTATATGGGGGTTCTTTGCCAAAAAAAAAAATTAAAAAAAAGGCATGGGTTCACTGCCTTTGGGGGGGGACAGTGAACGGTCCACTGCAGTGGACCAAAGCCCCCCACCCCCCAAAAAAATAAAGTGGTATAAATCCTCAAACCAAGGATCACAAACTTTCTTGCCATGTATGATTTGGTACATTTAAAAATCAACCTTATGAGTGTTTTTTTAAAATGGAGAGTTAGCCGACTCAGGTTAATATAATTGAAAAGAGCTCTTGCAGTCTTGTCACTTAAACAAATAGCTGAAAATTCGTATCTCAGGCATATAATAATCTAATTATAAAATACCTATTATTTGCCCTTAATATGGGGAAGAGATTAATCTATGTTGTCAAAAGAATATACTCCTATTCACAAATCATAATTGTTTGTATAAAACATTATACTCTGAGACAAATAAACTAACAATAAAAATAAATAAAATCTTCTACAACGATATATATAATCATCCATTAAAAAAAGAATGACATAAAAAAAATGATCATACAAAATCAACTCTCTTTAACCCTTTTTCTCACCTTGGATCTTTTCAACTTGCTCATTGTTTTTCCCCCTATTCTCAAATGTACTACTATATAAATACTCCCTTCGGTCCTAATTATAAGGCGCAGTTGATTTTTTTGGAGAGATTAAGGAAACTAATTAAATTACTTAAGAGTATTTTTATTTTTTTCTTTTAACTAATTAGTTTGACTAATAAACTAATGTATAATCTAAAGATATACAACATATGAAATGATTGGGGAACTTATTTAACTTCCTTAATCTCTTCAAAAAAAGTCAACTAGGTCTTATAATTAAGACCAGAGGTAATACTTTATAAGTGTAGAGGATCCGTTTGGCAAAAGATAAAAGGTGCATAGTGAAGAACTTCCCTTTCTTTTGATAATTAAAATTCACAACCAAAAGCGATTAATCTACTTAGTAAAAAGTTAGCTGAGTTCAAATATCACTACCGATGTAAGAATCTCATTAGTGGGTGATTTATAAAAATTCTTGTAAGCACTATTTGAACTCGAAGGAAGCATATCCTCTCATTTTCCCATCATCCCTTATGAGCCTATCTGAACCGTTGATTGGAAAGATGAGAGAAAATTCAAATGAGTGATAATTTGATAATGTGACTCATTTTTTACCTTCTCAGATTGATTAAACGAATATGATTTAAGGATTATACGGGATGATAAGAGAAACCATATCCGAACTCAAAGGCGTGTCACCGACTCGATGATGTAAGACCAACTCACCTAAGCTTTTTTGTACCCAAAAAAAAAAAAAAAACCACAACCAGTGAGCACAAAGCCACAAACCATCCACATGCCCAAGATGAAGAAACTTAAATATTTCATTCCTGCTACGGGTCATGCTAGAACCTAAAAGGCCTTAAATACTGAAATAAATTAAAGGCAACAGCCCTTTCATCACCTCCTCCATAATTATGAAGTACATTTGTTTGGGATTGAAGGGCAAGAGAAAAAATACGAAACAAAGTAAAATGAGAATTGTAAAATTGGCAATGCCATATCTGGAGTTTACTAACTAGCAAACAACAATTTTCTCACTCATGTCTGCTGATGAGAAAATAAAATCCACAGAAGTTCCCAGCAATTTCACCACTTGCATCTAACAACTGCTGTCTCCAGGAAATAGATCTCTTGTCTGATCAAGATGTCCCAGTTTTTCTCAAGGCCAATATAAATAGTTAATAGCCATTGATCTGAGGTCTCGCAGGAGGGCCAACAAGCCGTGAAAATGGGATCTGATTGCGGCCGTTGTTCAGACCCTTTTGACCTGTAAACCGATCATTCGCTTTCGGATCGGAGACGGATCTGGAGAATGCTTGGGCAAGTTCAACTGCTGAAGCTGCTTTACTGTGGCGCATTTCAGTGTCAGTAGATGATTTTGGCTCCTCAACAGGCTTACGCCATGTCTCGGGTGAAGCTTGTCTCTCGGAAACCTGCTGCCTTTCAGTCTCTCTAATGTTCCTTCGATTATCACCACGCCAATTCCTCCTCTGCGCATTACCCCTCTCAGCTTCTACCCTTTGCTCCTTCTTTTCCGGCCTTTTCATGGCCCTTTGATCATGAAGAGAATTCTGGGGTTTTTCAACATGGGTTGACCGGTCCAGAACATTCTCAGCCCTCATAATATTATACTCAACCCTACCAAACAGAAGAAAAAAAGAAAAAGAAAAAGAAAAACTTAAGTACGAATTGAACCAGACTTGATCCCCATTAAAGACAAATGAATTACAATCAGACACACAACAAGTATCTACCTATTTGAATGTTCAGCCACATCATAATCCTTAATGGCAACATTATCAATCCCTCGCTCCTTCAGAACCTGAAAACAAATAATGGAAATAATAAGTTGAAAAATATGAAGCCAAGCACAGATAGAAGTGAATGGGGCAAAGAAAAACAAAGAAAGAAGGAAGAACCATTGCCAGACACTTGACAAAACAGCAAAGATGTCAAGGCATATAAATGACAGCAGAAAGAATTTCAGTTAAAAAAAGAACAACATCATTTTGAAGAAGTAAGCAATAAAAACATGTCAACCTGAATTTGGATCCCCTGAAGTACTTCATGAAATGAAGTAGAGGGCGATAGAAACAGAAGAATGGGTTCCACTTATTTGGCTTCATATGTGCTGAAGTGGGATCCATAATTTTGTTTCCATCTCTCAATTCCACCATGGAGAAGTACTAAAGAAGATCCAAGTTCATACTATCTTACATTCCCAAAAAAAACAAAATAAGAATAATGAAAGGTTTTTAACTAGTTCAGATATTTAAAAACTAGCCACCTGAAACTAGTTCAAGTCATAAAGGTGAGATGCGGCAGAGGTAGTGACATGGCTCAAAACCCTCTTGATATAACCAAAAAAAAAACATATTAAAAAAATTAAGCTTACCAGTTCTCGAGGTCGAGCACCACCAAATAAAGCATTCCTGAATGATTTGAACAAGTTTCATAATTAGACAAAAATGCAATGATAAATATAGGAAAACAAAAATTTTGGTTCCCAAACTTAACCAAATTTGCAATTTGGTCCTTGTGTGTTATTGCTATTAAACCAATCCTTCTAGTTTGAAATACTTACAAATATAATCCTTGTCATACTGAGCATTAATAAAATAGAAAATTAAAAATGTTGTGCTAACTTACTAGACTACATAAGGTAATAGCTGTTATGACATAAAAACAACACTCAGTATCAAGCATAAGGATAAAATCACAAACAAGATGAGAATCCAGGATACAATTAATTTCAACATAGTCCTCTCTTCACAACCTTCTTGATTTTGAGAAATAGGAGTATGCCCATCAAATTGGCAGTTCAAGAACAAAGACGTTTAGACTATAAAGTGATTCATCTTTGAGAAACTTCCAGGTCAAACATACATTTCTGGTCTGATATTATTTGATTTAATATTCTAGGGCATCATAAACAATTCATATTCATAATCTTGATGAAGTGATGAGAGGAATGTAGAGTCTACACGTTTCATAGTGTTTCTATCATCTGAAAAAATTTACAACACCACTTCATTGTTATAGGAAAAGCTAAACAAGAAATTTAAAAGGGGCGAAAATCTTTAAGCCTCTTGGGCACTCCTGAAAGCAAAATATACATATAATAGTTCGACATACACTTCTGCCATGCTCAATGATACAAAATGTTTTTCATCCAAAAATAATGACACAATATATCCTATTTTTATGTATATGGGTAACAAGATATGACTCTCGATACTCATCCACCACAACCTCAGACTGCAAGGGGGAATGGCAAAGCGTAACAAGATATGATTTTTTATACCGATCTGCTTAGGACAATCAAAGATAGAAGGGGGGGACAGCAAATAATGACAGAAGAAATGCATATAAAATAGTTTTGACTCACATAACAAAAATAAATTAGGGCTAATACCGTCATTGGTCCTTACAATTTAATCAAATTTTGGTTTTGTCTCTATAGTTCCAAATCATGGTTTTTCATCCCTATAGCTTCTTTTGTCCAAAAAAATTAGTCCCTATAGTTTTATAAAGACATGAGTCTAAGTTTAATGGCGTTAACAAATAGAGACCAAAATCAAAACTCGTTAAAAGTATAGAGACAAAAAACAAGACTCGTTAAACTTGCCTAGTCAACTTTTCCTCAAGGTAAAATATAGATTAAAAAATAATCAAATAGGGGGAAAACTGGGAAAGACAAAAGAAGGGAAAATTTAAAAAAGAGTTTAAATATTAGAAGGTAGAGCTAATTAAAAATACAATCTATGAGGAATATTCAAAATAAACTAGACTGTTGATTCGAGTGCCAAAACCACACAACATGAAGAGATGAAAGCTTATAATCATTGATGTAATCCCATGGTACCTGTAGCCCTAATGGATGAAGCTAGTAATGATAATCAATGACAGTAAGCCTGACATATATGTTTAGGGGGGGAAATATAATGCATCTGTAACCCAGAAAAAGGGAGAGAAAAAGACAGATGACTTTTGGATGAGGCCTACTGGGAATGGGTTGATGGTGATATGCCAAATGCCAAAATGCAGGGATAAGGATTCATTTACAGACACAAAGAATCTTGACATGCACAAAATCCACATTAATCGTTTCCCTTCAAGAAATAAAATTAGTTGAAAGTTGAAACCATAACATGCATCATCATTTCCAGGAATACTCTTTATCATGCATCATTCAATCTGCATAATAGGAAACCGAGAAACTTGGAATCTTACAAAAAACAAAAGTCAACAACAAAAAATAGAAATCCCCTTTCTCTAGTTATATAGATGCTTATAAAGGTATAATAACAAGTCCTCTAAATCTCTGCTACAATAGAGGGCAAAATAAATGATGAAAAATGAAATCAACAAAGAAATGTCAGACTAGATGATTACATAGAGATGTTTATCAATTTATTCAATTTTTATATTACAAAGTGTTTGTTATAACTTATAAGTGCATCTAAAAACTTAAATACTGCTCTTTAAACTAAAAAGTCTCCCAAATATAACAGTCTGCATGGAAAGGGAGCATCTATTCCAACTGATAGGGCTAAGAATTAAAACTCCTTGTTCGCATAATCCAAAAAAGGGAGAGAGAGAGGGAAATCAACAGGTTTCATCAAGAATTTATTGATTCATATTCTTTGCAAATCATGAGCAAAGAAAATGCCCTGCAAGCACCCTCTCACACAATTGCCATAAAGCACTCTTCTGCCAAAAGCAATTCAAGTCCCCAAGTTATTGAAGTTTCAAGACAATTAAAGGACCAAAGGACCAAACACTAAATTTCAAAAGAACCTATCAGAATAATTAAAGAGCACAGGCTAATAATGTACCTGAAGTGCTTACCAGAATAGACAGACACTTGTATTTTAAAATTAATTAATCCAATGGCATTTAATTCTCTTAAAAAATTATGAACATGCTGCAATTTTTTTTTTTTAAAAAAAAATGCATCCTTTCATCTTTAAATCCAAATGAAGTTCTTCTGGCAATTATAAGATACATGACAGTATTGTTGTCTCTAAACCCACAGGAAGAAGGCAGGTCGATTGCACCCAAGCAAATAATATCCATATAGCAAGGTTAAAAATTCCCAAACCACTAAACCATAACTTTTACCTTTCTCTATCAACATTTCCTTCCAAATGATCAAGAAGCTGGGACCGAGGCTTCAAATTCAGCTTTGGGCGCTGTTCTACCTCCTTCCCGATCTCAGTTGAAGTTGAGACAGGCTTCACAAGATTGGCATGGGCATGCACCTCATGAACAGTTTCAACATGGCCAGCATCAGCCAATCGACCAGATCCCTTCAATGAAAAAAACAAAGATATCATTTAAGTCCACTTTGTTCTCCAGAAAAATGAAGTCTCTAAGTTGACCGCACAGATACCTGTACAGAGTCATAAACAAGGGGATCTGAATTATCCAATGGTTTTGTCCTACTCCAAGGTAGCAACTTCAATTTAGGTCGCTCTGTTGGTTCAGAAGGCATTGAGTGTTGAAACTCAGACCCACCAAGTTTGCCATCCTGCTGAACACCACCAGTGTGATGAGCTATACTTCTTGGTGGTATTTTGGAGTACTTGGAAGCCCCAGATCTTTCATAATCCGGTAAGTCGTTTCTACCACCTTCCATCTGGTCACTGATAACTAGACTCTTTTCAGCCTGTCTTGCTATCATTACATCATTATACACCTTTTCACCCAAATTATCCATCCCACTGTAGACATTATTACCAGTAATGTTGCCATATGACGCACTCTCCCCTTCAGAAGATTTAACCACCTCAACGTCTGTCTGATAGTGGACTGTTTTGGACTGCCATCTACCAGAAGAAACCTTGTCAATAGCACTTGCATGAGCCAACTTGGAAACAGGATTAGGACTCGACCAAGCAGTTGGCTCAACAGCGTTTGCCAGCTCCTTCCGCACTGCCCATGCATTTGGATAAACTCCAGCAGTTCCCTGCTCCTGGCTACCTCCTCTTGAATGTTGAGAACTCCCCCTCACATGAATTGCCTCAGTAAGCCTTGCAGAGTAGGAATTCACAGTGCCAAAAGAATTTTGAGAAACTGGAGCTACTTGCCGACTCAGGGAACTTCTTCCCACTCCATACTCAGGCTTCATTTCAACACGAGAAGGTGGAGCCCGAATACTATCATCACTGACTGTTCTCCGAGGGGCTGAGATACCATCCAGTGGCTTACGCTCATCTTCATCAAAATTACGGCCAATTTGGGCAGTGTGGGTGAGAAACGGGGTTTTATCATCGTAATGCATAGTAGCCGGGGACGTTTGTGGGCGAGACCGATGATCAGACCGGCCCATTGGATTCCCCCATGAGGTGGGTCGGTCATACACTGAACGATCAGAAGTTCTGCCGGTTCTGTCAAATTAGGTTAAAAAGTCAAAAAGGGTTTTACACATACAAGCTCGTAAATTGATATTAAATTATTAACGCAAAGCATAGATGAATAAAAGAAAATCACAACCAACAGATCCAATTTCCCTCAAATACCATAATAATCCAAGCATTTACTACAAGAGCATCAATTGAGATAGTTCATATAACCCATTTATGGATAATCTCCTAAACCTAAGTAAAAATTGCGAATTCAAATCAAGAAGATCAAGAAAAGGGAAAGTGAAATAAAGGACACTTACACGCCAGGCGCGGAAGGGAGAGGGAGATCAGTGGGAATCGAACCTCCATGGAAGTCTTTCAGGGTCATGGTATTACCACTAACCTTCTTCTTCGACATTCTCTCCCCCTCCCTCTTGCCCACCGCCACAGCAACAAAAAACAACGATTTCAGCGCCTGATTCCTCAACTAATCGCTCTTATTCTAGTCGAAAATTTCGAGGACGCGTAGGGCAGAGAGGGCGAGAAGTGGAGAAACAACAGCCCCGCGAGTGCAAGGAAGGGATCGCAATAAGGATCGAACACGACGAGAATATAGCCGCAGGCGCAGAGACCTCCGCTTTTGCTTTTGGCTTCGACTATGTCTGCGAACTCACGGGGCTCAGGGTACGGTGGGGCAACGACATTTGATTCTCTGCCAATTAAGTCTCTTCAACGCAGTTTCTTTTTTTTCTTTTTGGTTTTTGTTTTTGTTTTTTTGGTTCGGTGGTGTTAGCAATTATACCGTTGTAATTATAAGTCAATTAACTTTTTTTTTTTTTTTAAGAGATTAAGGAAGTTTAGATAAGTTCTTAATCATTTCATACGCTTTCTGTTTTTTAGATTATATATTAGTTTATTAATCAAACTATTTAGTTTGAAGAAAAAAATAAAAATAAAAATACTTTAAACTAATTGAATTAACTTTTTAATCTCTTCAAAAAAAATCTAGGTTTTATAATTAGACCTGGAGGAGGAGTAGCATACAAGATGTCGCTAAATAGTGACACAGAAGCCACGATTCTTACGTATTCATGTGACTTATCTTAATCATAAAAAAGGAGTCACACATACATCTCAAAATTATAAATATTTTTATAGTTTTATTAAAAATATTTTACAAAGATAAAAGTATCTTTTAACCTAACTTTTTTCTTAAGTTTTTATAAATTATATGACTACATCTTTTGGTAGTATCTTAACTTTTTTAAAGTATATCTTTTGGTCCAAAATTCTAATGGTCATAATATTATAAATACAACAATGCTAGGTGCCCATCCAAAATTTACATTTTTTATTATTATATTTGGTCTTTATCATTTTTTTAAGTGATGATTAATAGCGTTTAATTACACAAATTTTATATATTTTTTAATTTACCATATTTTTAATCTAAGTTTAATAGTATTTAATTACACAATCATCATTTAAAATTACATTATTATCACTTGAGTTTGAATTTTCTTCAATTAGCAAAATTAAATTTGTTAAATTATAAAAGTTTTGATTAAAAGTTTTATTTTTATAAAGTTAAGGTGTTTTAAAATTATATATGTTAAAAAAATATATAAATTTTTATTTTAGAACTAAATTATATTTTAGCCAAAATATTTTACAAAGATCAACGCATATTTTTTATTAATAATTAACCTAACTAATTTTTCTTATTTTTTTTATAAATTATATGACTCCAATGTTAGGATCAAATGGAGTATATATATTATATCTACTACATATTTTATTTTGTTATATCTATCGAATTGAAACAAACACTTCAATGGTCATATCGATATTATAAATACAACAATGCCAGGTGTCCATCCAAATTTTATATTTTTAATTATTATATTTGGTCTTTATCATTTTTTTTAATTTTTGAGAATTACATTTGGCCTTTTTTTTTTTTTTGTTTTTAATTTTCCTTTTTTAAAAGGTTTATTGAAACCTTTAATAAATCCGGATCCGATTCAATAGTTCGTTAATTACATTTGGCCTTTACTATAAGAACTATTTGGGCTTAGATTTAATAATAAATGTAAGACTTCAATTCATAACTCGTGCTCTTGATAAAAAAGAATATTTCTTGATTTTTTTCCATGATATTTGAGTATTTTGTCTCCTATCTCTATATATATTTAATATTTTTAAAGTAACTTATCAGGTAAAACAACACCTTATTTTTTGGCTATTTTGGATGGAGGGAAAGTAAGAGAAAAATAGGAGAGAGAGGATATCATGAAGGAAAACTTCTAAAAATAATAAAAGAATTTACATTATTTAGGAGTTTTCCCTTTTGATGAAAAGAATATTTAGAGTTTTTCAATTAACTCCTTTAATTATGATTAATTTTCGAAAATTAGATTTTTTGGATCGTGAGGTCTATCATTAGATAGATACTAACGTTTTAATAGTCATCTGCTAAGGTCGTAGGTAGTTCTTTAAACAATATTCTGAAGATAGTGATTTGTACATTACTGAAAGAAACAAAGTTTATCGCCAAATTTCTTATTTATATCTAATGATAAGAAAACTTAGGACATCAAAAATTATGAGTTTAAACCAATGTTTTTTTAAAAGTTGGACTGGACATCGAGCCGAACGATCAACGGGTCATGGTTCAAACGGTTAAATCATTTGGGCTGTCCAGTCGGCCTGGTGACATCATAATTAAATTAAAATAATATTATATAAATATATAATGATTAAAATATAAGTAATCCGTAATCCAACTTAATATTTTTTAATAATAAAGAAAAATGATATTAATAATAAAATAAAAACATTACAAAATGATAGTTATTGTAGAACAAAAAGAAAAATTAAGGATAGGGGGCCATAATCCAATTTAATAAAAAGGTTAGTAAAGTTACAAAATATATCCAACAAGATCAAATAAAAAATATTTCTTAATTATATATCACTTATAAAGAATAAAATTTAAATACCAAAAATACATTTTGAATTATATTAGTTCACACTGTAGAAATTTAAAAAAAAAATTATAAATATATTATAACATATGTAATATAAAATATGAGTGTTGGAAAAAAAAATATATAAAAAACTGAGTATTGTTAAAATATTTTGCCTTTCAAAACATGTGGCAGGAGATTAACTTATTTATAATAAAATTATAAGGGTGAAAATTAAGGAAAAATAACAAAGCTAAAATATTTTATACATGTTTTTTTGTTCATCTGTTCAGTTTTTATAAAATCATTCTGGTTCCTAGCTCAATAGTAGCTTCCGATCCAATAACAAATAAATAGCGGCCTAATTTCTAAAGCGCTTTAGAGGAAAAATCTGGGCCGCTATTGTGATTGGCTGACGCTTCAACTGTCCCGCTCTAAAAACTTTGGTTTAAATAAGCTGACTTTTTAACTATCTGGTCCTTAAAATGGCCAGGCCTAAAAGCCCACATAATCTATTGTTTTCTTGAAATCGATCCATGAAGGGCTCGAGCTTAAGCGGTCCACCCGTTTTCCCATGATTAAAGGAAACAAAGCGTATAAAGAACAAGTTATTAAATGCGATGAAATTTATTGAACTGATCGAGATATTGAGTCAAATGTAAGTGGGTCAGACTGGAGTTAAACTAAAGCTAAACCGAGGCCAAACCGGTGATAAAATGAAGATTTCAGGGTTATTAATATAAAATTATAAAGAAAAAAAATCATTTTTTTTAAAAAAAGTGGACTGGATTGATGATAACCGATTTACTAGTTTCTTGGCCGAACCTATTCGATCTAAGTTTAATAACCCTACATCTATGAGTGTTTTTGGGACAGGATGAGATTGGAAAATCCTATTCCCAATCCCGAAAAGAGTTTGCAAAAGCTTTTTATTCCTGATCTTAATCTCGGGAATTTCCTGATGGGATGGGAAATTCCTATGATCATTGTCGGGAATTTCTGAAAAGGTTCTCTTTCTTTTTTTCTTTTTCTTTTTTTAAATTTTCCCCAGTATTGAATTTTTTTCTATGTTTCCTTTAATCGGATACAAATATATAATTTGCCCAAAATTATATTGTACCAAATTAGTCCAATACAAATATACTGTACCAAAATTTTCCCTGTAATGGCAGTTGATACTAAACAAGATAGGCTTACCTGACAGGTTTTCAATTTAGGAGTGTTGGAGAAGCCAAAAAAACGTGGCCTAAGTTGGCGATGGTGAGTTTCCCTCTCTTAGGATTTGTGCCTATTAGTTGCTCTGGAATGGACGGCCAAAGCCAACCGAAAATTCCGCTGGACCGACCATCCGACGCCTTGGTTAGGTAGCAAAAAGAAAATGAAGAATGCGACTAACACTAAACAGAGATGGGTGAAGAATCGATTCATGCTGATCAAGTTGCAGAGGATAGCACCATGGAACACGATGATGGTGGGAGGCAAACAGACCTTGTCCCCGCAGCTAAATAGGTATCATATAGAGATTCTTTGCTTGGCTTTAATGGAGTGGAAAACAGAGGGAGTCAGATGGAAGAAGATGAGCTATTGTCTTATGTGTTCAATAAAGAGAATGGGAGCTACCAGAATGGTCCGAGGAGTACAAAGAGATGATGCAATATTACTAGTGGTGCCCATTGAGCCAGAGGAATACTCGAAAGGTGTAAACCATGGAACACAACCCTCATCAAGGTATAAAGGAGCATTTGCGATGCATATGGGGGTTTGCGGAATTTGATCTCATTGATCTTCTGAATAACTACTTAGTGAAGAAGTTTATAGCGAAATAGGGGTGGACTGATATGTATAAACAGGTGCTATATGAAGGACCATAGGCGGTTCAACAACATTGTGTAATGGTGCAGCAATGGACAACCAACTTTGATCCTTTCAGCAATCAGTTGGGGAGGGTGGTTTCATGGGTAAGGATCCCTCATATCTCGATGCAATGCTATAATAAAAACCTTTATTACCAGATTGGGTACCCAGATCGGAAGAACACTTTGAGAGTGGATATGAACACCTTAATTTAGTATAGCAATGATCCTTTGAAGGTAGAGAGGGAAAGATATGCGAGAATTTGTGTTGAGCTGGATTTTAGAAAGAGACTGGTATGTAGAGTTTTGGTGGCAAATGCAGCTTACAATGTGGTCTATGAGGGACTTAATGTGATCTGCTTCAGCTGTGGCCGGTATGGACACCTCCGGGAGAATTGTACGTCTTGGTATAGACTAGAGCCTCATGTTCGGGAGAAAATAGAGGAATACCGCCGGAGCTGGTGAAGGCCTACAATTGGTATCAGAGCCGATTCGCGATGAGGAAAAGAACCGGTTTTGATTTAGATTATGCGATCAAATCTCGGATTTTTCAAAATATTATTTTTTGAAAAATATGGCATCTATTTCTATATTTGTTATTGATTTCATGAGTATTATTCGTTTATAATTCAGATTTAATATTAGTTTCAATTTTAATCGGTTAATCGCTTTAATCCATGGTTAGATTTTCTCGTGTATTTCTTGATTTGTAACAAGGAGGCTAATCCCATATGATTAGGTTTCCTCCTTGCTTGTTCTTATGTTTTTTTTTCGAAATTTCTATGTATTTTTTCAAATTTCTGTAAAAGTTCGAGATCAAGAAACTTCAAGAATATGAACATTCGACGCTGTACGACACGTTTCGTGGACTTCTGGACCTTGGATTTGGACGAACCATATATGGTTGGAAAGAGGACGGAAAGACAAACAAAGTGGGAGTTGGAACGACGCCAGGGGAGCTGGCACGCGCCCCCACGCGCCGCCACAAGCCCTGCGAGTGGGCTTCACGCGCCTGCAAAGAAGCAGCGCGTGAGGGCGCGTGGGGACACCTTTCGGGGTGGTTCCGGCGGCCTTGTGATCGACTCCCCATGGCGGTCCTTCCCCTGGAGTTTCGTGCTGAGATGATTTCGGCTGACGGCGCGACAGTACTAACGGCTAGGGTTTCTCTTTTGCATCCTAGGGTTTCTAGCCAAAAAGTGGGTCTTTGGACTTTTGAGCCCATGAACACCCTAAAGGGGCTTGAGACAGATACTATGGGGGTTTGGACAAAGAGAAATTTCAAAGTTGTAATTTTCTATTTTATTTTAAATAGGAAAGCCATGGATTAAAGTTATTTGTTTAATTTAATGCTTTTATTGAATTGTATGAATTATGTGTGCGATTAACATGATTTTAGAAATAACATGCCATATAGAATAGGAAGATGCCATATTGTTGCATAATCACATGTCATAAATGCATAGTAGCTATTATGTCTTGAATCGACTAGTATGATAGTTATTATGTGAGATTATTTAGGTTATCCACTTAGCTAATTATAAATTATTATGATTTTAAATAAAAATCTAGAATAATAATTGGATTAATTAATTGTGGAATTAAAAATCTAGACAAATAATCCGGAAATTTCCTAAGAGAATTGTGTATTTGAGAGTGATTTTAAAAACACTCTAAATTGAACAATTCTTGGAAATTGAAAATTCTAAATTTAAAAATTATTGAATGGGTGAAGGTTTTAAATTAAGCAATTAATTTTAAAACCTACGGGCCCCAATTATGGGTTTATTAGTGAAATGGTTATCGCTGAAGCCCCATCGGATAAGGATAATCGGATTTCGCTAGATTAAACCCTAATATTTTTCAAAATTTTAGTAAAGTTTTGTACGGCCCATCGTCGCGACAATTAGACACTAAAGATAATTTTGAAAGTAAACAATGGTTAAATACATTCAACTTTGGTAAAATTGTTAACCCTCCTATCGAGGCTCATCAATGGAACCCAAGGCCCAAAATAACAATATTAGTTTTACAAGTATCTTGCCCATCGTAAGCCTTGTAAAGATAACTAATGGATTGTTAAACAATAAACGAATAGTAGTTATTAGAATCTACTAGCCCAATATCTGTTTGTTGTTAAATATAGTTTGAAATTAGTGTGATTTTTCCTTATTTTCAGAAAAATGTCTTCATTCAATCCTTTAGCTACAATCTTGAGCCAAAAACCTATGGATGGTACAAACTACAAACAATGGAAAACAAATTTGGATATTGTTCTTCAATATGAAAAGCTCAACTTTGTTCTAACGCGCCCTATGCCGGCGCGGCTGCTGCGAGATGCGTACGTGGCAATCCGGACTAAATTTCAGCAAGAGAAGGATAAATGGGAGAAGGCGAATGTAGCGGTTATTTGCTATATTTTAGCCCGTCTCGCTAGTCACCTTCAGGAGCAAGTGAGCATGATTGAGAGTGGAGCAACAATGCTCCAGACTCTTGATGGCATGTTTGCTACGTCTAGCAGCTCTGCTAGACAAAATGCGTTGAATTCAGTCACCAAGACAGTGATGTCTGGAGGAAGTGTGAGGGATCATTGTCTAACAATGATAGCAAACTTTAAGAAGGGCGATGACCATGGTATTAAATTTGAACAAGATTTAAAAGTTGACCTTCTCTTACAATCACTGCTGAATACTTCAATCAATTCAAGATGAATTATAATATGAATAAGATGCATCTTGACCTCACTCAACTGATGCACGAGCTTGAGAGTGCTGAACAGTCTCTAGTCAAGCAGGGCAGTGCATTATTTGCTAGTGAAAGTTCTATGAAACCTAAGGGGAAACCCAAGGGAAAGAACAAGAACAAGAAAAAGAAGAAATCAGGCATTCCAGTTGCCAAAACAATTTGCAATGAAGTAGCCAAAAGGCAAGTGCTTCAAGTGCGGACAAAAGGGGCATTGGAAGAAAAATTGCCCACGGATGAATCAACTAGGTATGGGTAATTTACATGTGATTGAGGCTTGTTTAGTGGAGAATTACGATGAAAAATAGATCGTAGATTCGGAGCCACTAACCATGTTTGTTACTCTATGCGATGGTTCAAACATAGCTTGCCTATAAGTGAAGGACAAAGAGTTTTGAAGCTTGAACCCCGGGAGCTTGTGTATGCGCACTAGCACTAGCGGGGACAAGTTATTTTATCTTTTGATAATTGCGAGAACTTTGGTTTTAGAAGACTTTTATTTATTCCGAATTTAAGAGGAATTTAATTTCTGTTAGTTGTTTGGAAAAACATGGTTTGACATTCGGTTTAATTCCTCGGTTTCAATAAGAAGTAAATCTTCTTTTATTTTTTTGTTGTAATGATTAATGGTCTTTATTTCCTTAATCTTGTTCCCTGTGAAGTTAATCATGTTGAATTAAGAGATATTGAGCATAATAATTCATCAAAGAAAAGAAAAGTTTCCAATGAAACTTATCTTTGGCATTTGAGATTAGGTCATATTAACTCTAACAGGATACAAGGTTTGGTCAAAAGTGGGATTTTAAAATCTCTAAACTTTGAACCGATACCAGTATGTGAATCTTGTTTAGAAGGAAAAATGACCAAGAGATCTTTTAAGGCCAAGGGAAAACGTGCCACACTTCAGCTGGAATTGCTACATACGATGTATGTGGACCAATAAATGTCCAAGCCGGAGGAGGGTATCGTATTTCATCACATTTACTTGATGATTACTCTAGATTTGGACATGTGTACTTGATGCGTCACAAGTCCGAAGCTTTTGGAAAATTCTAAGAGTTCAAGGCCGAGGCGAGAAAAGCATCTTGGTGTTCAAATTAAGACTCTTCGATCGATCGAGGGGGTGAATACCTATCTCGGAGAGTTCGGGTCTTACGATCAAAGAGGGGATAGTTTCACAATTATCCTCTCCAAGGACACCCCGACGAATGGAGTTGCTGAAAGGAGAAATAGAACCCTTTCAGAAATGACAAGATCTATGCTCAGTTATTCATCTCTTTTTGATTCATTCTGGGGATTTGCCTTAGAAACTGCTATGTATCTATTGAACTTAGCATCGTCCAAGTCGGTTTCAAAGACACCAATAGAATTGTGGAAAGGGTGTAAGCCCACCATGAAACATATTCAGATTTGGGGTGCTCCGACACATGTCTTGCAACAGAAACCAGATAAGATGGACTCGCGTACTGAAGTATGCATGTTTATAGGCTATCCTAAAGGAACCAGAGGTTGGTTGTTTTATAGTCCAAAAGAAAAGAAGGTCATAGTGAACACACACGCGACTTTCTTAGAGGAGGACTATATGACAAATTATAAGCCAAGGAGTAAGGTTATTCTTGATGAGCTAGTCTCGGATCAAGTTTCACCACCACCTCCTCGGGCGGTTCCGATTTATTCCCGTGGTTGTTCAAAGAAGGAAAATATGGAAAATATACACGAACATACACGGGAACCGAAATAGAACCGGAAGTTCAGCATAATGATGAACGTATGGAAGAACAAAATCACGAATTGGTTAATCCACCTAATAAGGGTCCTCATCAAGAAATTGTTAACCCACAAAATATGGACCCCTTGTAGATGCACAACATCAAGTACGACAAAGTCATAGTGGGAGATTGATTCGTAAACCTACAAGATTTCTCTTGTTGGGTGAGTCATATCAGGATGTCATCATTGATGAAGATGATGATCCCACGAGTTATGACATGGCACTAGGAGATGTTGATGCTCGAGAATGGCTTGAGGCTATGAATCGTGAAATGGATTCTATGTATTCCAACTCGTTTGGTCTCTTGTAGATGCACTTAAAGGGGTAAAACCCATTGGGTGTAAGTGGATTTACAAGAGAAAGAGAGGATCGGACGGGAAGGTTGAAACCTTCAAAGCTAGATTGGTGGCAAAAGGGTACTCCCAAATAGAACATGTGGATTATGAAGAAACTTTTTCGCCGGTTGCCATGCTTAAGTCCATCCGGATTCTCTTAGTTTATTCGACAAATCTTGATTATGAGATTTGGCAAATGGATGTCAAAACTGCTTTTCTAAATGGAAATTTGGAAGAGGAAATCTATATGCAAAGAACCAAAAGGGTTTATAGCCAAAGGGCAAGAAGAACTGGTATGCAAGTTGCAAAGGTCCATTTATGGACTTAAGCAAGCATCCAGATCATGAAACATCAGATTTGATCAAGCCATTAAGTCTTATGGTTTTGAGAAATATCCTGATGAGCCGTGTGTGTATAAAAGGATCCAAGGTAATGCAAATGTCTTTTACGGTACTTTATGTGGATGATATACTCCTTATCGGAAATGATACAGAGGTATTGTTAGGCATAAAGACCTAGCTGAGCAAAAATTTTGATATGAAGGACCTGGGGGAAGCCAATTATATTCTTGGTATTAAACTCTTAAGAGACCGGAAGAATAGGGTTTTGGCATTATCCCAGGCTAAATACATCGACAAAATTCTTGCCAGGTTTAGCATGGAGAATTCCAAGAGGGAATCATACTCTTCGGGCATGGGATTCATCTCTCTAAGGAGCAATCTCCTAAAACTCCCGAGCGGAGAAACGCATGAGTAGGATACCTTATGCATCAGCTGTAGGTAGTCTCATGTATGCTATGCTTTGTACCAGACCAGATATCTGTTATGCAATGGGAGTAGTAAGCCGATACCAATCTAATCCTGGAGAGGAACACTGGGTAGCGGTTAAACATATACTCAAGTACCTACGGAGAACGAGAGATTATATGTTGGTCTATTCTAGTGGGAGTCTTGAAACCATTGGTTATACGGACTCAGATTTCCAAGGAGATATTGACTCAAGTAAATCCACCTCGGGATATGTGTACACCCTTAATGGCGGTGCCATTTGTTGGAGAAGTGTAAAACAATCATGTGTGGGCGACTACGCCACGAAATTTGGCCGAGTATGTAGCGCTTATACGAGGCCGCAAAGGAAGCTGCATGGTTAAAGAAGTTCTTAATGGACCTTCGGGTGATTCCGGTGTTAATTGTCCTATCACACTTTACCGTGACAACGGTGGGGCGAAAAGATCCAAGGAACCAAGGTTTCACAAGAGACAAAAACACATACGGAGGAAGTACCACTTGATCCGAGAAATAGTTGAAAGAGGAGATACATTGGTAGCAAAGATAGCATCGAAGAGAACATTGCGACCCTTTTACTAAGAGTTTGCACGAACGTGTGTTCGAGAGGCATGTTACATCTATGGGTCTTAGGAAGATTCCAGATTTGCTATGGCTCTAGGTAGTTGAAATTTCATTTTGTTATTTTGTGCCTTTTGAGCAAGACATTATGACATTGCATTTTTTTTAATAGTATAAATGAGGTGTTTTTTCATTTATTTTCGCACACTATTTACAGACTCTAAGGTCCAGATCAATTGTGGAGTATATGATCATATGGATACGTTCATAGAGGACATGGTCATAGGTTCTCACAATTGATGAATAGGTTCACGACTATTAAATTAAGTTGGACACTTTATTTAGGTTTTAATATTTTATGAAATGGTTTTGTCCAAATCATTATAAAATATTGGTGTGAGTTAATACTTACATTGAATGGATCAAGGAGAGATTTGATTAAAGTTATTTTTCTGTCATAAGGAATCAAATCTCCAGATAACTATAGTCATGTAGTTGCTCTTAATCTTGAGTTTATTTTAAATAGGTAGTCGAATAGTTTTCATTCTTTGATTTACCAACAGGTGAGGTTTGATCTATATGACGACCAATAATTTGGTATTTTGGGATTGAGACTTTTTGGTTATCGGTGTTTATGAGATAAACAACATGGAATTTATAGGAAATGTCCACTTGATATGTTTCAGTACTTGGATATTGAAGACACGGCGGTGCATGTAATCCATTAGAGAAACTATCACGGTCAAGGAATAAATAATTGATTGAGTTACGTAAAACTCGGTCAATCAAATTATAGACATTCTATAAAGGGGTAATGCATATTCGTGTTATAACTGTCATTAATCTTGGAGTTCACATTCGGGCTTTTAGTGGAGTAGCACCGAACTAGATAATCTTGATTATCATGAGCCTTGATAAATGACAAATGATAGATCCCTAGGCTAGCTCGAATCAAGGGATGGGGTAAATTATCAGATGATGATGGCTTATGGGCTACATGGTCTTGGGTTTACGAACTCAAGTTTGTATCTCAAAGAGCAAGTGGGAGATTGTTGGAAAATATGCTTTTTTGGTCACTTAAGCCCAATTGGACTTAAGTGAGACTACGGCCCAAGAGCCCTATGGCCCTTAGGGTTTAAGGTTAGGTCTTGGTGTAGTAGTATATAAACCTACTTTCACCCATTGAGAAACCTAATTCACAAGGAGGCTCTCATCAGAAATAAATCCCTAGAGGCAGACGTTCACCATCTGAACGGTTGCCCACACAACCATCCTATCCCCCTCGAGAGATAGTTTGGAAGATCGATCATAGAGCGGACTTGGACTGTTCGTGACTTGGACTGTTCGAGAAGAGGCTTTTAGATCGCTCATCTTTCCAGGTAATCAAAATGATGAAGGTTCATCTTTTTCTACATCGTCTCAGTTCGATACACTTCCGCGCTTCTGGTGAGATTCCTACAGGAGCAGTTGGTAGCATCGCTTGTGAACATAGAGCCAAATACGGAGGAAAAGTTTGGAGCGTGGATGTTAGTGGGTAATACCTATGTTGCATTGACACCGACACGAGACGACTCGACACTCCGACACGTTAATCTTAAAAAAAATCTAAATTTCGACACGTTAGGACACATTTTGATATCAAATATATATTATAATTTACATTCAAGTTCAATATTCCGTAAAATCTTGACCTCCAGCTTTGGCTCATCGTAGATTCGGCCTCATAATAAAAGTCGTGCCTCCCTTTTTTTAAAAAATTACAAAAGTAAAATTCATCATCAATTCAATAATATTGAAAGCCACACATATTTTTACAAAATAGGAGTGTCGGACAGAGTATTGGAGTGTCGGACGGTGTCGGAGTGTCCGACACGCATATTTTTTTAAAATAGAACTATCCGTGCTTCATAGGGTAATACCCATAAGGCACAATTTTCGAGGAAGGATTTTCAAAAAGAAAAGTCGGTGAACAACAGGGAAGGATGATAGATATTTAAGCAAGAAGAGAGGGGAGTCTTCACACAAGATTTTTGGACCGGGCTTTCCTCCTCCGGCACAGAACCAGTTTTGGTGCCTATCCAAAGGATAGAGTGATAGACACCATTTGTCCATCTGATCTGGACCGTCCAGATCAGATCAGAATAGTAATTTTTGGGCCTTGGAGGGCCGGCCCTGGCCCTAGTGCTCTCGAACCGGACTTTGAAAAACATATGTTTTTCTTACCTCGGGCCCTGGAGGGCCGGCCCTGATTCCCAGCTCTACCTCTACCTATCCAAAGGATAGGTAGGTAATCTCATTCCCCTCTAGCACTGTCCACTTCCCTAGTCTTCTATAAAACTGCATCGTTTTAATGGAAAACAGTGAAATTGGGGCTTTATATATATATTTCAAGGTACAACAGATATTAAAAAGATAGTTTAAAATACTGACGGGTGCTAAATTTTTTTTTTAAAAAAATTTAGGGTTAAGGTGCAAAAATAGACATGTGCTTATCTCCGAGGAGCGCCCAGTAGCAAATTTTTTTTTAGGTGCAAAAGTGACTATGTGGTTGCAAATTAGGTGCAAAAATAGCGTTTGACCGTTAAATTTGACTTTGACCGTTAAGTTTGACTTTTTTTCTTGGCCAGGACGATGACGTGCATTTCAAATATTTTTTTCATATCCTTTTAGTACCGGAAAATCAATACCTGAAATATTTTTTCAAGATCCTAAAATAATTTTTCAAAATTATGAAATATTTTTTTTGTACCAATCGATATCCGAAAATAATTTTTAGTATCGATCGAAGACTACCACGAAATATTTTTTTTAGTATCCTTTTAGTACTTGGTCAATACACGAAATATTTTTTAAGATCATAAAATTATTTTTGCACCTTTGAAATGCCACGTCATCGTCGATCGGCAAAAAAAGTCAAACTTAACTTAACGGTCAAACGCTATTTTTACACCTAATTTGTAACCACATAGTCACTTTTGCACCTAAAAAAACATTTGCTTCTTGGGCGCTCCCGGAGAAAATCACATGTCTATTTTTGCACCTTAACCCAAAAATTTACATTAGAGGATCTTCAAAACATATATTACTAACTGGTAATAAAAATATACTTGAAAATATTGAATGGCATTGAAAAAAATATTTCAAGATCTTAAAAAAGTATTTTTGGATCTTGGAAAACATATTTCAGGGTATTAACTTATACTAAAAAGATCTTGGGATATTAAATGATCTTGAAAAAATTTCATGATCTTAAATATTTATTTTAGGATCTTGAAAAAAATTAGGATAGTGAACGATACTAAAAATATACTTTACGATATTTTTTTAAGATCATAAAATAATTTTTAGTACAAGTCAATCCCTGAAATATGTTTTCTAAGATCTTAAAATATTTTTTTAAGATTGAAGTATTTTTTTAGTATACTTCCAAATATTTATTTATTTATTTTTTATTTTTTAAAAAAACCAGCTTCACTGTTTGTGCTAAAACGGCTGAGTTTTATAGAGAAAGTGGGCAGCGGACAGTAAGGATATAGATGAGGCAAGCGGGGCCCGAGATTTGTTATCCTTGCGAAACTAAAGAGATGATGAGGTTGCACAAGGACTAGAGATTCGTAGTGAATAGTGATAGAGGGAAAGTGGAGGCGAGATATCCGGATGGCTCATCAAATAATCTGGCACGACGAGAAAAAGGGAAAGGGAAGAAAGAGCCGTCGCGGGCGTTGGGGAAGCAGCTTGAAAAGAAGAATTGGAACCCTAATGGGTCGAAAATGGGGAAGGCCCAAAAGGTAGCCTCGGATGCTAAATGTCATGAGGCCCATAAAGAGAAGGGCCCAGTTGTAGGAAATAAGAGTTAAGAAAACACAGGCCCAAGTGTCAATGTAGTGGTTAGTCGATGTATTAACCAAGTGGGCTCATCTCTCGTGGGCTCGAACAACAGGGCTTTGACATGTCCATAATACTGGAATTTTACTGTTAGAAGGGGGTGAATCGGGAGAAGCTTGCAGAGAAAAACAACTTGCCCTGTAGTTCTTCATCACTGAATGATTCTGCTGAAGCTGGGGGAACAATGCTGGAAATTTCTGGTGAGGATCAAATTGATCTGGGGAAAGTTGACTTGATATGGGAAGATGATGAACCCCTCGTGGAGTAAGTTTACACAACTTCTGTTTTTTTTTTAAAAAAAAAAATTAAAAAAAAATTATAATCATAATGATTTATGTATCTTGGAATTGTCCTGGTTCTTGGAACCGTTCTTTTCCTGACACTGTAAAAAAATTTGTGAAAGATTATAATGTTGATGTTTTGTGTTTATTGGAAAAACGCATTAGTGGAGATAAAGCTTGTAATATCCTAATTTTATTTTTATGATCTAATTATAATTAAGAAAGGAGAATACAAAAAATAAATAAAATAAATAAAAAATAATATTATACATTATATTATAATATAATAATATCTGAAATTATATAATATAAATTGGGGTAGATAATCTGCCACAATTTGTGTCACAATTGTGGTGTGGCATACAATCTGCAACAGTTTTTTTCCCAATTACATATGCAGGCACTAATATCCTAAGGATAAAGGGCAGGATCGAATCCACCATCTCTCCAACTATAGTAGGGAGTAGGCATACCACCGAGCAACTAGGCCTGTGGCCACAATTATTTTCCCCATATTTTGGGCTTGACTTCTCTCCTTTTCTTTTCTGGTCCGCTCTTATTCTTTACCTCTTTTATGACCATTGGATCAAGATCTAATGATCTACATTTAATATTTCATTCTCATCATTCTCTCCATTTCCTTCCCATGCTTCTCTCTCTTCATTTTATAAAAGGAAAAGAAATATTAATAGCATTAAATGTACACCATTAGATCTTGATCCAATGGTCATCAAAAGGAAAAAGGATGAGAGCAGACTAGAAAAGAAAAGGAGAGAAGCCAAGTCCCATATTTTGGGGAAGGGATACCCCTCTCCGTTCTATAAATTTAATACGATGGAGAGTGAGGGAGAGCGAACAAGAATGAGAGGCGAAGGCTACTTGAGTTTTTGAGGTAAATTATTTATTCTATAATATTATTTAGGTAACTAAATTAATTTCTTTTCAACAAACTTTGAAAGTTATTCCATGTGTTTTTCTTCTTTCAATGAAGGTAATATTGTACTTGATTTGTGAAAACTATAAGGTTTGGATTTTAGAAGAGTTTTGAGAACAGATAACTATATATATGTAGATGATGATTAATAATTAATTTTAATCAGTTCAGATTTATTAATTAATTGTTATAGGGATTTAAAATTAATTCTCTATTAAAAAAGTGTAGGATTTATGTCCCATAGGATTTTTTACCAATTAAAAGTCATTTTTAAAATTTGAAGGACTAAATTGTCATTTCTAAAATTGGAAGGACTAAACAACCCTTTTAAAATTTAAACCCCAAACTGTCATTTTCAGTTTTTGTAATAATAATATATTATTATTATTATTAAAAATTTTATATTGTTATAAATGTTCCAATATTAGGTGTGGATGTCCATAATCTTTTAAGATGAGTCTTTTGGAGTTCTACACTGAAAGCCTTATGACATGAATGGCTTAGTTAGATTTTTCTATGATTGATGTAAATAATCTACAAACACTTCATATTATACCATATGTAGATTTGATTTTTTAAACTGTGATTTTTGAATAAAAAAATTATTTTTTGAAAAAATATTAGTTAAAAGATTATATTTATTTTTGATGTTCGGGTGGCGTTTGGTGTTCGGTTCGGTTTTTCGGTGAAAACCGAAATACCCATATTTATACCATCGAACCGAAAACCGAACTAAAAAAAACCGAACCGAATTAACTGAAATATTTCGGTTTTTGAGGCTTTCATTGGCCCTTTTTGTGGGCCTTCTTATTTTGGCTAATTCTGTAAATGGCAAATCCTTTTTTTTTATTATTAGGTTCAAGGCTTTGGAAATTGGAACCTCATTATTTACAATAAAATTCATATAAAAAAAAAAGAATAAGTTTTACAAAATTCCTCCAAAATCCAATCATGAAGAACTCCGAAAACTCTCCGCTTTACAAAATCCAACCATGAAGAACTCTCCGCTGGTTTAACAGGTCTTACAAAATTCCTGTCAAATATGGCTGAATTCCTCCAACCCCACAGCATCTAGATAGCAACTCCGAAAACAATTCCCAAAGAGCATAATAAATCAACACCCAGTCACAATAGAATAAGTTGTGAGAACATAATATTTTGCACCTGTTGATTGCATATTGTTCCTAATATCAACAAAATTAAAGATGAAAAAGTAGATCAAAGTCAGGGAACTGATAAAGCAAAAGAAACCCATAACAGAAATGAAAGAAAACAAGCTTAAGTTGAGGATACAACGAGGTAGGGTGACTGTGAGGGGGATCGAGCTTTAGCAGCAAAAATGATTACTTTTTTTTTTTGTGCTCAGAAAATGCTGCATATATTACTACTTGAAAGGAAACAATTACAGAGATAATAGAAACTACCCAAGGCAGACGCTTACAAGCCAAAGCTCACAAAGTCTCACACCAAGACATCACGGCCAAAGAAACAGAACAGCAGCTGGAAAGCAGCATGGTACAACATAATACAACAGAAACCCATAACAAAGATACAGAAACAAATACAGCAGAAAAAACCAGCAACAAAAGGACAGAACAGACTACAAAGACAAGAGCAGATAACAAACATAGTTGTACACCATCCATCAGGAAGTAGCAAAATTCCAGTGCAAATCGTAGTCTGAAAATTAAGTTGAGGATAGCAGAAACATTTTTTTTTTGTTTGAAATTTTTTGTTTGAAATCTGAAGGTTTGTGCATGGTACACATACCGTAGAAGCTGAAGATGGAAGGGGCGGCGCCGCTGTTGTGCGCGGGGTTAACGGTGTTCAGCTCGATGAAGTATCACAGATCGGTGGAGAGCGGGGGGGAGAGGATTGGAGTGGTGGATAGCTTCGTCGTCCTTAGATCTGCACAGTCTGGAAACCAGAACAAGATCCACGATCCTCAGGAATCTCACCGTCGCCAGTTACCAAGATGATAACCGGCTACCACTCTGTGACGGCAGTCGCATTGGGCGACCACCGAGAACGCACGCGCAGGTCCGACTGCTCAAGGAGAGAGAGAACGCTGATGGGTTTTCAATGTCAATGGAATGAAATGAAAGTGAGAATGTGGAGTGCGGCTGTAACTGTGCGAGTAGGGTTTTCAATGTAAGTGAGGATGTTTTTTTTCTCGATAATAATGAGACAGAAATGGGCTAGGCAAAACAAAAAAGAAAGGAAGATGGGTTTGGTAATGGGCTAGGCCAGTCCAAGTAAAATTGGAAGGGAAAAAAATAGAAAAGAAAGGCATGATATGACGTCGTTTTCATATTAATTCGGTTTTAACCGAATTAATTTTTTAAAAACCGCACCGAACACCGATTTAGTCGGTTCGGTTTTTGATTTCGGTTTTGATTTGCTCACCCCTAGTTCTAGCCATTAAAATTTTTTTTTTTTTTAAAAAAACAAAGATCTAGACGGTCAGAATGGAGGCTTATCGATTGATCATGATCATGACGGACTGTGGACCAACTCACTCCCACAAACTGCAGTGCGTATTTGATTAGCTAGGATATGATGTTGATACCAGAGCCTCATTCAGTTTGCTGTGATAGATTAGCTCAAGATTGGCGGGCTAGCCAGATGACCTTACCGAGGCCTATCAAGTGTAATTCCTTCTTCTTCTTCTTTTATATATATATATATATATATATGAAAATTTTATGAAAAAGGTTGGACTCATCCACAATCTAAGAAACGTGGTGAAATCTCCATTTTTCTTAGGTGATCCAAATGTTGGGTAGAGAGATCTGTCTATCAAGTGTAATTCTAATCAAGCAGTTAGCTAGCACAATGATTCAAAAAAAAAAGTGTTGGAAAAGTTGCCTCCCTCAACAAACTTTAAGGGGTGCCCGTTTGGTACGGGAAAATTTGAGTAGAGAAAGGAACTTAGAAGAAGAAAAGGAAGGGAGGAAAGATGGGCTTGAGGGAAGATGAGTTGTTTGGTATGAAGAAAATGAAGGGGTAGTAGTTGATAAAGAATCAAAAAAATGTCTATTTTACCCTCAAAAGTAATTAATTCAAAATAAAAAAGAAAAATTTTTTTTTTTTCTAAAATATATTTTTAAAAATATGCTTTATCAAGTTCGAACTTGTGTCAAAAATTTCCTCTCAATTTCGAACTTTCCTACCAAGTTCAAATTTGATGGGTAAGTTTATCAAAAAATGTGAACAGTCATGTGGAAACTTGAGATCCCACCAGGTTTGGTGGGATCTAATCTTCCTACATATAAGGGAAGATTGGTGGGCTCAGGAACTTGGGTTCCCAAGAAGATTTGTCTAAAATGGGTACCAAATGGAGAAACTTACTAATTTTCCTTTCCCTTCCCACCGAATCTGTGTACCAAACAGGCCCTAAGGGGTTGTTTGGTATAGGGGATTTAAAATAGAGGTGAGAGAAAAATTTTAAATGGGATTTAAGAAAATTAAAGTAGGGTTACAAAATTTTAATAAAGAAAGAATTTGAGATAAAAAAGTAAGAAAAATTAATTTAAAACTTTTAATTGTACTTTTCTAATTTTTTTTTTTAAAAAAATCCAGCTCATAAAAATTTTCCCTCTCCACTCTTTCCCTCCAAATCCCTTATACCAAACAAACCCTAATGAGATGGGGCATTTTTAGATATGTCACAAGCACAAGCAATGTTGTCTATTAGGAAATATCTTCTTAATTGCTTTAGTCATGACATCTTGACCAGTGACAATGGTTTGTGATGGACGATTTCCCATAGATTTTAGAAATTGTTCAAATAACCATTAAAAGGACCCTGTTGATTTGTTCATCAAAAAGAGAATGGAGATTATCAGATAGCTCAATAATGACAGAGGTGAGGTTCAACTGAAAGAGTCACATTTTATTTATAGAGGTCTAAGGAAACCACTAATTAGAAAGTTAAGTGCACTCCTACTTGTCCTATAATTAATAATCAGAAAATTAATTCTTGGTTAATTTCCTAATATATAATTACTCGTTTCTCAATTAACAAATATATAATTAATGCTGATTTATTTTTTATTTAATAAGTCTACTTATTTCCTAATCAAATAATCTGGCTCATCAAAAAAAGACCTGAACCTAAAGTCCAACATAAAAAAAACCACTAAATCCAAAACAAAATCACAAACATTTTCTTTCAGCTTCAACAGAGTGCCGTCTCAGACTCGTAAATTGATGGGGACAATTGGCCAATAAGGGCACGGTTCAAATTGCCCACCAAGGGCAAATGAGCATAAATTGATGGGGACAATTAACACGTTATCACCATCAAGTCAAGATTTCTAATGGGCATCACAAATCTTTTTTTTTTTTTTTTTTAACTACAATATATATTTGTGAATAGATAACGACAATAAGGGAACAAAACATTTTTTCATATTATAACAAAAATAAAACTTTGCGTGTATTTAATTTACTCACAAACTTGCCTTCAATGCCATTTCAGATTAAAATGCTCCAAATTAGACCCGAGGTGGTTTTTTGTGGTTGGTTAGACCACAACCGAGGTGGTAGACCAGGTTTATGTAAGAATTTCTCTCTTCTGTTTGACCCCAGTTTTTACCGTTAATTATTTCAATACCACAGATGTTGCCGTGCATAAATTCGTATTGCGTTTAGCATCACATATCTTTTTGGACGTATAAAAATACCTATAATTTTATAAACATAAAAAAATGGGATTAAAAAATGTTGAGATATATAGTTGAGTGGATCAAGCCCAAACCCAACAATATTGAGGCTTGAATATAAATAATATAAAAGTATGGGTCGATATCTATAATATTTATTAGTTACTATGAGTTACTCGTATGTATATTGTTTGACTCATACAACGTGTCTCTTTGAGAAAAGGACATGTTGGTAGAGGAAGATGTATGTATAACACTATAAATAAGCGTGAAGACTTCAGTTGTGAATCAATTGAATAATTAAACAAACATTCTAATATGTTGATTCATTTCTACTCTACTATAACTCACTCTCTCTCTTCTCTCTTTTTCTTCTTTCATGGGACGTATTTGGTGTGCGTCTATAGTCACGTCCATAATTGTGATTCAATTAGTGTGGGTATTAGAGAGTACAAGCTTTAGCAATCCATGTACACCCAATATTCTCACAATAACCTAAACTTTTACTTTTTGTAGTGAGACCCAAGCTACTTTTGCTTATACATATATGTAATGGTGTCAAGTTATATTTAGCAATAATGACATTTTTGTTTCCATCTTAAATGTCCGTGGGTATTTTTACATTTCCAAATAACATATGGTACTGGACATAATTTTTTTTCTTCTAAAAGCTCATGAATATTTTTATATCTTCACGCTAATTTTAACCTTTTTGAAACAAAATTAAAGAAATTTTCCTCCGAAAACATTGTTAGGTAATAAACGTGGAAACTAAAGTTTTAAAGAAAGTTTAGTGGTGCTTGCTCCCTTAGATGCATCATCAGTCCTTGTCTCTAACAAAGACCATCTCTCATGCCCTTATTGATTAATTGACATTTGATAGTACTACTTTGGTCATAATTATAAGATGTAGTTGATTTTTTTTGAAGAGATTAAGGAAGCTAAATAAGTTACTTAATCATTTCATATGTTGTGTTTTCTTAGATTATATATTAGTTTATTAGTCAAACTATTTATTTTGAAGAAAAAAATAAAAATAAATACTCTAAGCTAATTTAATTAGCTTTTTTAATATATCTAAAAAAGTCAACTATGTCTTATAATTAAGACCGGAGGGAGTAATAATTAATTACTAACTACCTATATAAGTTCCTCTGTTTTAAACCATTAAAAAACCACTCTTTCTAAAAAAAAAAAAAAAATCAGCAAACTGTTAAAAACTAATAGCGGTATTTATAAAAAGAAACATCCATTCAAATAACTAGTAATAAATAATTTTATTTTCGCAAATATTTATAATTTACTTTAATTTAAAATCAAGTTGCTATATTTATTTTGTTTGAATTGAGCCATTATAATTTGTTTCGTGATACACATAAGACATTTATTATTGAGCTTTTTTTTTATATCTGAATTATTTATAATTGAGCTAAAATCCATTAATTTTAAGAAAAAAAGGGTGAAAAGTCTTTATTTAAAAATTTTATTAATTAGAAAGACTCAATATATTTTTATGCACATAGCAATGTGTAAGTACTTAGCCAGATTTCAAACATAGAACGTACAACGGTACAAGTGCCAAAATCATGTCTTTCTCATTAATAACATTTCTAAACAGAAGCTTTTCACCGATTTTCTTAATTTTAACCTATTTTTCCTAATTTTTCTTAAAATTTTACGTTCATTATAGAATTTTATTTAACATCCATGTATTTATGTAAATCTAATTAAAAAAAACAATTTAAATGAAATAAATTATATTAACTTGATTCAAAATTAAAATAAATTAGGAGAGATTTAGATTGATGTTTTCAAAACATGATAAATGATTGGGTGAATATGCAAAAATACATATGAGATTTTCCTAAAAGTGAGGCCAATATCAAATGTTTTTTAGAGGGCAAAAGTAACACAAACTTTTAAAATAGGTGTAAAAATGCATATTAACCGTTAGTTTAAATTTTTTGACGGTTAAGGTATAAAAATACACATGATATTTTTCTAAAAACACGCCTAACACAAATATTTGTTTTATGGGTAAAAGTAATTATGAACTTCCAAAATATGTGTAAAACTTTCAAAATATATGTAAAAATACACGTTGACTATTAGTTGACTGTTTGTTTATTTTTTGACTTGAAGTAGTGACATGCATTGAGCATGATGTGGTTGATTAATAAACAACTTGGAGAGAAATACTTACATACTCTAGGAGTACCATGTCATTTAAATTCTGTCTAATGATAACATAACAACTCATATCATTTAGTTGGCTTATATATAACTCATCTTAAAAAAAATTAAATTTTATCTTGTTTGTAAGAAAAATATTGGTTGATGATTTTGTTTTAATTTTTTTTAATCAAGATTTTTTTTTCTTTAAAATAAGATAAAATTTGAATTTTTTCAGGTCGGTCATTAGCCAACTAGAATTAAAATGATATGATTTGTTATGTGATTTTTTTTTTTTTTTTTTTTTTTTTTGCAGGGTTTGGATGATTTAGTACTCTTAGAGTAATTGGTATTTCTCCAATTTGGAACAATAATTTGTGGACTTGTCAATGGAAATTAATTTCCTCCTAACCCTATGACCTCTTTCGGAAGAGAGGGAGAAGAGAGAAAGGGTTAGGTTAAGATAAAGTGATGAGGTGAAGATAAAGGGTTATGTGAAAATTAATTTCCTTTACCCAGTCAACACATTATTATTCTAGCACTACAAAAAAACACACGATTAGTAGCGGTTAAAATGATATATTTGTAGCGGTTTTAGCCGCCACTGATGACATTTGTAGCGGTTAGGCAAACCGCCACAAAATCAACCGTGGCAAAACCATTTGTAGTGGTTAAAAAAATCGCTACTACATCCACCAAGACCGCTACTATATCTGTAGCGGTTACAAATGACCGCAACTATTTGACACCAGACGTCCACCTTGTTGGAACATTAGTGTCGGTTTTACGAACCGCTACAAATTGAGAACGATCACATTTGTAGCGGTTATTAAACCGCAACTAAAAATATTCAAAAGTAGCGCCAATAATTTGAAAATATTTTATAGCGGTTATATGACCGCGACAAATATTCCCGCGTAATTTTGGGAAAAAGTTTGCGGCAAATATTTGTAGTGGTTTATAACCGCTACAAATAACTCCTGCCTTTTTGGGTAAATTTTTGTCGGCAATTTCTTTTTGAAATTTGTAGCGGTTAAAATCCGCCACAAAATATTCCCTCATTTTTTGTTTTTTTTCCGTATGCTTTATTTCCATTATTTGTAGCGGTTCATTAACCGCTACAAACCAATGAAATTAAAAAAAAAAATAAAATTTTAAGTAATTGAATTAGTTAAATATTGTTTAGGCAATAATAATTAATATTTTGGATAAAAATAACTTATATTAAAATATCATATTTCATTATATAAGGTTAATATATAATAGAAAAGAATGAGAATGAGAATGAGAATGTGGTAGAAAGTGTTAGTTCTCTATAGGTTTTTGATGATAACTGACAATTGTAAACACAATTTAAAGATTGTTAAAAACTTGCTGTCAAGGCCATACTCAAGTATGAGAATCTACACTCGAGTATGGACTTACCAGAGAATTGCACAAATTTGATTAAACTGAACTATACCCAAGTATCCATGGGTATACTCAAGTATAGTCCTCACAGAGAGCACTCTAAGTTATACATCAAGCTAAACTCGAGTATGAGTTTACATACTCGAGTATGGATCATACGAGTCTATTCAAATACTTGCTTAAGTTTTTCTATACTCAAGTATACATTTCTAAACTCAAGTATGGGTCAAATACGAAAGATTCAAAAGTTTTTTAATCATAAGCATACTCGAGTATATACTCACACACTTGAGTATAAGACAAACGAAAGAATCTTTCTTTTCAAATACTTTCTAAACTCAAGTATGCAAATATACACTCAAGTATAGGATGATCAAAAAGTTTTCCAATCTCTCACATGCCTATCCATACTCAAGTGTACATGTGTATACTCAAGTATACACCATACGAAAGATACAAAAGTTTTTGAACATAAGCATACTCAAGTATGTAGTCACACACTCGAGTATGAGACAAACGAAAATTATCTTTCTTTCCCCAAAGCTTTGTAAACTCAAGTATGACTTTACATACTCAAGTATGGATGTGAAAGATTTCAAAGAGTTTTTCAAAATTATTGTATACTCGAGTATGGCTATACATACTCAAGTATAGGACATACAGAAAGTTCTTCCTTTTTGAAAGACTTGGATACTCAAGTATAGATCTACATACTCAAGTATAGAGACTTTGGACTTAAACTTATTTTCATGTTAAGAGGTTCACACTCGAGTATGTAATGACACACTCGCGTATGACTTTCACTTCAAAGATATAATCCAAAGCTTAAGTCACGATGTTCCTCTTTGTAAGAATCATACTCAAGTATCACTCTTCATACTCAAGTATAGACATTAGTGCACAGTGATACACTCGAGTATAGAAGAACATACTCAAGTATGAGTCGTAGAATTTGAAACTCAAATCTGACGAATTTGTAAAACATTCATGTTTGATCTTAATACTTCTTATTATCATTCTTGCATATTCCCAGCTATGTTTAACCACTTTGTTAGTGAGTTTCAGCTTGCTTAAACTAGATTAAATGAGACTTTGAAAGCAAAAAGCAAAAAGCATGTCGAACATTAAATGCTACACCCGAGAAAGTTGCATACTTTTGGGTAATCCTTCTGCACACGCCTACAAAGGATTAATGTCTACCTACCACATCCGAGGCTGCTATTCCAACGGATTTATTTACAAGAAGTCAACTCGAACTTCGCCCAGTGGATTAAGTGAAGATTAGAGAGAGAAGAAGACCAAAATCGAACCGAGAACCTTGGTTAATGTCACCAACGGTTATATGAAGAATTACAACGGTCATTTAATGCCTTCTCGGTATAAATAAAAGAGCATTCAATTCCTTTCAACAACTAAGACCTCAGAAAGCGAAAATCATTAAAGCCTTCATTTATTCTTGAGTCTTTTGTACTAAGTATCATTGATACATTCAATCTTCGATGTTTATCATTATCCACTCTTAGAGAGAGTTTTTCATCTTGAATATCATTTATTGTAAAGAATCACAAGTCGGAGGACTTGGTGATTGGGTTCATTGATTACAACTTGTAAGGGGAGTAAGTTCTAGTGAGAGAATTACTCTTGAGTGCGAGTGTGTAATCAATTGTGATAGTGAAAATCCCAGAGTCAGGGGATTAGACGTAGGTCAAGAGATTGGACCGAACCAGTATAATTCCTTGTGTCTTGCTATTCTTCTCTACTCCATAGTCTACTTTGTTTTAGTCTTCGAAAAACGGAGCTTTTCTGGAAGAATTTTTAAAAATCCCCAATTCACCCCCCTCTTGGTGATTAAGCTCCACTTTCATTTGGTATCAGAGCAAGGTCTTCTCTGAAGAGATTAACATCTCGAGAAGGATCACTATGGAAGGTATTCTACCCGATGGAGCTTCGATCAACCGACCACTGTGATTCACCGAGAGCATTACTCATTCCGGAAAAGCAAGTTCAAAGTTTTTGTAATGGCCTCTGAGTTTGGTCTCTGGAGAGTATTTGAAAGAGGAGATTATGTTCCATCAACTACTGAAGATGGAGTAAGAACTCCAAAGCTCGAAGAAGAATATGATGAGAATGACAAGAAGCTGGTAGTTCTTAACAGTAAGGCTATTCTTATGCTTCAAAGTGCCTTAAGTCAAAGTGAATACTTCCGAGTATGCACTTTAACTTCGCAAAGGCTATGTGGGACGCCTTGGAACTAGCTCATGAAGGAACCACCGGAGTCAAAGAAAATAGAGTCAACACTCTTATGACTGAGTACGATCTTCTTCGTATGAAGTCAGGGGAATCAATTGGCGAGTTCCGACTCAGATTCACTCATCTTATCAATCAACTTGCTGCATTGGGAAAAGTCTATGATCAACCGGTTCAAGTCAGAAAAATCTTGAACATTCTCAGCAAGGAATGGGAAGCCAAGGTCACTGCCATCGAAGAAGCCCATGGGGCATCCATGGCATCTGTAGCAGCTCTCTTTGGTAGCCTTGCTGAATATGAAGGAAAAATGAAGTTCGAAAGGGACTTGATGAAATCAACAAGAAGAGCAAAGGAATAGCTTTCAAGGCAATCAAAGAAGCTAAAGAGATCGATGATGATGATGATGAAGAAAAAGACGAAGAAAAAGAGCTTGGCATGATCGTTCGAAGATTCAAACGATTCTATCGAAAGGATCAGCCTACAAGAAATTTCACAAAGGTAGCTCCAAAGATCAAAGCAAAGAAGCCGATCATCTCGCTACGAATGTGAAAAGCCTGGCCATATCAAGTCCGAGTGCCCAATTTGAACAACAAGGACAAAGAAAAGAAGAAGTTTAACCGATTTAAAAAGAAAGCCTATGTTTCACCATTTAGGGTGATAGCTCATCGATGAAGATGAAGGCGATGAGGAGGACAAAGCAAATATCGCCTAGTTCTTTGAAGAAGAAGAGCAACATGACAACAATGATGAGGTATACGATTCAAAACCAACCTATGATGAATTATTTGTCTTGAATATGTTGTTGTTCAAACTGAATTTGAAAAACTTGCTGAAAAATATCTTGCTTTGAAAAAGAAAAACATGACTCTTGAAATGCGGTTTGAAAAGTCTTCCTTTATCAAAAATGCTGTTTGTGAAGATTGCTCGATCTACGAAAAAAGAACTTACATCTTACAAAGGCACTTGAGAAATTCACTAGAGGTAGTGAAATGCTCAATGTTATTTTAAAAGAACAAAGATTTACAAATGATAGATCAGGAATCGGTTACAAACCGAGTTTTGATAAAAGAAAAGGTAAAAAGAAATTTGGAGAAAAATCTTACATGAACTATTTTAGAAAATCGGTTCACTCTTCAAATCCTTTTGCACATTGCAACTATTGTAATCGAAAGGGTCATACCACTTCTTCCCCGCTTCCATAAGAAGGAAAGAAAGAGTAAGCACATGGGAAACTATCAATGGGTGCCTAAGGGATCCTACAAGGTTCCTAAGACACATACTAACCCCAAAGGACCCAAGAAAAAATGGGTACCTAAGACTTGATCTGCTTTGTCTTGCGGGTTTGTCTAAGAGCATCAAATCCCAACAAGTGGTACATTGATAGTGGATGCTCAAGACATATGACGGAGACCAATCCAAGTTTGCTTCAATCAAGCCCAAAGATGGTGGCAAGGTGACCTTTGGTGGCAACCAATAATCTGGAAAGATTGCTTTGGAATTGGTAAAATTGGTAACAATGAAGGACCACAAATCAAAGATGTCTACCTTGTTGAAGGACTTTGCCACAATCTCCTCGGTGTAAGCCAAAGCACTGATAAAGGTAACATAGTTATCTTCGATTCTGAGGAATGCTTGATAGTAAGCAAGGATGTTCTCTCTTTAGAAAATATTAAATCAAAAGCTTTATTCAGAGCTCCTAGAGATGGAAATTGCTATACACTAAATCTCTCTAGAAATGGCTCGGTTCTGAAAATGTTTTGTAAGTAATCTAAATGATAGTTGGTTATGGCACAAGCGATTAGCTCATGTCAATATGATCCAACTTGACATTACTCAAAAAGGATTTGGTTATTGGTATTCCAAAACTTCGATTTAAAAACGACATGGTTTGTGATGCACATCAAAAAGGAAAACAAACCAAATCCTCCTTCAAATCTAAAAATGAAATTTCAACTAATAGACCTCTTCAACTACTTCATATGGATCTAGTTGGACCAACTAGAGTAAAAAGCCTTGGTGGCAATCTTTATACTTTGGTCATAGTTGATGATTTCTCTAGATTTTCTTGGACTATATTTCTATCTTCAAAAGATGAAACATTTGATCGCTTTGTTGTTTTTGCCAAGAAGGTCCAAAACGAGAAAGGTCTCTCTATTTCAGGAATTCGAACTGATCATGGAGGAGAATTCGAGAACCATGCATTTTCAATTGTGATAGTGAAAATCCCAGAGAGTCTGGGGACTGGACGTAGGTCAAGAGATTGGACCGAACCAAGTATAATTCCTTGTGTCTTGCTATTCTTCTCTACTCCATAGTCTACTTTCGTTTTAGTCTTCGAAAAACAGAGCTTTTCTCGAAGAATTTTTAAAAATCCCCAATTCACCCCCCTCTTGGTGATTAAGCTCCACTTTCGTAAAAGAATGTGTTAAATAAAATATAATTACTTGTATAAAAAATGTGTGTGAATGTGAATCAAATAGAAAATCGAAAGAAAGTGTCAAAAAATACGAAATTCATCTGCAAAATAACAAAAGTTAGTATGAGTATATGGTAGAAAATAAGCATTAGATTTGATGTGGTTCAACAACACTTACCCCTTCAAACACTTAAGCTATTCCGAAAACGTGAGTAAATACGAGAGACAAGGTAAGTAGGAGTGAAGCAAATTAAATGGGTTGGGTGGGGGTATTTATTACGATAGGTGCGAATCATTTTGTAGCGGTTTATTTGCCATTTTTTTGTAGCGGAATTAATTTGTAGCGGTTTGTGACATGTATTGTGTAGCGGTTCTAACTTGTAGCAGTATTTTAGGTTTTGTAGCGGATACATAACCGCTACAAAAATTATTGTCTTTTTTTTAAAAAAAAAGATTACAGATTAACTATATATGGCATAATCTGTTCTCTCATTCTTCGTCACCATCCCTACAAAGAAAGTTTGGATAAAATGTTACCTGTGAGTTGAATATGTTTAAACACAAATAAAACTTTGGTTAAATGTTATTATTTCATAAAACGTATATTTAAAAACATACCGAACTATAGGTAAATTGTCATCGCCGTCTAGGAAGAAGTTTTCAAAACTCGGGCCGGGCGGAACGGCTCACAATCGTAGGCGACATTATCACCATCGCCCATATCGTAAAGGTCCCGAGGCTTTAAGTGAACCACCATATTCCAATCCACGTGCCTCTCATCGGTGACATAATAAACCTGTTGGGCCTCGGAGGCAAGAATATACGGCTCGTCATCTTCGGACGGACCCGGTGTGAATAGGCCGGGAGAAATTCACCGATGTGATGCCTAAGTCGTCGTCGTGAGTCCCCAGGCGTTGTCGTATTCGCCCACGAACACTTGAACAGGCGTCACGGGAAAAATGCCTTGGTAAGTTATCCTGACTACATCAAGCAACTTTCCATAATATGGGACGTCACCGAACTGCATGTTCCCGTCACTATTGCTCGCATAACTCCTCGTCCAAAACGTGCCATATACACCCGAGTTTTGGGTTAGCAATCCCTGATCTCGTGAAACGGTGCAAAACTTGAAACCATTGACATTGTATGCCGTAAATCTTTGGGCGTGGTCAAGCGGGCCGAGTGTGAGAGCTCTAAATTTTGGTGAGTGCGGGTTGTGGTCATTCATTATTCTCCTCCTGAACCAACCGGCAAATTCTCTGTGGACCTTTCTATCAATTTCGGATGATGTCTGCGTACGGATCCTCAGCTAACGCTTCACATAACTCCTGAATTCCCTGCAATTAACCGTGCGATGATGAGCATTAAATGTTAGTATAAACTGAAAGGAAATATTTAGGATAACATATATGTGTGTGTATATATATATATATATATCTGTGTGGAATCCTTACTGAAGGTACGGTTCAACTTTAGTGCAATTGATCAAGACATGTCTATGTGCTTGAATCTTCTCAAGTGCCGTGAGTTTGAAGTTCTCACTTCCGCCAACTGGTTTACCAACACGAGGGACTAACAACTATGTTCCTGATGGCTCTGGCTCAAGACAATCGTCAACACGAGGCGGTCGGTTGAATGACGTCTCAATGTCATCAAAGTACCTGGAACAAAAATACAAGACCTCATCCCCAATATAGCCTTCTGCTATTGAACCTTCCGGCCACGCCTTATTCCTCACGTAAGACTTCGGTTCCCAAGAAACCTATAAAGTAATGAAGGAAAATTTCGATACATCAATGGTTAGACGTGGGACTAGGGAGTAATGCTAAAGTAAATAATTTTAAATGAGTACCTCTCAATAGGATACATCCATCGGTAGTGAACCGGGCCAAACAAGCTTTGTTTCGTGAACAAGGTGTACTATCGGTGAATCATGACCGTGAAAAATGACGGAGGAAAGATCATCTCCAAATGACACGGTGTAAGAATGATTTTACGTTGCAGCTGGTCGAGCTCTCCACGATCAAAACCTTGGAACACAACTTCCGAAAGAAAGTACAAAGCTCCACCAAAACGATCGACACATCCAAAGGCAGCATATTTTTGATGGCCGGCGGAAGTAATCATTGCATAAGCACATGTGAGTCATGACTCTTCAGGCCAGTAACCTTTCGAGCTTGCACATCAACACATCGTGAAATGTTGCTTGAATACCCGTCAGGAACTTATCTTCTTCAACGTTGCGAGGAAGATTTCCTTATTCGGTTTTGTCAGTGTGAATTTTACCGGTTGAAATCTGTCATGCTCATCCGGCCGCGCGTCTCCACGAACCCCTATGTCCCGTAAATCTTTCCTCGCTTGAAGATGATCTTTTGACTTGCCTGGTTCATTTAGAATCGTGTTACAACACATTGTCGCACACATTCTTTTCAATGTGCATGACATCCGACCGTGTCGGAGCAAATTATCTTTCCAATACGCAAGAGTGAAGAAGACGCTTACCTTCCGCCATTGCTGGGGCGCAAAACCAGAAGCCCTGGTAGTCTTTGTCCCGGCCTTTGCTAGATCGTCTTTTTTCCCATACTCAACTTCAACATCCACAAGCTGCTCTATGATTTCTGCACCGGATAAATGCCTAGGAGGTCCTCTTTTCTCTTGTTGCCCATTGAAACGATTGCGTTGCAACCTAAACTTGTGCGTACCATCGAGAAACCACCGATGACCCATGAAGCACCACTTGCGACGTGGGGAAGGCGCTCGAGTCGATGTCAAAATTGCACGCCGGACACGCAAGACCGGTATGAACATTCCACCTCGATAATGTTCCCGGTCCGGGAAGTCACGATAGTCCACATTAACGCCGCACGCAAGTTGAACAATGTCTTGTCATGCGCGTCATACGTCTCGACGCCAACATTCCACAACTCCGCCAACTCCTTGATAAGCGGTTGGAGATACACATCGATGTCATTTCCGGGTGCCTTTTTGCCTGGAATGATCATGGACATAATGAAGGAGCTTTGTTTCATACACATCCAAGGCGGCAAGTTGTAAGGTATCAAAACAAGCGGCCATATACTATAGCTTGTGCTAAGATTCCCAAAAGGATTAAAACCGTCGGTCGCCAAAGCAAGACGAACATTCCTAGGGTCCGCCACAAAATCGGGAAGTCCGAGTCGAACGCTTTCCGTGCTTCGACATCCCGTGGATGTCGAGTCTACCATCTTCGTTCTTGTCAGCTTCATGCCACCTCATATGCTCAGCTGTCTTAGACGACATAAACAGTCTTTGTAAGTGAGGTTTCAAAGGAAAATACCTTAAAATCTTTGCGGGTTTCTTCTTTTGCTTTTTTCCCTTCCGAACTGTCCTGAACCTCGAAGTATGACACTTCTTACAAGTCTCCCTCCGAGCATCCTCTCCCCAATAAAGCATACAGTCATTGGGACATGCATCGATTTTTTCATAGTTCAGGCCTAATTTGTTGATGATCTTCTTGGCCTCATAGAAGGTTGTGGGAATGTCCGCGTCAGGGAAAGCATCTCGTAGTAATTCTAGCAACATCGACATTGCCTTATTAGTGACCCTACACAAGCACTTGATATGGTACAGTTTGATCAGAAAAGATAATTTTGAGTATTTCTGACAACCTTGATACAAAGGACGATCACTCTCATCCATTAGGGCGAAAAATTCCCGAGCTGCATCATTCCTAAAGAAAACTGGTTCTAGACCTTGAACTTCTGCAGTGAAGTTGTCGTCTTGAACACCGAAAGCATCGTAAACAACTTCATTAACCGATCATGTTCAAGTACTTGATTTGCTACATGTGAGGTTTGAGGAAGGTGAGCCTCATATCTCATACAATGTTCTTCACCATGAACTTGCAAGAATGTATATCCTTCTGGGAAATGTTTGATAAGAAGATGTTCCATAGCGCCTTCTCGCGTTTGCCACTTCTTGAACTTGCATCTACAACAAGGACACACAATCTTGCCATTAATGCTAGCGTGAGAGAAGGCAAAATCTAAGAAAATTTTCAACCCCGCTAAATATACAGGAGAACTGCGCGGTAGCTTGACCCATGACTTATCCATCTGTAGTAAACAAAGCTAGGATACACAATATAAATGTAGAGAGAATGTTTAATTACCTTCATAAAAGCAGCTGATGGTTAAATGCAACATGGAAACAATTTGTAGCGGTTTAAAACCGCTACCCAAACCGCCACAAAATGAAAAAAAACAATTAGTTGCGGTTCTGTAAACGATAAACTAACCGCTACAAATGCGCGAATTCGAATTGAAAATCCCGCAAGAGTTTTGTAGCGATTTAAAACCGCTACATAAACCGCCACAAATTTCAAAAAAAGTAGTTGCGGTTTGGGAAACGATTCACTAACCGCTACAAATGAGCGAATTCGAAAACTTTGTGGCGGTTTTTCGTTATAACCGCTACAAAGTTAATTATTTTACAACTCCTACTTCGATTAGCTATAATAAATTTTACATTTGTACATAACATTATTAACCTAATATAAATGAAATATAAGTATTAAAATAGTCCTTGAATATATTAAAAACATACCATAGTCAAAGATAACAAATATGTAACAAAAAAAAATGTCAACCCGCCGCAATAAGATTAAAAAAAACAAAGATCCAACAGTTCAAAATAAAAACTAACTATCAGGAGCCTGATGATCAGGTCCTGTGGCACGACCAGAGGTAATCTCGTGCTCGTATTCAACAGACGGAGGGGGAGGCGGAGGCGGGGGGAATCCTCGTACAAGAACGGAGGGGGAGGCTCGGGAGATGGAAATCGTTTGTCAGGCATCAACTCACTCAAGGCACCGGCCATAGCACTCACAATCTCCCTCTGACTCGTAGCCCAACGGTTGTACCTCTCTTGCATGCGTTTGTTCTTGGCATCTTGCGCGGCCATCTGCTCGGCAACCTGCGCAGCAACCTTCGCGGCAATGATGACATCAACCTCCTTTGGTGGTGGCCTTCTCGAGCCAGAGGTGCCGGCATAAGAGCCGGAGGCCTTGCCGTATACCATGCTAGGCCCGGCGCCTAACCCCATACCCTTCACGCGGCCGGGATGCTCTTTTGGGCCCACAACGGCTTTCAAAGGGGCAGTAGGATCCACAGACCCCTGTGACTTCGGGGTTGCGACGCTCACAACTCGGCTTGGCTCTGTTCAATCCGGGCCCGACACAAAGATTTCGGAAAACATTAATCAAACAATTTAATTCAATTTAAATATACAACATTAACTATATAAATAATTTGTTTTTGTAACTTACTATGATGTCCTCTCGCAAAGATCGGAAGTCGGCGTCCCATCACGGTGTCTATGGGTGTGTGTGAACAACGCCCAAAGTCCATCTCACGATTCTCCTCCCGAGCCTTCTCTTCCCGACGGAGGTAAAAGAATATAAACTTTATTATTTCAAAAACAAAACATTTGTCTTTAAAACTAAAATTAATTGATCTTTGAAAATACCAGCTCACTGTAGGTCACGGCAAACGTCTTGGTTCCTGCCGTGTGATGGACCTGCTGATGTGACCGACTTCTGGTGTTCCTATGTGACAGGGCCTGCAAGGAAGAGCAAACAAAATGTTTATTGAAATTAATTATAGGTTTAAACTATAAATTAAGTTAAACTATTAAATAATTTAAACCAAAATGTAAACAATAAATTAATTCCATCTATATATATTTTTTTTTAAACTACACTCAAACAAAATTAATTTAAAGAAATGTTAAACAATAAATTAACTCATATTTAAATAAAACGTAAACTATGATTAATTAAACAACCTACCTGTGCATCTGCACTCCTTCGATATTGGACATAAGCTGCCCAGTGATTTGGATCCACGCCGTCTGGGACGTTCTCCATCATTCTTTGCAGTCATAGTCGAATCTCCATTATGTTTGGGTGTAGAGACGAAGCCTCCGACTCTTCCACCCTTGCCCCGGTTTCATCAATACGTACCTCTTTTGTGGCTCTCGCAATTTAAATTTTTTTGCTACATAATGTAGTTATTAGTAATTAGTAATAAATAATAAATAAATAATTAAACCCTAATTTGTTACTATTAATATTTGAATTTAGTTACACAACATAAGTTACCTGCACCACGTCACTAAACGCTTTGTTCTTGTTTTCCGAGGGAATCTTTCTCCAATCGTGGATATAGATCGGGAACCATGCCCAATTTCCGCCATATTCTGACAGGAATCGGTTCATCAGATGACCACCATTTCCGATCGGCTGGTCCGTGTCCGAGTTCCGAGGGGACTATGACGCGGAACTCGTCGTCTGAGTGACCGTGGCAACATCCACCGTCCTCCCGCGATGTTCCCATGTTTATCTCGCACAATTATAAACACATTGTGCAATTGTGTTTAAATAAATTAAGATTACACGTAAGAAATTTAAATTTAATTTATTGATCGAAAACTAATTATATTTACCTTCACATCCACAAAAATCCGGTGGAACGCGAAGACGACGGTCGGGGTTCCCCTGGTCCCGCCGGTTCTCATCATCGAGAAACCGCTCCCTCGCTCAAGGGAATCTCAATATGGATCTCCGGATTTTCGTCTATGTCGCTGAAGGACAGACTTGGGTCTTTATCTCCCCCTACGGTCTCTATGATTGTGATTTCTTCATCTTCAAAGAGGGCATCAAACTCCCTCCCCGCCACATTAGGAGGCGGAGGGGGGATATTTACAGGTCCACGTCCTCTCGTACGGCCCCCTCTACTATTACCACCCCTTATAGGCCTTTTCCCTCGTTCAACAGCTTTTCCTTTTCCCTTATCAGCCATCACGTCGAAAGGTACAAGTTGAAAGGTTAAAAGGTGAAAAATCAAAACCTTTGCGCGGGAAAATAAAGATGGGACGAACAGTTAAAAAAACCGCTACAATTTGTAGCGGTTTCATAAAACCGACATCCAAATCGCTACAAATTGTAAGACCTTTGCGATTACGTAGCGGTTTTTTTTGACAACCGCAACAAAGTTGCCTCGTTCTTGGTGAATATCCGTAGCGGTCTCACAACCACTACAAATTGTGAGACCGTTGCGATTCCCGTAGCGGTTTTTAAGCTAACAACCGCAACAAACTTGCCTCGTTCTTGGTGAACATCTGTAGCGGTCTAACAACCGCTACAACAAAAGAGACCTTTGCGATTCTGTAGCGATTTTTCGCTGACAACCGCAACAAACTTGCCTCGTTCTTGGTGAACATCTGTAGCGGTCTTACAACCGCTACAAAAATAGAGATCGTTGTGATTCTATAGCGGTTATATCATATAACCGCTACAACAATACTTTTTTGACAAAAAAAAATTCCAAACTAATTGGTTTAGGAGTCCAACCAATTAGTTTGGTGAAAATAATTCAAATAAAAGAACTTTCAATTATTTTAATTATTTTCATCGATTTTCTCAAAACACTCGAGTTTAATAAATTAATAATAATGAGTTTACGAAAATAGTCTTACATGTCCGTGAAGATTCGCATTCGGTATAGCCACCAAACTCTCGGAAACACTCACCGACTCATTTTGATCGAGAGATATTTTACGAGAGAATGGTGGCTATAATGAAAATCAATCTTCGGTGCACGTTAGACTATCTTCGAAGAGGAAGTCTCACGTCGAGATAAATCCCAAATGTGGATTGTCACCGAAGGAACACTCTCGACATAAGAGATCTCGCGAGATATCTGCATGCCTTCAACTACTCGGCCGAGAATGTTCATTCAAATGACAATGCGAGATGTGGTAATTTCTGAAAATTTATAATCGGGTGTACGGACAGATTAACTATTTATAGCGTCACTTTTTGTAGTGGTCGTACTAAAAACCGCTACAAAATCATACTATATGATGCGGTTTCAGCTTCGCTTCAACACAACCGCTACAAAAAGATGTCGTTTCGCCTTTCTGTTGCGGTTTCTTTCATATAACCGCTATAGAATTACTGCGACTAAGTTCGCGCCATTACGCGCTAATCACTGGCGCCAAATTTGTAGCGGTTTTACTAAGAAACCGCAACAAAGGTTGCGCCACGTAGATTCGCGCCATGGCGTGCGCCAAAATTGGTAGCGGTTTACACTATAAGAACCGCTACAAATGTCTCAGCAAACGTCATCTTTATGATTCCACTGCTAATTTGTTGCGGTTCATTAAAAAACCGCAACAAAAACACGTTTCATAGTGATTTTGTGGCGGTTGTTTATAATCGCTACTAATGGTGCGCTACTAATGGTCTGTTTTTTTGTAGTGTAGGTTGTTTCTTAATCATTCATATCATCCTCAATGTCACAATTTTCAGTCAAAAAATTTAAATAAACGATCAACTAATAATCAATATGTACTTTTGCACATATTTTGGAAGTTTCTAATTACTTTTGTAGCTAAAAAAATATTTATATTGGACAACTTTTAAAAAAATCTCATGCATATTTTTATACCTCAACCCTTAAAAAGTTCAAACAAACAGTCAATTAATGATCCATATGTATTTTTACATTTATTTTAAAAATTTATAGTTATTTTTTCTCTTTAAAAAAACATAGTGTTAGGTACACTTTTTTAAAAATCTCATATTTTTTGAAAGACCTTGCTATCACCCAAGAGGGGGAGGGGGTGAATTGGGTGTCCAATAAAAACTTTAGGAACTTTGAAAATCTTTTCGAAACTTATTGAAACCAGTTTATATGACAGTAATAATTTATAAAACGATAGTCAGTCATTCAAACATATATGCTAGAAATATAAGAGATGAGGGAAGAGAATATGCAAACTGTTATTTATATTGGTTCGACCCAATCCTTGACCTACGTCCAGTCCCCAAGCTCCACTTGAGATTTTCAATCTACTATCTCCTTGTTTAACCGTGCACAAGAGAAAGCCTGTACAACCTTACAAGTTTAGTCGGGCACTTGTGTAGCCTTTACAATCTCTTACCGAGATACTCCCCCTTAAACACTGTAAGGATACAATTACACACTCTGTAAACAAAGGATGATCCTCTCACTTTTGGACTCACTCCCCCTTACAAGTTGTAACTGTACACCCATTCTCAAAGGTTCCACAACCTTGAGATTTGATCACTTAAACAGATAATCAAATAAGTGTTTGGACTCTCTCACAGAGTAGATGAATAATAATCACTGAAATACAATAAAAATCATTTCACTCTCTACTGTAAACTATATAAACATTGAGAAACAGAGTGTATGAACTATCGACGGAGAAAAATCATTCCGTTGGCTTTGTCGATTCATTCATCAATCATCATCACTTCTTCCAGTTTGAAGACTTCACAATTTATAGGTTATTGTGTTTTGACCGTTGCGAGCATTCGATCGTTGGAAATCAGTTGGAAGTATCCATTGAAGCTTCTGTTGCTTTTTGACCGTTGAGCTCTAATCCAACTTTAATAATAAAATGTCTATCATTGACTTCGTTAATGCTCCTGTCTTGAGTGTTGTATTAATAGCCATTGAAAAGATTCAAACTATCCGTTAGACATGGAGGCTTTCCTCTGTTTTTTGACTTAGCATTTAATGCTTCTGACACACAATTTGCTTTATGCAAATCTGTTGTTAATCTATGATTAAATCATTTGAAACTCATGAACAACCTGGTTAAAAGCATTTGGTAATAGTAATGAGTGATAATATGAAGAAATGAAATCACGTAGAATGATTTAGGATTTATGAGGTCGGAGATTTCAAGACCGAGACCTTGCTGACCTTGCTCGAGCATGATCAAGTTGTGTGCAAGCTATAGGGCAAGCTTCTTCCTCTGCTCGAGTACTCCATGCTTCGGACCAAGGCATCGTGCTCGGGGCAACGTGTGTTTTAAGAAAATGGTTTCTTTTTCTTCTGCTCGCTGGTGATGCTCGAGCAAGCTTCAACATTGGATTAAATAATCTGGTGAACAACCTGGTTAAAAGCATTTGGCAATGGTGATCGAAGAAATAAAATCACATAGAATGATTTAGGATTTATGAGGTCGGAGAAGAACAATTTAATCGATGTTGCTCGAAGCAAGAAAATGGTTTCTTCCTTGATGCTCGAGCAAGCTATAGGAGGGTGCTCGAGTACCACGGTTTAATCGATGTTGCTCGGCATGGTTCATGCTTCGGGCATGCTTCAAGGCATCGTGCTCGGGCAACGCCGAGACGTAAAGCAAAAAGGTTCAGATACATGGTTGCTCGGGCAACCTTTTTCTTCTGCTCGAGCATGGTGCTCGACCAAGTCTTCGTCTTTGCTCGGGCAAGAGTCTTCAACTTTGCAAATGTGTTGCTTGTCACGCTGATGCTCGAGCAAGCCATTTCCTCTGCTCGAGCATAGGTCATCTAGAGGCTAAGAATGTGAAGAGAATTGGTGTTGCTCGAGCAAACTTTTACTTCTGCTCGAGCATGGTGCTCGAGCATGCCTTTTACGTTGCTCGGGCATGACTCTTCATTACTGCAAATTCCATGTTGAGCTCGATGATGCTCGGGCACTCCAGAACGTCTGCTCGAGTATGACTCATCCATTCCCACTTCTTCACTTTGAGTCCGATGATGCTCGGGCGTACCAAATTTAGCAAATCATCCCATTTCAGAAAGCTCTTCAAATATTCTTTCTATTTCAATAAGAATCAGCTCTGTAATACCCTAAAAATCGTAGTTATGATAAGTATAATATTTTAGTAAATAATACCTATTGGAAATAGGTGAATATGTGGTCTCAAATAATAAGTTAAAATTATCTTATTTTCTAAGGTAATTTCTATTGAAATTAGGGTGAATAAAGAGCTAAAATGTATTTTTAGGGCATTAAATGGCCTAAAAATATTATGATAAATCCCAAGAGGTAGTAAAATATTTATAAAAAAGATTAGAAAGTATGTTGTCTCTAATTTTATGAATTTTTGGGATTATTTCCCTTGAAAAAATAATGAGGCGAGAATAAAATATTATTTCGGGGATCATAAGTGACCCCATGATTTTTAATATTTTACATGGGATATAAAATACCAATGTAAGTAAAATAGTTGTGAGATAATAATTAATCCTAATTATGAAAATTATCAACAATTAAAGTTAATTAAGTAATTAGTGGCTAATTGTTTAGATTATGATATAAGTAAATTAATTAGTAAATAATTAATTTAAGGGGAGAAATTTGAAATTATTAATTAAATAAATAATAAAATAAAAAAAATATTTTATGCTTAGAACAAAAAATAAAAAAATAAAAATCTAGATATTTTGATTAAAATAATAATATAATCGGTAAAGAGCCAACAAGAGAAATGAGAACGGATAGAAATTAAATCCTACCTCCAAATATAGAAATGAAGTCATTAACATCTGCACTTTTTATAAACAAGTGGAATTTTATCCCGGAGTGAGCGGTCTCAGAAGTCATTTCTGAAACCAACAACGTAATTAGGAGTACCGGATAATTAGGAAAGGGCAGATAGTGCTAAAAGTGACTTATAGAAAATGGACCGTGTTTTTCAAACCAGGAATTGGGTTACTTAGATCAGATCATATTACGAACCAGTGATTTTCTCGCAAAGAAGTTTGGAACTTCCGGAAGTGATTTCCGTAACCGGTGATGTCGTTCGAAAATGTTCAACAGACAACGGAAATCCCTTAATGGGATCAAAAATTTAGTAAACCCCAGGTATTCTTAAAGAGAAAGAATAGAGCTTCGGTGCCTTGATCCTGGATTTTTGAGATTCTCGAGATTACGCGATTAGGACACCGAACCGAAACTTTATCGATCCGGCTCTTCTAGAACATGGGTGACATCATCTTCTTCTAGAAGGATGATGTCGCCAAGACACATGGAGGGCCAAGATGGAGCCACGTGGCGAAGTGCGATCCGACGGCCAGAAATCCGTCGATAAAATGATGAATAGTGTCACTTTTTCTTCTATAAATAGCCATCACCTCCTCTTCTCATTTCACACCAAAATTTCAAATTCTAGAGAGAGGTTAGAGAGAAGGAGGAGCCCGAAGAAAATATAGCGGAGCCCTGGGTAAGTTCTTCGGTCTTTGGTCTTTAGTTTCGGTAGTTCTTTCGGTAGATATAGTAGGAATGCTAGATTTATCTTTAATTTTTCAAGATAGTCTAGATATCATATTTAGGGGTAAATATGATATATATTTCAAAAATATGATGAGGAAAAGATCTGTCAAAATTCGGAGAGATAGAGCGAAAACAATAAGCTTCTACGCGAAATTCCGCCGATTAGGGGTTCGGGGGCAAAATGGTAATTTGTACCTAAAATGCCTGTTATCTTGCTAGAAGTTGATAAATGTTATCCTTATAGGATATCTAAGATAATCGGACATTTTATCTTGTACCGCTGTCGTACATTTGCTTTCACCACGTCAAAAAAGTACCGTTTACCATCAACGAAGGTACGTTCGCGTCTTGTAACACTAACTCGATATTTACTTTGTATACTTATATGTGATAGACGACTATACGAGTGAATTGTATAGATAACTTTACATGAGATGTGTACTGTTAACGTAGATAACTTTACATGCGATGTGTATTGTTAGCATAAGTAACTTTACATGAGATGTGTACTGTTGTTATATTAATCTTCCATCTGCTATATACTTATGTTTTGATTAATGCTATGATGTCTTCCATATGTTGTTTCCATAAATATGAGGTTAACCGTTACCTGAGGTCCGATGTGCATTTGGACCTCGGCATTTAAAATAGCTTCGGTCGGGAGGACCGAGCGCCAAGATAAGGGCAAGTAGCACGCTTAGAGTCTCGGCGGAGGATTTCTTTTGTTGCCACGGCATGAGTGTTGCCGGGGAGACACTTCGTTGTTATTTACTATAAAAACTCTCGGTCATTGTACCGCCTTCGTAATCAGCCAGACTTACGGCATTTTTAATATATGTATCAGTCACTCAATCGCTCCAATGCTCTACTCTGATGAAAAAAAATATACTGCTTTTGAAAATGGGATGTTACAAGCTCCAAGCTAGTTGTAGTTCGTCAATTAACATCAGATGAATGGAGGTTGTTCTTGATCAATGTTTTTGCAACATTCTAAACTGACCGTCAACTTCAAAACATAATATCTCCTTTAATTGATCTTTGTTTTTCATGTTTTTGATTTTTTTGGAAAGGTATTTGAGTCTAGTTTCCGATGGCACTGATTGCAGCTCATTTGGATTTGTCGTTTGTGAGATATGCTCAAAATACCGAAGCTGGGTCCTGATTATGACGGTAATTTTTGTGGCAACTTGTAAAAGTCATAGCTCTCTCATCTGAACTCCTTTGGGGATGAATTTTATATCAAAATGACGCATTGGGAGTCTAGTTTCATATGCCACTGATTTCATGTCAATCAGATTCCTAGTTTGGGAGATATCGTCGAATTACCGAAAGTCGCCAGAAACCGAGCTGAACAGAGGAAGCTGAAGAATCGTTGTTGCTCGAGCAAGGGTGATTTTCTTGCTCGAGCATGAGCAGATTTCACGCCTGAATGGAGCTGAAAATGACTGTGCTTGAGTAGAACATTTGTTGTGCTCGAGCATGACACTGTGCATGCGGAAAAAGAGCTCAAATTACATAAATGCCCTCCAACAAACCAGTATTCATCCGGAAGGTTGAACTTGCTTGTTTTAACTCCGAATTGAGCCGTTCCAACTTCTATTTGATCACAGAGACTCCTAGAATCAATCTTGGAACTTGTATAATGATATTCTCATTCCATTTAGCAAGTTCTTCTTTCTTTCTTCTCTTCTCTTGATTATTCCCAAAATACTTTGATAACTTCTTGCTTCCTTGGACATTCTTTGCAATTTCTTCTTTCCGTAACCTCTTATCTCCTTGATTAATCTTTATAATTCAACTTGGACTAATCTACATTAAATATACAATAGTTAATCAATGTAGGAGATAAATATAACATACAAGCTTTTTGTTCTTAATAATGACATCATCAAAACTAATCATAACTAACAATTTTTACTCATAACCGTAAATTATTAATTGATCTTATTTTCTGGTCTACGTCGGCACGTTACCCGGCAGGAAATAAGGCGCGCTTCCTTCTGATTCAAGACGGAATGACGTCTCGGCATCTAAACCACGTTAAAACAAAACGAAACGACACCACCTAAACTCTTTGCATTGAGGGCAATGCTTTGTTTGTCCGTACGGTTCTGCGCCCACGAGCAACGACGCCTTGCTTTTCTTTCTCGCTCCTTCTCCTTCATTGCTTTGCCACGGAAGTTCTAACCCTGAGAGGTTTTCGATTACGGTACTCTCTCATTGTTTGAAATGGCTTACATTTTTTTCCAGACGTAATGAAGTTGGTTCTGCTCCTTTTTGGTTGAAATTTTTAGGCAGAGAATGTGACATTTAGTGCTCTCGACGTTCTTGATCATGCAATTGAAGTTGTGATTTTCTATACAAATTCATGTGTTTTTCTATTATTGTGATAGTCGTAATGTAACTGAAGGGTCTCGTGGAAAATTATTTCCTCTTGATTAATGAGGTTGTTTGGTTCTGTTTTTTAATTGAAATTTTCTGCTTTATTCTTATTTTATTGTTTAGGTGGAAGAGTTTAAATTGTTGTTTTATGAGCTCAAATGCTTATCCAGTAGAATTTATACAGGGTGGTTAAGCAACTTTCATTAGATGTTTATTCTACCTGGACTGGTGATTGTTTCTATATCTGTTAGTTAAAGAATTCTGTTTTCTCACTCCCATGGTCTATGCGGATTACTTAGTCTTTAAGTTAGTTGGGCATTGCTATTAAATTAATGCTGTGAAATAGGAAGCGTACCTTACTATCTGTCCTTTTTTTAACGAAGATATATTACATGCATTTTCAGTTACATGGGCCAATGCTGAAGTATCTAGAATAAGGTCTCAGTTTGCATGAGATGAACTGGAAACTCTTACCCTTAATAGTAGGGCTTTGTGTAGGCTTTGTCCTTGGCGTGGGTGTGACAATTGCATTTGTGTGCTGCTTTTGGTGCCGAAATAGGCTTAAGAGAAGCTCTGAGAAATCAGGAAACATCCCTGTTCGCGTCAAGGTAGTTGATTCTGGGGCATCATTGTCAAGCTCAAATGTGGGGCTGGAGTCATCCGTATCATCTGACTGGGGCAACATACCTCTTTCGTTGGAAGGACTTCAGAGGAAGGATGTTGGTTCTGCATGCGGAATTCCAAAGTATTCTTACAAGTATGTTGTTGTAGTTATTTACTTGAATGCTCCATATTTGATGTTATTTGTAGGTATTCTTCTACTAGGTGCATAATGTTATTTGTTTTCAGTCACTCCTGTTCATAAAGTTTAACATAATGGACATGCTAAGCGTAACATTCGTTGTCAATTTCTTCATCTGCTATTGACTTTATAAGTTAAAGAAGTGAAATGAACCTCATATTAATGGTTTCCAGCTTTAGCAGAAACCTCCTTGCTTTCTGATCTCTACTGTAAAAATCATGACATCTGCGGATGAGCAGGAAGAACATTTTGCTAACGAATACTTAATAAAACTGCTTTAGGTTGTTGGAAGCAAATAAATATGATTAGGTTATATGATAATAATATGGTTGATGTGTAATAAAACAAGAAAGGGAATAAAACTGCCTACTTAAATGCAGAGTTAGCTTCAGTTGACAAAAAGAAATGACAAATTGTTTAGAAAATGGAGACTATGAAAAAGGAAAAAGATGCAATTTCTATGGTAAATAAGAGAGAAAAATCAACCAGAGATGACTAGAACTCGTCATAAGAGGTGAATAATAGAAGAAATAGCTCCAGAAAAGATTGAACTTTTAAACTTCGAAAGTTATAACCAACTTCAAGTAGCATTTATGTCGACCTCAGATATTCTTAATTTGTAATGTTTCTTGTTTTGAACTCCAATTTGGGTGTGTCAGCCCTTTTTTCACTTATTGTTGATTCATTGTTTGAAGTTGGGAGCCATGGACTGACCTCCCTGGTTTTCTCGCCCCCCAACCCCCCCCCCCCCAAAAAAAAAAAAGGCCCACAAACAGAAGATTTTAGACTTGTCAATATTATATATTTCTCTCTCTAATTGTGATCTTGTGATTTCTTGTCCAGATATATGCAGAAAGTAACTTCTAATTTCACAACCATCATAGGTCGTGGGGCATTTGGTTCAGTTTACAAAGCCCAGATGTTCACTGGTGAAACAGTTGCTGTTAAAGTTCTTGGTAATAATTCAAAACACGGAGAGAGGCAGTTTTTGACCGAGGTAATTTTGACGATGCGCTGAATTTTTTGGTCCAAAAGAGTGCTGGTGTCTGGAATGAAGAAATGCCTCTTTGAATAGCAACGGTGATTGAATGTGTGAGTAGGCTTAGAATGTGGACAATTTGTGATGTTAATATGATTGGCTCTTTGACTACAGGAAGCATGTTGGATAAGAGCTAAATATTACATCAGTAATGAACTTCACTTGAAAAACTATGATGTTGATAAATCTCCTATTTTGGTCTTATCAATTTAAATGAGGACATATTCTTGTATATAATTCAGAATGCCAGTTGATTGGTCCCTTCCCTGGTATCTTTCCCAGAACCGCACTTCATAATTAGTATGGTGGGAGGAAGCAACATTTCATCTTTTTTCAATTAAAAGAAACCTTCATGTTGGATTTGAAAAGTTGTATTGGATATTTGTGGATACATGTACATGCACGCACTTTTCTTTGTATACAATCAGTTCTTGTACTTGATTTCTATAGCAATCTTGGTATTCTATTTTGCTACCCTTATTGTTTACAATAATATTTACTCAAAACTTTTTGTCTCACCTATATTTTAAACAAGGATTAAGAGTTAAAGGGAGATCTAGTAGGAAAGTTATACGACAAAAATGTTGCAAGTGAAAACAATAAACTATTCGGCAGCAGAGTGAAGATACAGGAGGAGGATAAATCCAATCATTTTTTTCCATGTTGTGTATTAAATGCCGCTAATCCTGTACATTACTTTTTCGTAGTATGCAACTACTACTTCCTAATATATGACTCCTACTACCCATGGCTCCAATAACCTAGCAAATCATTACTTAAAAGAACCATTAAAAGCTAATGATAATTGTGATGAAGTTTCACAATATTATTTTAAAATTATAACAGAAGCCTATCTTATATTTTCCTTTTCTGTTAATAGGTCTTGTTACTTGGAAGATTACACCACAAACACCTTGTGGATTTGGTGGGATATACTGCAGAAAGAGGACAGCATATGCTCCTTTACGCTTATATGAGCAATGGCAACCTCGCCTCTCACTTATATGGTTAGAATGAGATCAACTCTTTAGCAGAATTCTTTCGGTCCACACAGAAAATGGTCGTGAAGTATTTTGAATTCATGAAAGGGTGTACAATTTTTAAAATTTATATAACTCTTTGTAAACAAAATAAATTGGTTTGAGTTTTCTTGGAACTAAACTGCCTTAACCAAAGTATATTTGTACATTTTGGAAGCATGGTTTGGTGTTACAACTTGTGGTTTCCTCATGCCGTTTTTCAAATCTCTATAGGTTTGTCACTCATAAATTTAAAACTACTACAAGACGTAATCAAACTGGATTGTTATATGTTATAAAAAGAAAGGAAAATATATGTTGGCCTGATATTCAATCACCTACCTGCTTGACTTCACCATTTATTGCCTATTCATATAAGCTTTTCCATTTGGAAAAATGAAAATAAGTTTTGCTTTAAGAGCTTAAAAAAATATTTTGGTAACTCCTTGTTCCTCATGAGTCAATAACTTAATGAAAGATTTATTTGACGCTTTATAACTATTTTATTTGTTGAAGATTTAGGCGAAAATCAGGACCTGTTAAACTGGGATGCAAGATTTCAGATAGCACTAGATGTTGCAAGGGGACTGGAATATCTACATTATGGGGTACATAATATACTTATTTCTTTATGGTTGGAATTTGTACAAGTCATTTATATAGAGCCTTGTAATAGGTTTAATTTTGGTTTCTTATTCATTGAACTCCATATTTAAGGCTTCTCCCCCTGTTGTTCATCGTGACATTAAATCTTCCAACATACTGCTAGACCAATTTATGAGAGCCAAGGTATGATCCTTGTTTCTGTACACATTATGCTGCAAATTTTCTTTTCTTTTAACACAACACTTCAGCATGTTTATTTGCTTAGCAGGTAACTGACTTTGGGCTTTCTAGATCAGAGATGATTAAACGTCGTTCATCTCATGTCCAAGGAACTTTTGGCTATCTTGATCCTGAATACATGTCTACAAAAAATTTTACCAAGAAAAGTGATGTTTATAGTTTTGGTGTGCTACTCTTTGAATTGATTACTGGTAGGAATCCACAGCAGGGCTTGATGGAATATGTTAAACTAGTAAGTGCTAATGCTATGTTGGATTTGAGCTCATGCCAGGGTGCATATGCATATATAATATTTTGTGGGAAAAAAACATAGATGGAGTTTTTATTGTTTTTATGTCATTAACACATAAATCTTTAAGCTGTCAATAAGGCAGTACTATGTTATAAAAACACATGTTCTTGTGTTGAAAGTTGAGTCATATTATTAATGGTTTGTAAAGAGTACGATTTGTTGCAGATTTGATCCTATATATTGATATGTATGTGTGAACTGTTCTAATTACATGTGCATGCGATGAGGACAATAGGTTAGGCCAATGCCTTTAACGTTTGAACTGCATTTAAAGTTGCAAGATTTTTATCTTTTACATATCTATCTATAACCTTTAAATATTATGATTTTTATCTTTTACATAACTATTTATAACCATTAAATATTATAGCAGCATTGCCTTAATATCTCTTCCTGATGATGATTAATTAGGCAGCCATGGAAGCTGAGAGTAAGGTTGGATGGGAAGAAATTGTGGATTCACAGCTTAATGGAAAATATGATGTGCAAATTCTTAATGATATGGCTGCTCTTGCTCTGAAATGTGTCAATGAAGCATCCAGAAATCGACCTTCCATGAGGGACATCGTTGGATCATTATCTCAGCTCTATAAGAAGCATTGTGAAAATGATAATATAAAGTCTCCTTCTCCAGTAAATGAAATTTCTATTGAATTGGGTTAACTTTTCACCATAGATGGTTCAAATGTGGTACGCGGATTGCACAGCTGTCGCTTGTTCTCTTCTTTGCGATACCAGCCTCAAGCCCAATTTGCAAATCTTTTGGCCAATTCATTATTGGGGCTTTGATCGGTTAATCATGACACATTGAGTTTGAGTCCGTGTAAATGTAGAAAACTCCTTTGGGGGAGTTACTATTGATTTGAGCTTAACAATACTCAAATATGACCCTCTCAGATTGCAAAGTAAAAAAATAAAAACATTGCATGTTATGCTATTCAAGACCCATAAATAGTTTTTTGGGAGCCCAATCCATATTTCTCTATATTGGGAGGAAATGGATATTTAATTTTCTCACTTAAGTTCATGTATAAGCTGATGTGTAGCTGTACAGAGTTGTTAGTTTGTATTAAAGTTTACTTCATTATCTGAGCAAAAAAAAGTTTACTTCATTATCAGTACATCTATCTATATGCATTAATTAACAAGGTCCCTGTCGTTTATGATGAACTTACTCCATCTATTAGTGTAAGCCCAACATTCACACAATTACTATTATGTCACATTTGGTGCTTGACATACAATTCTTTTGAGAGGAGTATATTTTTAATTTATATATATGCTAAAGTGTTATAAAAAAAACTCGGAAGACAAGTTATAATGTTTGTTATGGCTTACTTATCAATGTTGTTTAACCATTTAACAATCATATGTGGCTCAAGAGTACCCTTAAACGGATCCAAACTTTAAAAATTGTTTATGGGAAAAATACTTACAAAATATGAACTGATTTGAGTACTTATTGTAGTGATTAGCACCATTCAACTGATGATTCAATACATTGTTCAAATACAATTTTAATGATTCATTTTAAAACTTTTTAACTAGTAATTTTTAATTATGAAATCATTTTTTTTTGAAAAATCAACTATCAATGGAATATATTATTTTAAATTATATACATATTAGTTTTTTTTTTAAAAAAAAACAAGGTAAGAAAAGTATATACACATTATGTTTGGGATGTCATATAGCCATCCTAAAAGTAACTTTTTCATATGAAAGCATCGTGCAGCAAGGTTACATTAAATATTTATGTTTGGCACTACGTTTTCAAATTCTTGCTAGCCCGTTTGGGTCAGTGGTGGGAGAAGTGACTTATTTGCAATTTGACTTTGCAGAAGTAAGATAGGATAAAAGTCAGATTGTAAATGTGATTTGCGTTTGGATTGACGGTGACATAAATGCCTTTTTTTCCAAAATGAAATGTGTTTGAATTGTTATTTGAAAATTCAGTTGAGATGGAAAATGACTGAAAGATGTATGAATCTTATTGAATACTACACACACACATATTAGTTGTATATACTGCAATAATTGAAGATAAAAATTTAAATTTGAAAAAAAGTTAAATTATTATAAAAAATTAATAAACAATGAAGTCCTTAATTAAATATTTTTAATGGATAAAATTGTATATAAATTAGAATGCATACAAATGTTTTTTTAACATGTTGATACAAAATAATAGTATCTTGCTAATTTTGATTACCTATCCCTAATAAGTTGGTCTCTGATTCTATCACGAACATGATTCATTTGTGTCGAAGATAATGAAGGAATATTTGATGAGGATGCTACATTAAGTGGATCACTATTATCTTCATTACCCATATTTCTTCATTCCCCTAGAACAAAATCCACATCAGTTTGGAAATTTCTTCGGATAAGATTATGTATAATCATTGTTGCGCAAACTATGTGGACTTGTGTTTCAAAGCTATATATGAGTTTTATTTTGTAATGAACAGTAGCTGGAAAATTAACACTTTCGACCTGTCATATCTCAGCTGGAAAAATAACACTAGCTAGGAAATTAATAGTAGCAATGACCAATAGCTTCAAAGCTAAATGAACAGTAGCTGGAAAATCCAAATAAATAGTAGCTAAATGAAAATCATGGTGAAGATGAGAAGAAATCCAAATTTAGAGTAGCCACGGCAAGTTCAGAGCTCACGATTGATCTACATCCTTCTCCACCTTGGCCATTCTTCTTTCTTGCCCATGACTTCATTCTCTCTTCTTCCAGCCCTACCGGCTTCTCCATATTGGCCAACCATGAAAACCTTCCAAAATTCACTTCTGAGGAACGTTGCAGGGTGGTCCTATGTGATATGTAGTCTAGCTCCGGCCATAGATTACACGCTACTTGCATGAAAAGAAGCCCATTAGAGAAGCAGCTTGGCCATGGCTCACTAAGAGGCAGATGATTGTCTATGTGAAAAAAGGAAAGAGGAGATGAACGATAAATGCAAAGGACATGACAAATTTCAAATTGCATGCCAACGTTTGCCCATCGAGCTTCAGCACAGTGAAAAAAAAGCACTTGTCATGACTCATGAGATTCTTTTCAGAAGCTACTTTTGCCGGTGAAGCCCATATGTCAGGATGCCTTCCCAAACGGTAACTTAATAAGCTTCTTTCCTTCCACTGAGCTTTTATGCACGGTCACTACGATTTTTGCCCTTACAATGCCTTCTTAAACAGGCAATTAACCTCTCAATCCAGCTTATATTCAAAAGCAACTTTTGTTGCTTATATGAAGCAGAAGTTACGGTCAGTGGGCCCAACAAGTTTTTCCAATGATTTCTATGTTTCTTAACTCCCTATGTCCTTACTATAATTAAATAAATATATGGGAAAATGACATTTAAATACCATTTGAATTTCCTAAACCCAAAGAAGCCCATTGAAGTTGTCAAAAGGACAGAGAAGTGATAAGAGGCAATCAGGGATATCAAAATTTTGGAGAAAAGTCCAATCTACTCTTCACATAATGAAGAACACCAACCTTATCCCTGAAAAATCCTCCTCCATTTATGACCTTCAACCTTAATCTTTTTCTCTTGAACACCAAGAAGAACCTTCGACCTCCAAGATCTCCTTGGAAACAAACGGAATCACGTCGGAGCTTTGGCTGGCTATGGTATAGGGCTTGTCGGAGGTTTGATTCCGAAAATGTAGAGGAAGACCAGAAAGAGGAAGATGAAGAGGAAAAGGAAAATAACAATGTAGGGTTGCAGGGAGAAATGTTAGGATTACTGAAAATGGGCTCCAACTTCTTCCTTTAACACTCACACTCGCGTTGTCGTCCCCAAATCGGGTTGGGTTGGCTTAAGGTTTAAATCAATTTGATTTACTATCCACACACACACACACACAAAAAAAAAAGAAAAGGAAAAAAAAAAAATACCACGTGAAATTTAAAACGAACAATATCTGAGTTTTGAGGAAGAAGAAGGTGAACAATAAATGTGAGATTTAACAAAAGTTGTAATGGGAATAACAAGTTTTTTAATGGGATTAACAAGTTTGGTAATAAGTTTAACAAGTTCATTCGTCGGGTAGAGCTTATATCACTCTAGACTTGTTAATCTCAATACTAAACTTGTTAATCGCATTAAAGAACTTGTTATTTCCATTACTAATTTTGTTAATGATGCTGCTCAGATTTTGGTTTTTCCAGAGTGACATAAGTTCCACCTAACGAATGAACTTGCTACTAAACCCATTACTGAACTTGTTAATCCTATCAAAGAGATTGTTATTCCCATTACAACTTTTGTTAAATCCCACATTTACTGTTCACATTATTTCTCCTCAAAACCCAGATACTGTTCATTCCGAATTTCAAGTGGTATTTTCCTTTTCTTTTCTTAATTTTTGTGTGTGTAGATAGGAAATCAAATCAAATCGATTTAAACCTTAACCCAACCCAATTTGGGGAGGACGACACGAGTGTAAGCATTAAAGCAAGAAGAAATTGGAGCCCGTTTTCAGTAATCCTGATACTTCTCTCTGCATCTCTATATTGTCATCTGCGTTTTTCTCTTCATCTTCCTCTTTCTGGTTCTTCTGATCTTTCGTCTACATTTTCCAGAATCAAACCTTTGACAAGCCTTGTACTATAGCTAGCCAAAGCTCCAGTGTGATTTCGTTGGTCTCCAAGGAGATCGTGGAGGTCGAAGCCTTGGATCTTCTTGGTGTTCAAGAGAAAAAGATTAAGGTTGAAGTTCGTGATCGGACGAGGACTTTTCAAGGATAAGGTTGGTGTTCTTCATTATGTGAAAGGCAGTTTGGATTTTTCTCCAAAATTTCCATATCCCTGATTGCCCCTTATCCCTTCTATGTCCTTTAACAAGTTCAATGGGCTTCTCTAGGTTTAGGAAATTCAGATGGTATTTAAGTATCATTTTCCCTAAATATGTATGTACTAGTTAATATATACATATTGACTATTTAATATATATTTACTACTCCTTCAATTCCTTTTTATAAGATATCAATAACTGAATTATGTCGATAAAAAAAAGTTAATTATGATAATAATATATAACAAATACAATTCATTTTTCAAATAGACTATGGCCAATATTAGTTAGAAAAGGGAAAAATAAGAGTTAGTAGTATTTTGTGTGTTGGACCATATAAGCAAAGCACACATTCCCTCATAATTTAACACACATAAACCCAACCCAATTCATTAAACCCAACACATGCATCCCATAATCCCTTCAGCCAACACGTAAAACACACACACCAGCCCAAAACCTCAAACCCAAACTCCCTCTATCCGGTCAAAACAAATGCACAACACCAAACACACATATAACGTATAAACTCCTCTCTCCTCCAAGCACACGGTTTAAACACCCACACATACTCTCTTCTTTTTTTGCATGGCTGCCACGTACACACACCCACCTCATTAATTCTTTTATCCGGTCCCTTCTACAACACACACACACAACATTAACAGTCAACACACACAATTTCCATTCTTTACTTCAGCCTCATCTCACCCCTCATCCGAAAGCAACTCCTCTCTTCTTCAGCATTCTCATTCAAAAACACACTCAACTTAAACACACAAGCCCTCTCATCCGTATCATTCCCTCATTTCCCATCTCCTTCAGCTGCATTTCCTCTCAACTGAACACTCACCACCGAACTAATTAAGAACCGTGACAATTTGAGAAAGTCACACACACAGAGAGAGAGAGAGAGAGAGAGAGAGAGAGAGAGAGAGAGAGAGAGAGAGAGAGAGAGAGAGAGAGAGAGGCCTCCAAACTCACATGCAACATGTTTTTGGAGTCTAGGTAAGCCTCCTAAACTCATTCCCAACCTCATTTTGACAGATACCTGGGTTCTTGGAGTCATTAAGTTTTTGAAGTGAGAGATACGGTGTAGTTGTGATGAGCACTATTTATGTCATGTTTTCCTTGTATTATATGACTGTATTGTATGGTGAATATGAGCTTAACTGCATTAAATTTGAGCAAAAAGGCATTAATTCATTATATAGGGAACTTAAGGATAAATTCTACATACATCCTAAAACATGTGCTAAGAAGAGAACGAGTTCTGAGGTTTTATGAAAAAGTCGCATAATATAGCCGATACTATGCTATAGCATTAGGATAGCTTTATCGAAGTGCAATACAATGCATCCCTGAAGCTATAGCAGAGTAAATGACGCAATGCTATGCGGCATATGTTTTGATCTTTTGTCAAGGTTGTTTCAGGAAAATATAGTGCAGGTCAAGAATAACGGTTAGATTGCTGACGTATTAGAATAGAAGATGCGGAGGATCGAAACTAAGATTTGAAGAATCTCGCAGGATCAACAGAATCAATCTACCGAGATTAGAAAGAAAGATACGATTGGACCTTAACGTAATACCCAAATAATTATATATCTTAAATATTATATTTGGATAAATAATATATCTTAAATATTATATTTGGATAAATAATATATCTTAAATATTATAATACCTATTTAAAATAGGTGAATATGTGGTCTCAAATTTTTCTACTATGTTTATTTTATTTCCTAGGCAATCTTTTCCTAGGATTAAGGTGATCATACATTTGATTTTCTAAATCTTATTAGGGATCATAAAATATCCTAAGATTATCATAATCAAGTATAATCTTAACTATATCATAAAAACAATCAAATAGCATCAAGATATGCCTAAATCAATTAGAGAAAATTAGCAACAACTATTGGGCAATTAAATTTGCAATAATTGAAATATTTTTGTAATTTTCGAAATTAATTAATAATTAATTTAAAAAGGGCATAATTAAGAATATATCAACTTAATTAATATCCAAGTGATATTTAAAGGCCAAGATTAGTATACAAGGAGTTTTTAATCATCAAGATTAATTTTAAAACCTATCGAATTTTGGAAATTAGGCCTAATAACACCTAAAACACTATATTAGAAATATTAACCAAAATTGATTAATCCTCCCAAAAATTATAATAAAGTGGCAAAAATTACTAATTAAAGAGGCAAGTAATTTCATTAATCCTTAATCCTAAATCATTAACAAATATCATCAATAGTGTGTATATTTTTCCAACACAAATCAAAGGTTTGGATTAAAACTAATAAAGCTAAATCCTAAAGTTCTAATTAACTATCATAAAGCTTAATCCATGTGAGATGGGAATTAACCTATAAGGGGATTTCTTCTAGGTGAATTAACATGAAATGCAACACAAATTCAAGGCAAAGTAAAGGGGAGGGGGACAAATTAAGGGAGACAAAGAGCAAAGAAGAAAAATCTAGATATTAAACTTAAAGCCTACTTGTCTTAATCTCACATTAACTCAAGAAGACTTTTAAGGCAAATATGTCTTAATCTCACATTAATTTAAGAAGACTTTTAAGGCATATGGAAGAGGATTAAGTGTACATACAATCACAAGCGAAATGAAATCTTTCAAGTGGTTAATGCTTAAAGACTTTCAAGGCTTCTTGATCATGACATCTTAGAAGGTGATTAATTGCAAGAATGATTAAATTAATTAATGGTAAGATGAAAACCATTAGGATAAATTCAAGACACAAATAAATGAGAACCTATAGAAAATAAATTGTATCTTGAAAACCTTTGATCATAGATCAAATATAAGAAGATATTATGAACAAGCACATTCTAAGCTTGAATTTGGTTATCTTCAAAGTGATTTCCTTAAACTTTTGAGTTTAATATTTAAGTGATTAAAGTGTTGAATAAGACCTTTAATTAAGTCATAACATTGAGATTAGAGAAGTGGAAAAAGAATGTTGAATAAAACCACCAACTAGCTACTAACTAAATAAGCATTTGGGGTAACTAAAAATTGAAACAAACTAACTACAAGAAGTGAGTGAAGAAGTCGGTCATATAACCTAAAACAAGAGTGAATAATTAATCAACAATCAAGCATTAATGATAAAGTAGAATCACATTAAGAGGGGGGACAAATTGGCTTAGTACATAAGACTTTTGGGGTAGAGAAAATGATGAAGAAAGGAAGAGAGGGAGAAGTCAGTTTTTAGGATAGAAGGGTGAGATTAAACTTCTCAACTAAGTTAAGATCCAAGGGTTCTAAATGAAGAAGAATTAGGTTTGAAGTAATTGCACAAATGCCATCACAAAATTGTATAAATAGGAAGCTAAGGTCTTCACAATTTCTCACACCAAATCAGCTCAAAACATCTGATTATAGAGTTAGAGAGTGAGTAGAGTGAAGTCCTTGGAGCAAGAAGAAAGAAGGAGCAAAGTTCTAGGTAAGTTCTTGAGCTCTAGCTTTCTAATTTATAGCTTAGATGTTGTTTTGATTTATAATCTTCCAATTATAATTTTGTTTTCATGTTTTTATGGTTAAAATTGGCCTTATTTCAAAAAAATTATGAAGAAGAAGTTATAGAAATTTTTTGGAAGATTATGGTCAAAGTAGTGAAGCTCTGGCGAAAATTTGTCGGTTAGCGATTTCAGAAAGTAGTTATAAAAACGCTAGTATCTTATGTTGAAGATGATGTTCTAAAATTCTGAGAAAATTCATGCTCAAAGTAGACATATAAATATTTCCAAATATACCTATAGCATGCCATTTTGAGTTTTTTGCTAGGAGATAAAAATTCTGCAAAATGGGCAACGAAATTCTGGAAAATTCTGGGCAGAGGTTGAAACATTTAAACCTGGGAATGACTCAGGGAATTTGGGCATAAATGAGTATTCTTAATTGAAACTAGACACTCTAAGGATTCCTAGGAATTTTACGGATCCTCGTTTTGATTTTTCTAGAATTAGTTATGATTTTTCAAAGTTAGGCGAAAAATCAGCCCATATGCTGTCAAACAGCGTTTTTTACGAAATTTATGGGAAATAATTGGAAAATAAATGTACCAGGGGTAAAATGGTCATTTGAGACTAAGATATTTATTAGAATATTAATTATGAATTAATCAATGCGATATTACCCTTATAGGATATCCGTGATCACAATTTGACCGTCCAACGTCCGTGAACAACAACGAAGGTACGTTCGCGACGTCTTTGTAACACGACTCTAATGCTTATAGTATGTTTATATATGATAGTTGTATTCATAGACTAAGACTTTGTCTTAGATCTTTCATTATACATTCAGATATAAACGGGTTATGGTTATAATAATACCGTTGAGTTTTCCTAGCGCTGAGGACACGTTTGATCGTGGCACTGGTGAATAGTGTAGACCGGGATAACATGCATACTATAGGGGCTGTGTATTGTTATTGCCTTACATATATGATTATGTATTTCCTACATCTGTTATGGGCTTTTGTAGTGATTATTACTGAAATGTCATGAATATTTGTCATACATATATTGTTACATAAGCATGAGGTTAACCGTTACCTGAGGTCCGATGGGCATTGGACCCCAGTCTTAACTAATAGTCAGGAAATGATCATGAATCAGAGAAGGCACCAGTAGATGGAGCCGTAAAAAGACACCGATGGACGGAGTCGTGAGAAGGCACCGGTCAAAGCAAATATAGGAAGAAGGTTAATAGAGTCTACCTTATGGCATGAAACTAATAGGGTTACTTCAAACCATTTGGTGCTTAAACTAGAAAGGGTCGTCTATGTGGTTCAGTCAATCAGTCGCCGTGAATTCGGGGAGACTCCCACTAGACCTTACCCGGCCTGGCCAAATGGATTTGATTTAACTGTGTTAGGTTCTATGCCCCAAGTCTTCTTAAGGCTTGGTTGAAGATGGTATAGTTACATGTAAGGATTGTAAGTATACAAAGTTTTAATGTATCACATGAATATTCCTTCGGGAAATTTGTAATATATCAGTATACGTCAGGCATCAGCATATGTCTGAGTATTTTATATCAGTTACTCGTCGTTCAAATTTTTAGTACATGCTCTCCATTTCCGCAACACGCTGAGTTGTAGCACCTCAAACTCTGATGATTTTTATAAAACCACGTGTCACCGGCACGATTTATGCTACGGAATTTGGGGTGTTACATTAACAGATTAGGAAAGCCCCAGTTCGCTGGACGTAGCCGCAAGTAGATCATACTATATAAGGAAATAACAGCTAACCCTAAAGGAGTCGAAGTTGTTGAGAGTAAAAGACCAATGCTATATGGCCAGACTTGAAAGAAGAGTGAGAGAAGTTACAAGGCACAAGGACTCCAAGAGAACCTAGCATCCTTCTGTTGGTTTTGATTAGTTTTGATGATGCCTTATATAGATGCCATTATTAAAAGCAAAAAAGATTGAGTAATATAGTTATCTCCTACATTGACTAACTGCTGTATTTAATGTAGATTAATCAAGAAGGAGATATTGAAGAAGATTATTCCAAGTTGAACTATAGAGATTGACCAAGAAAGGAGGCTAAAGAAATAAGAACTTGCACTATATGCTCTTATATGTGATACTGGAAATCTCCATGATCAAACTGAAGTTGGAATGAAGCTTCGTCATATTTAAGCTACAGTGGAGTATACATGATTAGTGCAGATACAGAAAGACGACACATGAAATTCTAGAACAAGTCTTATTCAGGGCTCCTAGAGAAGGTAACTGTTACACTCTAAACCTCTCTAGTAATTGCAATAAAATCACTTCTGAAAATTGCTTTATTAGTAACTTGGAAGAAATTTGGCTATGGCACAAGCGTTTAGCTCATGTCAATATGTTTCAACTTGACAAGTTGCTAAGAAAGGATTTAGTCATTGGCTTACCAAAACTCAATTTCAAAAATGACATGATTTGTGATGCTTGTCAGAAAGGTAAATAGACTAAATCATTTTTTAAATCTAAAAATGAGATTTCATCTAACAAACCCCTCCAACTACTTCATATGGATTTAGTTGGACCAGCAAGAGTAAGAAGCCTTGGTGGCAATCTCTATACTTTGGTCATTGTTGATGATTACTCAAGATTTTGTTGGACTATATTTTTATCATCGAAAGATGAAACCTTTGATTAGTTTGTTGTGTTTGCTAAGAAGGTCCAAATTGAGAAAGGTATCTCTATTTCAAGTATAAGAACTGATCATGGTGGAGAATTCGAGAATTATTCATTTGAAGAATTCTATGAGGCTCATGGGATAGACCATAACTTCTCTGCCTCGAGGACTCCTAAACAAAATGGTGTTGTTGAGAGAAAGAATCATGTTCTCACTGAGATGGCAATAGCAATGCTGAATGAAAACCAAACTTCTCAAGTCTTCTGGGCTGTTGCAATGAGTACTGCCTGCTACATCTCAAATCATGCATACATCCGGAAGAATCTTAAGAAGACATCATATGAGCTATACAAAGGTAGAAAGCCCAACCTTGCTCATCTACACATCTTTGGATGCAAGTGCTTTGTGCACAATAATGGTAAGGAGAATTTGGGGAAGTTTGACCCAAAATCTGATGAAGGTATATTCCTCGATTACTCTAATAGAAGTAAGGCTTATAGAGTTTTCAATATTCGTACTCGTGTTGTTGAAGAATCTATTATGTCGTATTTAGCAAAACCAAATCTGATAAGCCTTTGGATGATGATGAGGAAAATGTTTATAGAAATAAATTCTTTTCAAAAACCACTCTTGCCTCTCTTGAAAATTCTGAAGATGTTTTTGAAATTGCTTCTAAAAATGTTTGTGAAAACTCTGTTCAATCGCAACCTAAAGCTTAGAGGTTTATTAGGAATCATCCTTTAGACCAAGTGATAGGTGATGTAAATCAAGGAGTAAGAACCAGAAAAACGTACTTTAAATGAAGTCACCTTCTCTGCGTTCATCTCTCAGATTGAACCCTCAAAGATTGACGAAGCTCTCTCAGACAATGATTAGGTGATCGCAATGCAAGAGGAATTGCACCAATTTGATAGAAATCAAGTTTGGGACTTAGTACCTAGACCTAAAGACCATCCGGTTATTGGGGCTAAATGGGTATTTAAGAACAAACGTGATGAAACAACAATCATTGTCCATAACAAGGCACGATTGGTTGCAAAAGGCTATAATCAAGAAGAAGGAATTGATTATGAAGAAACTTATGCTCCAGTGGCAAGATTGGAAGTTATAAGAGTTCTTCTAGCCTTTGCTTGCATCAAAGGGTTCAAGCTCTATCAAATGGATGTCAAGAGTGCATTTTTAAATGGTTTTATTTAGGAGGAAGTGTATGTTGAGCAACCTCTTGGCTTTGAAAGTGATCATCATCCAGATCATGTGTATCATCTCAAAAAGGCCCTATATGGCCTTAAACAAGCTCCTAGAGCTTGGTATGAGCGATTAAGCAAGTTCCTTCTTGATCAAGGCTTTATTAGAGGCAAAGCTGATACAACTCTCTTCATTAAGAGTAATAAATTAAATGAAATTTTGATTGTTCAAATTTATGTCGATGATATTATTTTTGGTGGTTCTAATGAATTTATGTGCGAGGATTTTTTCTAAGAAAATGCAAGGTGAGTTCGAGATGTCTATGATGGGCGAACTAAACTACTTCCTCGGATTGCAAATCAAACAACGGAAGGATGAGATATTTATTTTACAAACGAAATATCTCCGTGACTTGCTCAAGAGATTTGGAATGGAGCATTGCAATGGCACAGACACCCCAATGAGTTCAACTGCCTCTCTGGATGCAGATGAAGAAAAAGGCAAGGACTTCAACATAACGAAATATCGGGGAATGATCGGATCACTCTCGTATTTAACGCAAGTCAGCTTGATATTCAATTTAGTGTGGGAATGTGCGCGAGATTCCAATCGGCTCCTAAAGAATCACATGCTAAGCATGTTAAGAGAATCTTTTGATATCTCTCAGATACAAAGGAATTGGGTCTCTGGTTTCCAAAGGGTCAACAAGAATTCCTAGTCGCATATTCAGACTATGACCACGCTGGGTATAAGACTGATAGAAAAAGTACTAGTGGTCAGTGTGAGTTTCTCAGAGGATTCCTTGTATCATGGTTTAGCAAGAAACAAACTACAGTGGCTGTATCGTCAACTGAAGCTGAATATGTTGCTGCTTCAAGTTGCTGTGCACAAGTTTTGTGGCTCAAGCAACAACTATTTGACTTGGGGATTCATTTGAAGGAGATTCCAATTCTATGCGACAACACCAGCACAATAAGCTTGACAAAGAATCCTGTTCAACACACTAGAACCAAGCATATTGATGTGAGACATCATTTTATTCGCAACCATGTTCAAAGAAAAGATGTCAAAGTGATGTTCATCCCCACACATCTTCAATTAGCCGATATCTTCACAAAACCATTGGCTAAGGAACAATTCATGTTTATCCGTAGAGAATTGGGAATGGTAAATCCCAATGAATTGTGAGTGTTCTATTCTCAAATGATTTAATTCAATAAGATACTTACTGACTTTAGCATCAGAGTTTCTAGTTCATTCTTATGCAGGACACTCTGTTTTGATGATAGAATACAGAGGTTAACAGAGAAAGGGATGCTCGAGCATAGCCTCTCTCTCTAGTCGAGCAACAACGAGACTCTGTCAAAGAAAACAAAAAGGCAGAATCCTGCTCGAGCACGCTAAGATCCCCGCCCCGAGCAACATCGGAGTATGATCAATGTTCTTGAAGATCGCCGCTCGAGCACGTCTAAGAGCACCGCCCGAGCAACAACGGGATAAAGGAATAGAGAATGGCAATTGAAGAACCTTGCTCGAGCAACCATGCCTTCCTGCTCGAGCATGCACAACTGCTGGATAAAATTGAAATTCAAAAGCTTCACCTCAACACCCTAAAATTCCATTATTCTATATAAATCAAGTATTCACAGAACATACTTGATGGAGGTCAGTGTAGGTCATTTAACTAGAAATTAGAAATGCATGTGTTCATCCATGCTCGAGCAAGACAAGAAGTCTGCTTGAGCACGACCCCTGCTCGAGCATGAATATAGCTCTGCTCGAGCAACATCGAATGACAGTGTTTTTAAAATGAAAAGTCATTTCATTTCGTCAGTTTCTGTACAAATGCCATTCGAAACCCTAACACCCCTCTCCTTCAAATTCCTTCATCCGTTACGTCCGTTTGTGAATCGTCATTACTATTTCAACCGAAAAAATCATTTCCTTTCGGCGTGACCGTTAATTCCACCGATTCATTCTCTTTAAATTCCCTCATTTTCCTGCGAACCCATCATTATCTCCATCGTCGGCATCGTCTTTCTCAATCTTCAACTTCGTCTTTCTCCACTCAATCAATGGCGGGTTCCGGCGACAAATCCCCTCCTAAACAACCTCCAGCAAAGAAATCAAGGTATTATCGACCCAAGGTGGACGCCTAAAAAAAACCCAAAAATTTGTTGACCGCAAAGACGTCATCGATTCCTAAGAAGCCAGCAACCAAAGGTGTAGTTATTTAGGAATCCCCGAAGCCAAAGATGCGATTCCATACTGGCTCTCTTCCTACGGGCAAAGGGAAACGCACAAAGTTGCCATCTCCACCACATTCGAATTCCGATGACTCCGAGAAGATGATAGTTGCACTTCGTTCAAAGGAACAAGAAGATCGTTCTCAGATTTCCAAGCCTTCCATTAATCAGAAATCCCAAGCTTCGGGAAGCAAGAAGTAAAAAGTCTCTTTTTCACTCAAATCACAAGGTTCAGGAAGCAAAAGAGAGCAAGTGTCGACAAGCCGTCCTCTGGACGGTCAATTTCCTGAACCCTCCCCGGGTATGATAGTTGGTGATGTAGCTGTTGATGATCATGCTATGTTTGCTCACTATTTCGAGTCTAGACCCTTCTGTCTAATAGTGTATGTTGATCTGGCTCATTTCACCAAGGAGTGTAATCTAGACCTGACATATTGGCTCTTTCAATTTATGCCCCTTCTCGGTATTAGCAAGCCATTCTCTCCCATAGTCGTCCGAGTATTCTACCACAACATGCGGCTACAACAGAAGATTCAAGAAGATGATGAGGATATCTTAATCACAAAGGTTCGGGGTCAAGAAATCAAGCTTACAGTCAATGATCTCAATGTGCTTCTTGGTATTGTGGATGCTCCTGAGGATCCTCCTAAGCTTTCACTTGTTGAGTGCCATCAGATTCTCCTACCGGATGTACCAATCGAGGGCAAGAAAGTCAATCTGACTCCAGCTATGATGAAGGATGAGTACAAAGTTCTCTGGTACGTGTACAGTTGAAGCCTAGTTCAGAAAGGCCAGAGTTTCACTCATTTCGTGCTAAGAGACTATGAGCGATTTGCCTCAATTGTTGCCAAGGAGCCCCGAAACCTTGGAAAGTGGATCATGGAGGAAATGCCCTCTTTTATCTCTGAGGCTTAGGTTAAGCTTTGTGCTACCATTCCTTTTCCTTCATTGATTTTTTGGATATTGGAAGCCCACAATATATGGTACCTCTCCGACGACGACGCAGAGTATCCTCCACGTTTTGGCAAAGAGCATCTGATTAGGCTACAGATATCTTTTACTGAGGCGTCATCCAAGAAGAAAAAGGGTAAAGCTCCTCTCAAATCTTAGCCATATGCTTCCAAGCCCTCTGCTTCACGACCACCTGATGAGGCTGAGTCCTCTAAGGCTGGTCCCTCTTCATCTGCCCCATAATTTTCTCAAGCGGCCATCCAGACTATTGTTGAGTCTTCTATCCAGAAAGCCATGGCTCCAGTGTTGCAGTCTCTGGAAGTCTATAGGAAGTTAACATCCGAGATGATCAAGGTTATGTCTGGTGAGATGATAAATCTGAAGAAGCACATAGACCTTAGCATGGATTCAGAGTTGACTGATATAAAGAAGGACTTGGAGACTAGCTTCTCTGTTCTATTTGATCAACAATAGGAGATCAAGAAGGAAGTACAGTCCTTGGCTCTTCAACACCGGAACTTTGATGCCACTTTGGATGCAATTGTGGTTGGCTTTGGTTCTAGTGGCCCTTCTGCGAAGCCTCCTGCCTCTAGTTCTGAGATGCTTCCACCTGCTTCTTCTCTTGCTGTGGCTTCCACTCCCATCTTTGCCACTAAACCTGTCTCTGATTCTACTCCGGCTACAGTTGTTCTACCTTCATCCCTTGTGTCCCCTATTGATCCCTCAATTGTCAAGCTTCCATTTTCCTCTTCATCTGACTTCCCTGATAGTGCTCCTCCTTCTCCATCTGTTCAGGGTCCTATTTTCGCTGATGACAAAGGGGGAGAGTAGGTTGAGTAGAAAGTTGAGAGTTGTGGGCAATTGTTGTTTAACGTTATTTTGTTGATTAGTTTGTGATATTCTATTTACTCTGTAATGTTTCGAATGAGAATTGCAAAGTTAAAAATCAATGATCTATATATTACTCTTGATTCTCAGAATATTGTCCAAAGTAATTACTTTTCACAAACTAAACTAGACATAACTCAATTCAATAACTTGGGTGCTCAACCTATCTCAAATTATTTTCTTTAAAGTTGTCATCATCAAAAAGGGGGAGAATGTTATTTCTCGGTGTTTTGATGATTACAAATTCTAAGTTATTGAATTAAGTCAAATTTGTCTACGGTAGGGGTTGCTCGAGCAGCACATTTATCATGCCTGAGCATTATCAGGGTTTAGAAAGAAGAAATGGTTTTTGAACAACCTTGCTCGAGCAAAGCATTAGTCATGCTCGAGCAACGTCGAGACAGAATCAAAAATATATAAGTCGAGCAATCATGCTCGAGCAGGAGAAAATCCTTGCTCAAGCAGCATTGAGGCAGAAGCGAGAATATGCAAGTTAAAGAGTCTTGCTCGAGCATTGAAGTAGGCTTGCTCCAGTACCATGCTCGAGCAGAGATAAATACTATCTCGAGCAGCATCCCTCAATTACTTATTCTTCATCTCTCGTATGTCGCTTGCTGATGACTTCTCATTTTTAATAGATTTGATATATATTTTGATATATTTGGGAAGTCATCAATACTAAATTAAAGAGATTTTATTGAGATTTTAAGAGAAATTAATCTGGATGCATCATTTATGGAATTTCAATTTAAAATAAAAGTTTTAAGTTTAGCAAATAAATAATAGGAATGAGAAGTTTTAAAAAATAAAAATCAGTTTATTATTACTATTATTATTAATAGTAGTATTATTGTTATTATACAATTGCCTTTTCTTTGAACAACCACATGCGCACCATTTTTAAAATTAGGCGGAGATGAGAATTGGGCCCCATCAAATTGGATGGAATTGAAGACCTAAATCTAAAAAGCTATAGAGGCGTCACATTTTGGAGATTACTCTCGCTGGGAACATGGACGCACAGGAGGAGAGCTACGATGAACAGAGGCGGCATTATTTTGGATCATTCTCGCTGGGCAGAGCGGACGAAAGAGGATCGACAGAACAGAGCAGTTCAGACCTTCAACCTTCTTCTTCCTCTCTCACGCGGCTTCCTCTCCACCACGGTCGCCGCCGAAGCTTCGTCTCGGCCACAAGGGAGGAACAGATTCCGACCAAGCTTCAAAGAAGGAGGAAGCGAGAGGCTCAAATATTGGGGGATGTTTGTTTTATCTTTACTCATTTGCCTTTGATTTCCAATATGAATATGAACTTTGATTTTCCTCAATTTGGAATTGCTGTGCTGTGATGGATCTGGTTAAAGTCATGTTTGGCTAGTTTGTTTTGTAACCTAGAGTAACTATGAACTTATAGGTGGATTAAAATTCAATTTCATTATATAGTTATAATTAATATTAATTTTGGTTATTTAATCTTGCTTAGTAATTTCTATTTAGTGATTGGCCCTCATTAAATATCAATTTGGGAATTAGAATTTACCTTGACGAAGGGAATTTTAATTGAGCTCTAAGATTAAGTAATATGGGATTAGATTACGATTTAATTTGCGATTAGGATAGACATATACCTAATGGCCCCATATAATTGTTGAGGAGTGTGTTCGAGTTTTATTGCCTCTTGAGTAATTTTGTTAGACATAACAAAATATACTCAAGAGAGGGTTGTAAGTGGACCGACATGCACTTATAGCTATTTATACTCGAGATTAACAAAATTGATATTAAGGCTAATTAAATTAGTGAAAACAAGGTTTATGAAACTCATAGGGGATTAGTGACTCTGGGTTGCTCATTTAATATTTGTGGTAGTTTGTTTATTTTAATTTCATTTTTATTTTCTTTCCCTTTAATTAAATTCAATTTAGTTTGCTTAACTTAATTGAAAGTGTAAAATTAATGCTTAACTGAAGTTGTGGGTACAAAGTCCTCGTGGAAACGATACTTTTCTTATCACTTTATTACTTGGTACGGCCCGTATACTTGCAGAGTTTTTAGGCTATAAAGTTTTGCCCTATCACTTGCTCGAGCATGAAAAATATCATGCTCGAGCAGAAGAAAAAACTTGCTCGAGCAGCATCACTGAATTCACAAGCTCTCGCCTCTTTCCGTGTCTTTCTCGAGCAAGAATGTTGTCTTGCTCGAGCATCAGCGAGTCAAAATATTTTTCAACTACTAGTGAAGAAGCTTGCCCGAGCATGAATTTATCATGCTCGAGCAGACAAAAAACCTTGCTCGAGCATCAGCGATGAAGATAATTTTCTACTTGGTTCAAGAGAAGCTTGCCCGAGCAAGCATGGATTGTTACTCAAGCAAGATCCCTCTATTTTGAAATCTCAGTCTGCATAATTTATATAATCACTGTGTTAATTTCATTGCTTCTCAATGTTACTCATTACTAATCCTAAATGCTTTTAATGAGTTTGTTAATGAGTTTAAGATGATTTTAGGAAAGATTAAACAAAAAATTTGCAGAAAGCAAATTGTGTCATAGAAGCATTAAATGCAGTTGCCAAAGCAGTGATGATCTCCGTAACCAATACTCTGATCGATGTAAAGGTTTCTTCTACATTCCGTCTATGCATTAAATGCCATCTCACAATGGGTAAAACAAAAGGAATGAAGAAGAATGTCGAACTGAGAAATCCACATGGATTATTTGAACGACAAAAATATTATCCGAGCCTTCACTGTCTAACGGATACATTCAAGAGTTTCAACAGACAATCTTCAAGCTTTAGCAACGGTCATTTATTGCAACACCTATAAATAGTCGAAGCATTGAATTCGCCAACTACCGAAACGATGTGCATTCAATTCGAACATATTGCAATATGCTGTTTCATTTATTTCATTAATATCTGTTAACTCTTGTATTTTGATGATCACAATTTCCATATTATTGAATTAAGTATTTCATGGGTTTTCAAGTAATCATGCTCGAGCAGAGCAAAGTCATGTTCGAGCAATATCGAGTTCTTTTGAAAAGAAGAAGTATTCATAAGTGTCATCCTGCTTGAGCATCATTGAGAAGCATGATTGAGTAATCATGCTCGAGCAAGATAAAATCCTTGCTCGAGCAACATCGTGGCAAGGCAAAACTAAGAACTTCAATATGCCTTGCCCGAGCAAAATAAACTGCTTGCCCGAGCACCATGCCCAAGCAGAAGAAATATCTTGCTCGAGCATCATCTCAGCTATGTTGTATCTTGCCCCTGCCCACACCTTGCCCGAGCAAGCATGATGGTATGCTCGAGTAATGGCGAATTTCAGCTACTTTCTTGAAGCTTGACCGAGCATGAATTAAATGATGCTCGAGCACTATGCCCGAGGAAACAGAAAAGCATGCCCGAGCATCATTGATCTGAAGTGCCTTGTACCCACACAAGGGATCCTTGCCCGAGCATGAAGAATTGCTTGCCCGAGCATCATGCTCGAGCAAGGGAAAAAGGCTTGCCCGAGCAACCTATGTTCTCCTTCTTAATGTCGCCTTTGCCTAGAGTTTTCCTGAGCAAGAATATCAGCTTGCTCGAGCAACAACGACTGGAAGCAATTTTTTCCTGCATATAAAGAATTGCTTGCCTGAGCATGAAAATCATCTTGCTCGAGCACCATACTCGAGCAAGGAAAATATTCTTGCCCGAGCATCAACGACCAAGAGTTTTTATAACTGAATCATAAGAAGCTTGCTCGAGCAAGTTTGGATTGTTGCTCGAGCAAGGTATCTCTGTTTTGAAACTCTCATCTGCGTAATTCACTAAATCATTGGCTTTATCTTATTACTTCTGATTAGTTCTTATTGAGATTACCAAATGCTTTCAACCAATGTGTTGATGAGTTTTAGATTATCTAGACACAAATTACCAGTGGATTTGAATAAAGCAATTTCGTCTTACAGAAGCATTAAATGAAGTTACCTAAACCAGAGCTAAATTTGTTCTGATCGAAGTAAATCTTCTATGCTATTCCCACTACACATTAAATGCTATCTCACAACGGGAAAACAAAAGGAATGAAAGAGAATGTCAACTCTGCACTTTCGACTTGAATGACAGATGATAAATCTATGACGAGAAGATCAACAGTCTAAACGGACACATTCAAGTCTCTCAACGGCTAATTCACAAGCTTCACCAATGGTCATTAATTGTTTCTCTATAAATAGCTGAAGCATTCAATGCAACAACCACCAAAACGATGTGCAATTAATTTGAGTTCAGATTCATTCGCTGTTTCAACTGTTTCATTAATATCTTCGGATATCCTGTGTTCTTCAGTGTTCATTTATATCTACTCGTGAGGATTCATTAAACACTTATTCATTTCATTCAGATAGTCAGACTTAAGGTTGAGGAACCTTAAGTGAGGGTGTATTGATTACAACTTGTAAGGGGGAGTGGAGTCTGAGAGAATCATCCTTCGTTTACAGAGTGTGTAATTATACTTGAAAGATAGTGGAATCCCAGGGGTTCTGGGGATTGGACATATGTCAGTGAATTAAGACCGAACCAGTATAAATCACCTTGTGTCTATTTCACTTATCTGTCTCATTCTTATATCTTTGTGTCATCGTGTGGATTTCAGAAAGAGTTTTTTTTTTTGAAATCAACTATTCACCCCCCTCTAGGTGATATTCCATCTTCATTTTGGTATCAGAGCTTGGTTTCTCAGTTGGGTTTAACATCCCGAGATAGATCATGGAAGAAATATTACCAGACGGTGCTTCAATCAATCGCCCACCAGGCTTCAACGGAGAACACTATTCATTCTGGAAAGCAAAGTTTAGAGTGTTTGTGTTAGCTACTGAATATGGTCTCTGGCAAGTAATTGAAACTGGAGACTATGTTCCCACAAAGATCGAAGGCGGTATTGCGGTTCCCAAGTCAGAGGAGGAGTTTGATGAAAATGATAAGAGAAACATTACTCTTAACAACAAAGCTATTCTAATGCTACAGAGTGCTCTCAGTCAAAAGGAGTATTTTCGAATATGTAATTTGTCAATGGCAAAGGAAATGTGGAAAGCTCTGGAGGTAGCATATGAAGGAACCACTGGAATTAAAGAAAATCGTATCAGTATGCTAACCATTGAGTATGATCTTCTTCGAATGAAGACTGGAGAAACTATTGCTGAGTTTCAACTTCGCTATACTCATCTTGTCAATCAACTGGCGGCCTTAGGTAAAACATATGAACAAAGTCCTCAAATCAAAAAAATTCTCAATGTTTTAACAAAAGTTTGGGAAGCGAAAGTTACATCAATAGAGAAGACTCGTGGAGAATCAATGGTTTCCGTTGCTGCATTATTCGGAAGCTTATTTGAATACGAAAGCAAGCTGAAATTTAAGAAGGAACTAGATGAAATCAATCCTACCCAAAGCAAAGGTATTGCTCTAAATGCTAAGAAAGAGAAGGAAGATAAAGACGAAGACAAAAATGATGATGATGAAGAAATTGGATTGTTTGTGAGAAAATTCAAGAGGTTCTACAGAAAAGGTCAAGGCTTCAGAAGTAGGTTTCAGAAAGGCGGTCCCAGTAATAAAAGAGAATTCAAAGACAAATATCAAGTTATCTGTTACGAATGCGAGAAGCCAGGGCACTACAAGTCAGAATGTCCCCAGTTGAAGGATAATGGTAAAGAAAAGAAGAAAAGATTCAATCACTTCAAAAAGAAGGCCTACGTATCAGGCATATGGGGAAATAGTTCTTCAGAAGAAGAAAGTGAAGAAGAGAAAGAAATGGCAAATGTCTGTCTTGTAGCAGAGGAAGAACAACCGGATCATGACAAAGAGGTATACGATTCACAACCTACCTATGATGAATTGTTTGATGAATATAATGAAATACAAGCTGAATTTGAAAAGGTAGTTGAGGAATGTATAACCTTGAAAAGAGAAAACATGACTCTCAAACTACAAGTTGAAAATCTTTCCTGTGAAAAACTAGTTTGTGATGATTGCCTGGATTTGGAGAAAAGAAATTTATCTCTCACAAAAATACTTGAGAAGTTCATTAAAGGAAGTGAAATGCTCAATGTTATTTTGAAAGCACAAAAATTTACAAACGATCGATCAGGCATTGGTTACAATCCTATTTTTGATAAAAAGAAAGGGAGAAAGAAAAGAGGAGGAAAGTCATATTTAAATTATTTTCAAAAATATGTTCATTCCTCAAATCCCTTTGCTCATTGTAGCTACTGTAATCGAAAAGGGCATAATACTTCATCATGTTTTCACAAGAAAGATAGAAGAGATAGACCTGTTGGCAACTATAAATAGGTGCCTAAGGGAACTTATGTTCTTAAGGCCCGAACTAACCTCAAAGGACCCAAGAGAAATTGGGTACCTAAAGTTTAATCTCTTCTGATCTGTAGGTGTGTTTAAGAGCATCAAGAATCAACAAATGATATATTGACAGTGGATGCTCAAGACACATGATGGGGGACGCGGAAAAATTTGTCGCAATGAGATTAAAGGATGGTGGCAAAGTCACTTTTGGAGGAGATCAATCCGGGAAGATCACTGGGATTGGTGAGATTGGTGCAAAGAATGGACCCCTAATCAAGGACGTGTATCTTGTTGAAGGTCTCTTCCATAACCTCCTGAGTGCGAGTCAAAGTGCCGATAAGAATAACTGGATCATTTTTGATTCAGAAGAATGTCTCATTATCAACAAAGATGATCTCCCAATTGATAAAAGTAAACTTAAGGTATTTTTTTAACTGCTATACCTTAGATTTACCTAAAGTCAGTACTGAAAAATGTTTTGTAAGCAACTTGGATGAAAGTTGGTTGTGGCATAATGTTTGGTTCATGTAAACATGTTTCAACTAGACAAGTTGATAAGAAAAGATTTAGTTGTTGGTTTACCTAAATTACGTTTTAAAAATGATATGATCTGTGATTCTTGTCAAAAGGGTAAACAAACCAAATCATCTTTTAAAAACAAGCCTGAAATCTTGACCAATCGACCACTTCAACTACTTCATATGGATTTAGTTAAACCTGCAAGAGTAAAGAGACTTGGTGGCAATCTGTATACTCTAGTCATTGTCGATGATTTCTTGCGTTACACATGGACCATATTTTTATCTTCTAAGGATGAAACATTTGATCTGTTTGTTATATTTGCCAATAAGGTGCAAAATGAGAAAGGTATATGCATTACAGCCATTCAAACATATCATGGAGGTGAATTTGAGAATCAAGCGTTCGGAGAATCGGTGACACTCATGGAATCAATCACAATTTCTCAGCTCCAAGGACACCAAAACAAAATGGTGTGGTTGAAAGGAAAAATCATGTGCTAACGGAGATGGCTCGTGCAATGTTAAATGAGAATCAGACATCACAAGTCTTCTGGGCAGATGCTATGAGCACAACGAGCTATATATCAAATAGAGCCTATCTCCGGAAGAAACTTAACAAGACTCCATATGAGCTCTACAAAGGGAGGAAACCAAACTTGGCTCATCTTCACATCTTTGGATGTAAGTGTTTTGTTTATAACAATGGTAAGGACAATTTGGGAAAATTTAATCCAAAATCCGATGAAGGTATATTTCTTGGTTACTCAAATAGAAGTAGAGCATATAGAGTTTTTAATAAACGTACACGTATAGTTAAAGAATCAATACATGTTGTATTCTGTGAATCCAAGATAGATGATCCTGATGATGAGGAAAATGTTTTCAAAAACCAATTCTTTTCAAAAACCACTCCTGCCTCTATTGAAAATCTAGAGAATTTTTTTGAAAGTGGTCCTCAAAACAATTCTGAAAATCCTGATCAATCTCAACCTAAGGCTTGGAAGTTCATCAAGAATCATCCCTTGGACCAAGTGATAGGTGACATTAATCAGGGAGTAAGGACTAGGAATAGCACTCTAAATGAAGTAACTTTTTCTACATTTATTTCTCACATTGAGCCCTCTAAAATTGACGAAGCCCTCTCAGACAATGATTGGGTGATAACAATGCAAGAGGAATTACATCAGTTTGACAGAAATCAAGTTTGGGATTTGGTACCTAGGCCTAAAGACCATCCGGTCATTGGCACTAAATGGGTATTTAAAAACAAACGAGATGAATCTGCAATTATAGTCCGTAACAAGGCTAGATTGGTTGCCAAAGGCTATAATCAGGAAGAAGGGATTGATTATGAGGAAACGTTTGCTCCAGTGGCAAGATTGGAAGCAATACGTGTACTCTTAGCCTTTGTGTGTATCAAAGGATTCAGACTCTATCAAATGGATGTAAAGAGTGCCTTTTTAAATGGTTTTATTCAGGAGGAAGTATATGTTGAACAACCTCCTGGTTTTGCAAATGAACATCATCCAGATTATGTCTATCGTCTTAAGAAAGCCTTGTATGGTCTTAAACAAGCTCCTAGAGCTTGGTATGAACGATTAAGTAAATTTCTTTTAGAACAAGGCTTTGTTAGAGTAAAAGCAGATACAACATTATTTATTGAGTTCAGATTCATTCGCTGTTTCAACTGTTTCATTAATATCTTCGGATATCCTGTGTTCTTTAGTGTTAATTTATATCTACTCGTGAGGAGTCATTAAACACTTATTCATTTCATTCAGATAGTCAGACTTAAGGTTGAGGAACCTTAAGTGAGGGTGTATTGATTACAATTTGTAAGGGGGAGTGGAGTCTGAGAGGATCATCCTTCGTTTACAGAGTGTGTAATTATACTTGAAAGATAGTGGAATCCTAGGTGTTCTGGGGACTGGACGTAGGTCAGTGAATTAAGACCGAACCAGTATAAATCGCCTTGTGTCTATTTCACTTCTCTGTCTCATTCTTATATCTTTGTGTCATCGTGTGGATTTCGGAAAAAGTTTGTTGTTGTTGTTGTTGTTGTTGTTGTTGTTGAAATCACCTATTCACCCCCCTCTAGGTGATATTCCATCTTCAATATCTTCGGATATTCATTGTTCTTCAGTGTTCATATTTTATCTACTCATGAGGAGTTATTTAAACACTTATTCCATTTTCGGTTTAAATCTTAAGGTTGTGGAACCTTAAGTGTGGGTGTACTATTACAACTTGTAAGGGGGAGTGAGTCCTAGTGAATTAGGATCATCTCGAGTACAGAGTGTGTAATTGTAACCATTTGTGATTAGTGAAATACCCAAAGGATTTGGGGACTGGATGTAGGTCAAAGTATTAGACCGAACCAGTATAAATTACCTTGTGTCTATTTTCCTTTTTATATCTGTCTTACTTACATCTGTGTGCAATTAGCAAAAAGTTTTTGAGATCACCTATTCACCCCCCTCTAGGTGATATTCCTACCCTTCATCATCCAAACATATTTTAGTTTGAGAAAAGGCACTTTTGGCATCGTTAATCCAAACACAACATTACACAATTTGACTTTTATCCATTTCAAATTTGCAAAAGTCATATTGAGAAAAACTACTTTTACCGTTGCTAATCCAAACACACACGAACGGTCTAAATAAGTGTTATCATTTGGTGATGATCACTAAAACTCAATCCTGGTAAAATATTGAATCTTCTTAATTCTTTGAAATTTCATATCTCTCATCGAAAATCAAAAAATATGGTTCAAAGTTTTATTTAAAAGCTCATGAAAATGTCTTTCTAAGAAAAATTCCCTCTTTGTTCTTTAACATAGCTTTTCCAAAAATCTTCTCTTCCTAATATAACACCCCAAGTTCTGTACTACTTATTATGTCCATTGACATGTAGTATTATGAATAACAACAGAGTTGACGGGATTAACAAATCAGAGTAATTCGCAACAGAGAGCATGCATTAATGTTTGGACGATGAGTAACTGATATTATATGCCCAGACATATACTGGTTAACTTTAAAATTCCTGGAGGAAATTTTCAAGTGATACATCAATTTAAAACGTGTATAATTAAAAATTTGACCTAATAATTATACAATCCTAAATCAGGCTCTAACTAGACTTGAAGCCATGAATCAAACTCAATTATTCATATCAGTTGGCTAGGTCACTATGAATCTTAGTGGGAGTCCCTCCGTACTTTTGCAATGGTGACTTATTATGTAACTACATCGACCCATCTTTCCTTAGATACCAATGGTATGAACTACTTTATTAGATTCACTGCGAGAAACTACGCTATGTCTAAACTTCATCAGGTACTCTTTTCAACCAGTGCCTTTTCACGACTTCGTCCTTATTGCCTTTCCAGGTCTAGATTCTTTTCCTGAACCTTTAGTCAAATATGAGAATCAATTGAATTGAATCTCGGTAACAATTAACCTCATATGTAAAGTATAAGCAATATATGATAGATATTCACAACAACATTCAATAATCTCAATACATAGCACACAACAAATGTATGTCAACGGCGGATGCACTCACCAGTGCTAAGTGTCCCAATCATGTATCCTCAGCGCTAGGAAAACAAGCATGCAACATTATCATATACAACAATAATCCACAGTCATACTGAATGTAAACACACATGTGATCTAAGACCCAGTCCTTAGTCAGTCACGGTGCATGGCACAAGACCCAGTCTTGCCCATGACTCCACAATCATGAATCAAACAAGCATATAAAGCCATACAAGACACAAGAGAGTTAAAGTTACTATACGCGAACATACCTTTCTTCTGCGTAATAAGTAATGAAACATCCCGTTTTCAAAAGCAGTATAATTTTTTTTTTCATCAGAGTAGGGCATTGGAGCGATTGAGTAACTGATACATATATTTATAAATGCCGTAAGTCTGGCTGATTTACAGAAACGGTACATTGACCGAGAGTTTTCAAAATGAATAACACCCGAAGAAAGTCTTCAGGGTCTCGTGCGGCACCGCTCACTTTTCTCCTCGGTTCTCGGTTCTCCCGAACTCCGACGCTATGATAAGAGCGAGATCCAATTGCAATTTGGATCTCGGGTAACGGTTAACCTCATGCTTAAATACGACTACATATATACGAAATGACAATCAGTACAACAGTCCACAACAGATGTATGATTAAAAACACATAACCACGTATACAAGATAATAACCACGTATGTAACATAACCACGTATGATACAGCAATAATAACCTCGTATGTGACATAACCACGTATGTGACATAACCGTGTATATAACATAACCACGTATGCTACAACAACAAACAGAACACAACAATCATATATAATCATACAATAACCATCGAGTTAGTGTTACGAAGCGCGAACGTACCTTTTTGGCGTACAACGGAACTTTTACGAAAAAAACGGTAAATTTCCGACGGCGGGAAAAAACGGTGTGACGGCGGCACAACAACGGCACGATTATCTCGAGATATCCTATAAGGATAATATTTAACAACTTTTAGCAAAGCATAATTGGCATTTTAGGTACAAATTACCATTTTGCCCCCGAACCCCTAATCGCGGAATTTCGCCGAGCTTATTTGTTTTCGCTCTATCTCTCTAGAATTTTGACAGATCTTTTCCCTCATCATATTTTCGAAATATATATCATATTTACCCCTAAATATGATATCTAGACTATCTTGAAAAATTAAAGATAAATCTAGCATTCCTACTATATCTACCGAAAGAACTACCGAAACTAAAGACCGGGGACCGAAGAACTTACCCGAGACTTTGCTCGGACTTTCTCCGAGCTTCTCTCTAACTTCTCTCTAAGAGGCAGATTTTTGGTGTGAGAAATGAAGAAGAGGAGCTTGGTATTTATAGAAGAGACGGATGGCGAGAACGGTAAATAATTCGAACTTCGATCTTGACGAATATGGACCGTAGGATCGCATTTTTGAGGACAAAACACTCTTGGCCATCCATGGTCAAGATCGAAATCTAAGAGCCCTAAAGTCAATGGATGAGTTGTCATCCATGATGGCTCTTGCTTTATGGCCTCCGGCCGATAAAGCTACCCGATCGGTGTCCGTTTGCGATTTCGTAGAAACTCAAAAATCCGGGCGTGTAACTTTGAAGATCTTTCCATCCTCTTTCATATTATCTATTTGGATCCTCTTTTGATCATATCCGGGTATTCTCGGTGCGTCGGAAGATATTCGGACAAACGCGTCGATTCGGAAATCGCTTAGATAGAACCAACCACGACAACAATTCACTGAATTGTAAAACGTCCGATTGTTGCCTAACTTAATCTCGTGTTTAAAAAGACGCAATTGTTTCTATAGGTTCTCACTTTGCCTATCGACTCTACTCTATCTGATCAACTTTTCGTCTTATTTGAAATCGGGGTTTTCGGTTGCGGAAACAACGCCTGGTAAATTCTTTCTTCGTGTAAAATTTCACTTGTTCTTAATTTGATCGATCGAAAAGACTTTTACTTCTCTGTTTACTGTAGAATTTATTTCTAACTTTTCCCTCGGCCTTCCTATGTTTCGACTCACCGCATTATATTATTATTTTATTCTAATTACCTTCACATTTATTTTTTTTTCTTTTATTTTTTATTTATTTTTCTAAGCATAAAATATTTTATTAATTTTTTTTTATTTTTATTTATTTAATAATTTCGAATTTCTCCAATTAAAAATAATTATTTAAATTATTTTTAATTCATTTACTTTATACCTTAATTATCCCATTAATTACCAGATTAGCCACTTACTAATTTTTGATAATTTTCTTAATTAGGATAAATCATTATCTCACAACTATTTTACTTACATTGGTATTTTATATCCCATGTAAAATATTAAAAATCATGGGGTCACTTATGATCCCAAAATAATACTTAATTTTGCCTCATTATTTTTCAAGGGAAATTATCCCAAAAATTCCTAAAATTAGAGACAGCATACTTTCTAATTTTTAACAAATATTTAATTGCCTCCTGGGATTTATCATAACATTTTTAGGCCATTTAATGCCTCAAAATACATTTTATGGATTTTAGCTCTTTATCTCTCCTAATTTCCATAGAAATTACCTTAGAAAATAAGGTAATTATTACACTAGTTTTGAAACCACATATTCACCTATTTCCAATAGGTATTATTTATCGAAATATGATACTTATCATAAATACAATTTTTAGGGTATTACAAGTAATATGCCCATCCTTTGAATTCGAACTCGGACTTCTCAGGTATCTTATAACGTTATCATCAGATTATTTTCTTTTCCATATTTTATATGATATTATAATAAATATCATATCCCTTAGAATAACATCCAAAAGGGTTATTTTTATCTCTTTTTACCTTTAGTTGATAACTTATTCCATTTTTACCCTTACTTTTCCTTAAATTCAAAATTCTTGATTTTCTGGCAGGATTTTCCAACAACTTTGAAAAATCATAACTAAATGTAAAAAAATCCAATTGATGTGCTTCAAAATATAAATGACCCTTGAAATGTCTATATGCAAGGAAAAAAAATCCCAGATTCCATAAACATCTGAAGCATTCTCAGTTTTAATGTTTCCCATGATTGTTCCAGTTGCAAGTCCAGAAACAAGGGTCAACTTAAAAATTCCCATCTTTTTTTACAAAACTCTAAAAATTACCAATTTTATATCACAAGAAATCCTTGGATGTCTACTTTATTTCTGGAAAATTTCATGATTTTATGACTTCATTTACTACATAAAATATTGACCATAAGTTCTTTGCCTCCAGTGGAACCAAAACTGGCAGTTTTCCCAATTTTGCAAAACTTATGATTTTATGTACAAGTTCATTTCCTAACTCATTATTTGGCCTCCTCTCCAACAACACCATGACCAACTGCTATTACTAAAGCTAAAGGCTAAGAAAAAAGTATGAACACATGAATAACTAAAAGCAAGAGCACTTACCTTAGTGTTTTGAACTTCCTTGCTTGCTTCCTTCTCTATGATTTTTTCCTAGCTCTCTCTCTCAATCAAATTTGATTGTGTTTTGAGTTGTGAAGAAATGAAGATGGGACCTTCTCTATTTATAGGCAAATGGCAAGCCTTTTGTGGGCCCCACATATGAAATTATCAAAAGTTTGTTAGAAAGATGAAGCGTCAAACTCTGTAATCGCTGTCTTCAACATTCTTTATTTCTTTTGTTCCTACGATTATGACCCTTGGAATGCACAGCAAAAGGAATGAAGTAATCTTGCCCAAAACATCTTTCGGAAGCATAGAAGTATGTCTGTTGGTTGAGTGTCTCGAATAGGTAAGCGCATTAAATGTTCTCTGACACGTTGGATTACTTTATCCAAAATTAATGTTAATGCATTCTAATCATCTAGAACTCATTAACAAACTGATTAAATGCAGTTAAGAATAGTAATGATAGATGATATGAAGAATCTGAAACATACTTAGTGATTCAAAGAATGTCTTAAGGATTTTCAAAAATAGAGACACATTGGCTCGAGTCAAATGAACACTAGCTCAAATCAATCCATCGTTCAAAGTAGAGAGAAGATCAACTCAACATTGTCTGACTCGAGGCAGTAGGAACTTTGACTCGAGTCAGGGCTTAGGCACGAGTTACAATAAACATGGCTCGAGACTAAATCAAATGAACATTCAAAAACACTGAAGACATTTAACTCGAGGCAAATTTTTGTGGCTCGAGTCAACCTCTAGACTTGAGGCAGGTAAACAGGCTTGAGTCAATTGCGAGAAAACATTTTGAAAGCTCGAAAGACAAGTCTCTAGTTCGAGTCATTAAGTAGAAGCTCGAGTCAATCTTGATTTTTAAATATAACGGTCAAGATTCTGGCTAGAGTCAACACACTTTGGCTCGAGGCAAGTGAACTGTAATTTTGAAAACTTTTTAAGTTCGAAGACAATTGGCTAAGTCTCACAATATCCTGGCTCGAGTCTAGTCACAAACTTGAGGCAGACTTTTTGGTGGCTTGAGTCAATATGTCATTTTGGCAATAGATAGAAAGGGATTGACTCGAGTCTTTAAGCATTGGCTCGAGCCAATCTGATAGCAAAAGATTTTATTGATAAAATCCACTTTTTCGACTGAGTTTAAATCATTTTGCCTAGATCATTATACATACATTGTTTCCAAAGGTTAATCATCATTAAAACACATATAGAGAACTGACATTCTCTCACTTTTTGATGATGACAACATTAGTAAACAAGAAGCCAAAAGAGTTTTTAAAAGAAATGAAAGTTTGGCCATAGGGAAATAGGCAAAATGTGATATCTACCAGAAACCAAAAAGTAAGCAATAGACTTTGGCCATAATGCACAAACTAGTGAAACCAGAAATAATTGCCAAAAGAGATAATCACATATACATAGTGAGATAGTCAATTATAGCAACAAGAAATGCCAAAAGTCAGAAGATTATAAACTAAACCAGAATTACATAGCAACATCAAGCAAAAAGGCATATCATATAAAAGCACAAAAGCTTGCTTGACAACACATAATTCAAATTGAGAGAGACACAAAAGCTGTTGGCTTCTTCCTTTAAATTCCTCTCCCCCTTTGGCATCCATCAAAAAGAGGGAATAAAAAAGGTGGACTCTGGTACTGAGATGAGAAAGGATGGGAGGAATTAGGGAAAGGTGGAGGTGAATATGGAATGATAGAGAGGGGATTAGGATGAGAGATGGAGGTATCTAGATCATCCTCACCAAACAACTCTGTTGTGGAAGAGCCCGAGTAGGTAATCTTCATAGTAGAGGTGTGAGATGGAGGAACAAGGACAATTGCGGGGGTAGTGGCTGGTGGAGAAGATATGATGGGAGTGGTAAATGTAGGGGTAGTGGTGAAACTAAAGGAAGGTGATGAGGGAGGTGAGATTTTGGGAGCAGGAGTAGAAGTGCCAATACCAAGATCAGACTAAGACTTAAGAAGCTTGTCAACTTTGTTGGATAGGGTCCAGAGAGTATTGTTCGTATTGGTGATGCTAGCTCAATGGTCTTCAATGTGCCCACTCAAGTTCCCAACTTCTTCCTTCAATTCCTCTTGGTCAACTTGAACCTTGGTTACCTCTTCCACCAACTTGCCAATAGAAGCCTCCAATTTCTCAGATAAGGAATGTTGAGCAGCCATAGAGACTTGCAAGGGATCTAGACAATCAGAGATAGCCTTTTCAACAATAGCTTTTATATTTTCCCCAAGAGAGAAAGGAGCAGGCTGTGAGGTCAATTCAGGGCTAGGTTCAAGTTGCTTAGGAACTCTTGGCTTAGAGACTCTTGATCTATAGGGTGTTGGATTCCTAGATTGACCAGACCCTTTTTGAAAACTTATTTTCATCAAATTTAGAATATGCTGTCCAAACACCTCAGGCTTCTTGGCTAACTCATCTTTTTCCAGATACCATATCTTCTCATGAAATAGGATAACAGAAACCAGACTAGGAAAAGGTATGGTGAAATTTTTCTTGGAATGCATGCTATACCTTTTCATCTAATTGAATATCTAGTGACCAAGGTTATGAGGAACTTTGGCCATAAAGGAAGAAAACAAAGAATAATCACGTTGAGTGAAATGTGTGAAATTTTTTCCCTTTTGTACAAAGTTCCTTGAGTAGATGTACCACAAGGCTCTGTGTACAGGTGGCGTTGCAATAGGAGGGAAATGAAGTGACCCTACTGGTTCACTTAATTGCTCATCTGGTCGGAGAATTTTGAAAATTTGCTCATTATCATAATGAATTTCAGGAACAGGAGGAGGATTAACAATTTGAAGAAGGTTATTGAGATAGTTAACTATAATGGCAATCCTTTTACCTCTCACATAGGTAAGAATTTTCTCCTCAGCAACATTGTTATTCTTATCTAGCAGAGTATGCACGGACATGTTAAAGTATAAGACTCTAACCAATGTTGGACTAAAAGATGCATGAATAGAGAGAAATGATTCGTAATCTCTAAACTAGGAAGATAGGTCTAGGTTACAATGCGCTTTGAGTTTTGCTAAGTCCGAGACACTATAGGAAAGAAGTTCCTAAGTGCAAAATCTTTACTGGATTTCTTCCTATTTTCAGATGAAAATAGGATAGGACCACATGCAAAATCAAGAGGTGTACCACAAGGCTATACCTTTTCATCTAATTGAATATCTAGTGACCAAGGTTATGAGGAACTTTGGCCATAAAGGAAGAAAACAGAGAATAATCACGTTGAGTGAAATGTGTGAAATTTTTGCCCTTTTGTACAAAGTTCCTTGAGTAGATGTACCACAAGGCTCGTAATACAGGTGGCGTTGCAATAGGAGGAAATGAAGTGACCCTACCGGTTCACTTAATTGCTCATCTGGCCTGAGAATTTTGAAAATTTGCTCATTATCATAATGAATTTCGGAACGGGAGGAGGATTAACAATTTGAAGAAGGTTATTGAGATAGTTAACTATAATGGCAATCCTTTTACCTCTCACATAGGTAAGAATTTTCTCCTCAAAGAACATTGTTATTCTTATCTAGCAGAGTATGCACGGACATGTTAAAGTATAAGACTCTAACCAATGTTGGACTAAAAGATGCATGAATAGAGAGAAATGATTCGTAATCTCTAAACTAGGAAGATAGGTCTAGGTTACAATCTGCTTTGAGTTTTGCTAAGTCCAGAGACACTATAGGAAAGAAGTTCCTAAGTGCAAAATCTTTACTGGATTTCTTCCTATTTTCAGATGAAAATAGGATAGGACCACATGCAAAATCAAGAGGGGGGGGTTTCCAATAGGAGCATGATAGGTTGAAAGAAGAGATGGTATCTCGAATACCTTGAAGCCCGATTGTTGTACAGAAGCTTTAGAAGATGAGGTAGAAGTCTTAGACGCAGAAGCAGAAGTTTGGCTCTTTGATTGAGACTGAGAAGTGCCACGAAATTCAGAAGAAGGAACAGACAGCTTCTTCTTTGATTTCTTTGAGCTATCGGCAACAACTTCCTTGTCTTTCCTTGTTAGAGTACCTTTGTCTATCGGCTTTTTCTTAGGAACCTCAAAAGGTTCTTCAATCCTCAATTTCTTTGGCTTTTTGGGGTCAATTTCTTTGAAAGACATCTTTGGACGAAATCGCTTTAGCGGAATCTTCATTCGTTTGGGTCATTCTAAAGGAGGTGGCGAAGAGGATTCCATAGCTTTATAGTCAGAATATGATTTCTTGGATTTGGAGGTCGTTTTGGGAGGCATCATCGAAAATGAGGGAATGTAGGGTTAGGGTTTCAGAGAAAATACAGAAAGAACTGAGAATAGAGAGTCGAATATAGAAAGATATAGGGAGCAGAGGAGTTGAATGCAGAGAGATGCAACTGAAGATGAAGGATGAAACGACGCAAGCTTTTATGAAAATAGATATTAACTCGAGTCTATTAGTTTTGGCTCTAGTTACTTGGCTCGACACAATAATGTTGGCTCGAGTTAATGAAGAATTTGTACTAACTTGGTACACTGATGGCAAATTGGCTCGAGTTACCACTTACTAACTCAAGTCAAAAACTCCTCTCCATTCTTCAAACTCTCGGGTTGGCTATTGGCTCGAGTTGAGAATAGTTTGTCAGTTCCCTATGTGTTTTGATGATAACTGAAAATTGTAAACGCAAATTAAAATGTGTTTTGGTAAGTTGAGAAACTTGTCAAAGTGAATACTCGAGTATTGGTTTCAATACTCAAGTATTGAGTTGATGAAGAATGGCTCATTGTCACAAAGATGAGCAATACCCGAGTATTCCCATGAATACTCAAGTATTGAGGTTACAGAGAGCATTCCAAGTTTTTCACAATGAGTCAATACTCAAGTATTGGTTTGAATACTCGAGTATTGCTCATACAGAGACTTTTTCACTAAAAGGCAAAATTGTCAATACTCAAGTATTGGTTATACAGAAAGTCACCCAAGTATTCCAACATGTGAATACTCGAGTATTGGTTTGAATACTCAAGTATTGGACAAACAGAAAGTTTTCAAACTTTACACATGTTTATGAATACTCAAGTATTAAAGAGAATACTCAAGTATTGACTTGGAAAAGTTTTCACAAAGTTTTACAAATAATGTGAATACTCGAGTATTGAGTTGATTACTCGAGTATTGGCCATACAGAAAGGTTTTCTATTTCCAAGTGATTTGAATACTCAAGTATTAAAGTGAATACTCAAGTATTGACTTGGAAAAGATTTCACAAAGGTTTTCAAACAAATTGAATACTCAAGTATTGAGTTGAATACTCGAGTATTGCGCATACAGAGCTTGGCTCTTTTTCAAATGTTTTTAAAACTCAAGTATTGATTTGAATACTCAAGTATTGAGGTTTTGGACTTAAAAACTTATTTTCACATAAAAAGTTCAAAACTCGAGTATTGGTTTGAACACTCGAGTATTGACATTATTCAAAGACATGGTCCAAAGCTCAAAACTTGAAGTTCTTCTCTGGAAGAGGAATACTCGAGTATTGACATGAATACTCAAGTATTCACATTAGTGCACAGTGACATACTCAAGTATTGGTCGCGGGTTTTTAAAATCAAGTTGAACGAATTTGTGAAAACCTCTTTGCTTAATCTCAATACTTGTCATTATTATTCTCTGATATTCCCAGCTATGTTTAACCACTTTTTTAGTAAGTTTCAGCTTGTTTGGAAGAGATTAAATGAAGACTTAAAGCAAAAATAAAAAAGCATGTCAGAACGTTAAATGCTAAACCCAGAAAGTTGAATCCTTTTGGGTAATCCCTCTGCACACGCTTACAAAGGATTAATGTCTACCTACCACATCCAGTAGCTCCTATTCCAACGGATTAATATTCAAGAAGTCAACTCTGAACTTCTGTACAACTGGGTTAAGTGAAGAGTAGAGAGAGAAGACTCCAAAATGCCTCCAACAGCTAGATTAATGCACCAACGGTCATAATGGAGCTTGCAACGGATCTACAATGATCTCTTAGTATAAATAGAGTAGCCTTTAATTTCTCTCAACAACAAAGATTGCAGAAAACAAAAATCATTCAAGTTTTCAACTACTCTACTACTCTTGATTTTTCTTGTGTAAAGTATATGTTGATACATTAGAGCTTTAATGTTTATTTCTATCCACTCTTAGAGAGAGTTTCTTACCTACAAATCATTTATTGTAAAGAATCACAAGTCAAGGGACTTGGTGATTGGGTTCATTGATTACAACTTGTAAGGGGGGAGTAAGTTCTAGTGAGAGAATTACTCTTGAGTGCGAGTGTGTAATCAATTGTGATAGTGAAAATCCCAGAGTCCGGGACTTTGGATGTAGGTCAAGAGATTGGACCGAACCAAGATAATTCCTTGTGTCTTGCTATTCTTCTCTACTCCATAGTCTACTTTGTTTTAGAATTCGAAAAATAGAGCTTTTCTGAAAGAATTTTTAAAATCCTCAATTCACCCCCCCTCTTGGTGATTAAGCTCTACTTTCATTTGGTATCAGAGCAAGGTCTTCTCTGAAGAGATTAACACCTCGAGAAGGATCACTATGGAAGGTATTCTATCTGATGGAGCTTCGATCAACCGACCACCGGGATTCACCAGAGATCACTACTCATTCTGGAAAGGCAAATTCAGAATCTTTGTAATGGCTTCTGAGTATGGTCTTTGGAGAGTATTCGAAAGAGGAGATTATGTTCTATCAACTACTGAAGATGGAGTAAGAACTCCAAAGCTTGAAGAAGAATATGATGAGAATGACAAGAAACTAGTCACTCTCAACAGCAAGGCCATTCTTATGCTCCTGAGTGCTTTAAGTCAAAGTGAATACTTTCGAGTATGCACTTTAACTTCTACAAAAGCTATGTGGGACGCCTTGGAACTAGCTCATGAAGGAACCACCGAGTCAAAGAAAATAGAGTCAACACTCTCATGACTGAGTACGATCTTCTTCGTATGAAGTCAGGGGAATCAATTGGTGAGTCCCGACTCAGATTCACTCATCTCATCAATCAACTTGTTGCATTGGGAAAAGTCTATGATCAACCAGTTCAAGTCGAAAAAATCTTGAACATTCTCGGAAGGAATGGGAAGCCAAGGTCACCGCCATCGAAGAAGCCCATGGTGCAACAATGGCATCCGTAGTAGCCTTGTTTGGCGGCTATTTGAATATGAAGGAAAAATGAAGTTCGAAAGGGCCTTGATGAAATCAACGAAGAGCAAAGGATAGCTCTCAAGGCCATCAAGGAAGCAAAAGAGACCAATGATGATGATGATGATGATGAAGACGAAGAAAAAGAGCTTGGCATGATCGTTCGAAGATTCAAGCGGTTCTATCAGAAAGATCAAGGATACAAGAAATTTCACAAAGGTAGCTCTAGCACTGAGGCAAAGAAGCCAATTATCTGCTACGAGTGTGAAAAGCCTGGCCATATCAAGTCTGAGTGCCCCCAGCTGAACAACAAGGACAAAGAAAAGAAGAAGTTCAACCGATTCAAAAGAAAGCCTATGTCTCGGCTATTTGGGGAGATAGCTCATCGATGAGGAAGACAAAGCAAACATTTGCTTAGTTGCTTTGAAGAAGAGCAACATGACAACAATGATGAGGTATACGATTCAAAACCATCTTACGATGAATTGTTTGTTGAATACATTGTTGTTCAAACAGAATTTGAAAAACTTGCTGAAAAAATATCTTGCTTTGAAAAAGAAAAATGTAACTCTTGAACCGCAAGTTGAAAATTTCTCCCATCTTGAAAATGTTGTTTGTGAAGATTGTCCCGATCTAAAGAAAAAGAATTTACATCTTACAAAGGCACTTGAGAAATTCACTAGAGGTAGTGAAATGCTCAATGTCATCTTGAAAGAATAAAGATTTAAAATGAGAGATCAGGAATCGGTTACAAACCAAGTTTTGATAAAAGGAAAGGGAAAAAGAAATTTGGAGAAAATAATTATATGAACTACTTTAGAAAATCTGTTCATTCTTCAAATCCTTTTGCACATTGCAATTATTGCAATCGTAAAGGTCATTCTACCTCTTCCTGTTTTCATAAAAAGGAGAGAGAATAAACCTTCAGGAAATTATCAATGGGTGGCAAAGGGATCTTACAAGATTCCTAAGACACAAACTAACCCCAAAGGACCCAAGAAAAGATGGGTACCTAAGACCTGATTGGTTATGTTTTGTAGGTTTGTCTAAGAGCCTCAAATCCCAACAAGTGGTACATCGATAGTGGATGCTCAAGACACATGACGGGAGACCAATCCAAAATTTTCTCAATCAAGCCCAAGGATGGTGGCAAGGTGACCTTTGGTGGAAATCAATCTGGAAAGATTGCGGCATTGGTGAAATTGGAAACAATGAAGGACCACAAATCAAAGATGTATACCTTGTGGAAGGACTTTGCCACAATCTCTTCAGTGTAAGACAAAGCACTGATAAAAGTAATCTAGTTATCTTTGATTCTGAGGAGTGCTTGATTGTAAGTAAGGATAATCTCCCTTTGGAAAATATTAAATAAAAAGCTTTATTCAGAGCTCCTAGAGATGGAAATTGTTATACACTTAATCTCTCTATAAATGGCTCTGCTTCTGAAAATTGTTTTGTTAGTAATTTGGATGATAGTTGGTTATGGCACAAGCGATTAGCTCATGTCAATATGATTCAACTTGACAGATTACTTAAAAAGGATTTGGTAATTGGTATTCCAAAACTTCAATTTAAAAACGACATGATTTGTGATGCTTGTCAAAAAGGAAAACAAACCAAATCTTCTTTCAAATCTAAAAATGAAATTTTAACTAATATACCTCTTCAACTACTTCATATGGATCTAGTTGGACCAGCTAGAGTAAAAAGCCTTGGTGGCAATCTTTATACTTTGGTCATAGTTGATGATTTTTCTAGATTTGCTTGGAAAATTTTCTTATCCTTTAAAGATGAAACATTTGATCGGTTGTTTGTTTTGCCAAGAAGGTCCAAAACGAGAAAGGGTTCTCAATTTCGAATTCGAACGATCATGGAGGAGAATTCGAAAACCATGCATTTGCCGAAGTTCGTGACAACAATGACATAAATCACAACTTCTCACCCCCAAGGACTCCTCAACGAATGGTGTTGTAGAAAGGAAGAATCGAGTCCTCACCGAGATGGCAAGAGCAATGCTAAATGAGAACAACACTTCTCAAGTGTTACGGGGCGATGCAATGAGTACGGCTTGCTACATCTCAAATCGGGCATATCTCCGTAAGAAGTTGAGCAAAACTCCCATGAGTCACAAGGGAAGAAAGCCAAACTTGGCTCATCTGCATGTTTTCGGATGTAAGTGCTTCATCCACAATAATGGTAAGGACAATTTGGGAAAATTCGATCCCAAAGCGGATGAAGGTATATTTTTAGGATATTCAAATAGGAGTAAAGCTTATAGAGTTTTTAATACTCTTACTCGAATTGTTGAAGAGTCTATGCATGTTGTTTTATGTGAATCCAAAACTGATAAATCCTTGGATGATGATGAGGAAAATGTTTTCAAAAATCAATTCTTTTTTTTCGAAAACTACTCCTACATCTATTGAAAACCCGAAAATGTTTTTGAGGCTGATTCCCAAAATAATATTGAAAATCCTGATCGATCTCGGCCTAGAGCTTGGAAGTTCATAAGGAATCATCCTTTGGACCAATTAATAGGTGATGTAAATCAAGGAGTAAGAACCAGAAACAACACTTTGAATGAAGTAACTTTTTCGGCATTTATATCTCATATTGAACCCTCTAAGATAGATGAAGCCCTTTCAGACAATGATTGGGTGATAGCTATGCAAGAGAAGTTACATCAATTTGATAGGAATCAAGTTTGAGATTTGGTACCTAGGCCTAAAGACCATCCGGTCATTGGCACTAAATGGGTGTTCAAGAACAAACGGGATTAATTAGCAATCACTTGTTAAATAACAAGGCAAGATTGGTTGCTAAAGGCTATAATTAAGAAGAAGGAATTGATTATGAAGAAACTTATGCTCCAGTGGCAAGATTGGAAGCCATAAGAGTTCTTCTAGCCTTTGCTTGTATCAAAGGATTCAAGCTTTATCAAATGGATGTAAAAAGTGCTTTTCTAAATTGTTTTATACAAGAGGAAGTTTACGTAGAACAACCTCCTGGTTTTGAAAATGATCATCATCCGGATCATGTATATCGTCTCAAAAAGGCATTATATGGTCTTAAACAAGCTCCTAGAGCTTGGTATGAGTGATTAAGCAACTTCCTTCTTGATCAAGGATTTATTAGAGGAAAAGCAGATACAACTCTCTTCATAAAGAGTAATAAGCTTGGTGAAATTTTAATTGTTCGATTTATGTTGATGACATCATATTTGGTGCTTCTAATGATGCTTTGTGTGAAGATTTTGCTAAGAATATGCAGGAGAATTTGAGATGTCCATGATGGGAGAACTCAACTATTTCCTTGGTCTGCAAATCAAACAAAGAAAAGATGAAATCTTCATATCTCGGACCAAGTATCTCAATGATCTGCCGAAGAAGTTTGGGATGGACCAATGCAATGGAGCCGATACTCCATGAGCTCAACCACTTCATTGGATGCTTGATGAAGAGGGAAGGACTTCAACATAACAAGATATAGAGGAATGATTGGATCATTGCTCTATCTTACTGCAAGTCGCCCTGACATCCAATTCAGTGTGGGAATGTGTGCAAGGTTTCAATCTGCTCCAAAGGAGTCTCATGCTGAGAATGTGAAGAGTGTTAGTTCTCTAAGGGTTTTGATGATCTCCAATAATTGTAAACAAAGCATAAAGTCTTGCTCTCAAATGTGTAAAACCCACTGTAAGAGCAAAACTCGAGGTTACTGTTCAAACCTCGAGGTTTGGCCTTACAGAGAAGGACTCCAGGTTTCTGGATTGAGCAAAACTCCAGGTTTCCAGAGAAACCTCCAGGTTTCTAGAGAAACCTCCAGGTTTTGTCATACAGAGACTTCTCAACATTTTCTAGAAAATGGAAAACTCGAGGTTTATGTTAAAACCTCGAGGTTTTGACTTACAGAGAGTCTCCTAAGTTTTGATCATTTTAAAACCTACAGTTTTGTGAAAAAACCTCTGGGTTTGAGCTAAATGAAGTTTTCTCAAAGTTTTCGAAATTAAGAGAAAACTCAAGTTTTGGGGACAAACCTCGAGGTTTGTCCGTGACGAAAAGTATCTATGTTTTTCCAACATACAAAACCTCCAGTTTTATTCTCAAACCTCTAGGTTTTGTTTTGGCGCAAAAACTCAAGATTTTCACATTTAAGAGAAACCTCGAGTTTTGATACAAAACCTCCAGGTTTTGGCATCCAGAGAGAAAACGACTTTTCACTGATTTTGAAAACCTCCAGGTTTCTGGAAAACCTCCAGGTTTGCACTTGGTGCAATTTTGCAAAGTTTTACATTCAAAGTGAAACCTCGAGGTTTACGCTAAAACCTCGAGTATTTGTCCAACGAAAGGTTGTCACTTTTTGGCGTGTTAAAAACCTCCAGTTTTGGTTCGAAACCTCTAGGTTTGATGTTTTGGACTGAAATCTCTTTCACTTGCTACGGTCAAAACTCGAGGTTTGAAGAACAAACCTCGAGGTTTCGCGCATACTCGAATTTCAAATTTCCGCGAATTCCTTGAACCTTCTTGTTTGATCTTAATACTTCCAATGATTAATCTCTAACGTTCCTAGATATGTTTAACCACTTTTTAGTGAGTTTCAGATGAATTAGAGAATGTTTATTGAAGGTTCAAAGATAAAGGAAAAGTGATGTCAGAACATTAAATGCAAAACCCTGAAAGTTGCATACTTTTGGGTAATCCTTCTGCACACGTCTACATAGGATTAATGTCTACCTACCACATCCAAAAGAGGCTTATTCCAACGAGACTAATTCGCAGAGAAGTCAACTTTGAACTTCAGTCTTGGATTAAATGAAGATTAGTGAGAGAAGACACTATAATGACCCTACAACAATTGGATAATTAATCCAACAATTATATGAAGAATTACAACGGTCATTTAATGATCTCGAGTATAAATAGAACAAAGATTCAAGTCTTCAATAACCAACACACCACTGAAAACGCATAGCATTCAAAGTTCTTCAACTACCTTTCTGTTTTCACTTGTATTGTGTCTTTTGACACTCAAAGCTTCAGTGTTTATCAATATCCACTCTTAGAGAGTTTCTTTTCGTATATCATCTATTGTAAAGGATCACAAGTCCGGGACTTGGTGATTGGGTTCATTGATTGTAACTTGTAAGGGGGAGTAAGTTCTAGTGAGAGAACTACTCTTGAGTACGAGTGTGTAATCAATTGAGATAGTGAAAATCCCGCAGAGAGTCCGGGGACTGGACGTAGGTCAAGAGATTGGACCGAACCAGTATAAATCTTTGTGTCTTGCTCTTCTCTCTCATCTTAGCTCATCTCTATTTTTAGTGTTCAAAAACAGAGGTTTTCAGAAAAAGATTTTTAAAATCCCCAATTCACCCCCTCTTGGTGATTTAGCTCCTCTTTCAAAGAGGATCTTCAGATACCTTGCTGACACAAAGACCCTTGGATTGTGGTTTCCCAAAGGTCAACCTGAACATTTGGTGGCATATTCAGATTCGGACCATGTCGGCTATAAGACGGATAGAAAAAGCACAAGTGGCCAATGTGAGTTTCTTGGTGGCTCACTTGTCTCATGGTTCAGCAAGAAGCAAACAAGCATAGCTGTGTCTTCTACTTAAGCTGAATATGTAGCTACCTCAAGTTGTTGTGCTCAAGTCCTATGGCTCAAGCAACAACTATCTGACTTGGGAATTAACCTGAAGGAGATCCCAATATTGTGTGACTACACAAGCACAATAAGCTTGGCCAAGAATCCAGTTCAACATACTCGAACCAAGCATATTGATGTGAGACATCACTTCATAAGGTGTAATACCCGGATATTCAATACCCGGATGACCATTAATTATAAACAAATATTCCTTTAAATGTTAAAGGTGAATATGTGGTCTCAAATATTGAGCAAAATTACCTTGTTACTTAGGGGAAATTACGTGAAAATTAGAAAAGAAAAAGAGCTAAAACCCCGACAAATGTATTTTTATAAGGCAGAAAACGACCTGAGAATATTATGATAAATCTCATATGACAAAAGTTATTGACAAAAACTTAGGGAGTATGTTATCTTTAATTTTAGGAATTTTTGGGATTATTTCCCCGGAAAATAAAGGTGCATAAATAAAATAATATTAAAAACACTTTTTGGCCCCAGTATTTTTAATATTTTACATGGGATATAAAATGCCAATGTAAGTCAAAAAGTTGAGAGATAATAGTTAATCCTAAATAATAAAATTGTCAACAATTAGTAAATGGCTAATTACTTGGATTAAAATATAAGATAAATAAATTAGAAAAAATAATAAAAAAGGGCTGAAATTCGAAATTAATAATTAAATAAAAATAAAAATAATAAAATATTAATAAAATATTTTATGCTTAGAAAAATAAATAAAAGAAAAAAGAAAAAAATAAATATCTAGATATTTTGATTAAAATAATATTATATATGGTAAAGAGCCAACATGACATTTGAGAATGGATAGAAATTAAATCCTACACCAAGGTATATGGTTTTAGTCTAAGTCATCTGGACTTTTTATAAACCAGTGAAAATTCTTCTTGAAGTGACCTGTCTCCGAGGTCAGTTCTGGAACCAACAGGGTATTTAAGACACCAGGTAGGAGAGAGAAAATGCAGATAGAGGATTTAGAGTCAATACTGAAACAAGTAGTTGCCGTGAATTAGGAATCTAGTGACTTAGGTCGATCATATTGCAAACCGGTGGATTTTTGCCTAGACGGCGACGCTTCCTAATTCAATTCCGTAACGTGAGGACGTCTCGTCCTAAAATCTTCAGCGAGATAACAGAATACCCTTAATGAGATCATAAATTTCATTAAACTAGATATTCCTAATGAGAAAGAAAGAAACTTCGAACTCGCCGCATTTCGCGATTCGTCATGATTACGCGTTTCGGACACCGGACTGGAAACTTTATCGGTACCGGCCATAAAGCAAGACCATGTGATGTCATGCATGACATCAATTCTCCTTGGGAAGAGTGCATGGAGGTCGGCCTTGAGCAAGGAAGGGCAAGGATGATGCCACGTGGTGAAATGCGATCCAACGGCCGAGTAGCAGTCTGATAAAGTTGTAAATAGTGTCTGATTTTTCCCTATAAATAGGAGCTCTCCCTCTTCATTCTTTCCCACCCCAAAATGCAGCCAAGAGAGAGAGTAGAGAGAAGGAAGAGTCCGGAGAAATTCTATCCGACCCACGGGTAAGTTCTTCGGTCCTTAGTCTTTAGATTCGGTAGTTTCTTTTTTAGTAGAAGTGCTAGAATTGTCTTTAAATTTCCCAGATAGTCTAGATATCATATTTAGGGGTAAATATGGTATTTATTTTGATAATATATTGGGAAAAGAGATATGTCAAAATTCTGGAGAAATCGGGTTAAAGTAACGAAGCTCAGGCGAAATTGCGCCGATTAGGGGGGTCAGGGGCAAAATGGTAATTTTTACCTAAAATGCCTGTTATAGTCTTAAATATTGATAAATGTTATCCTTATAGGATATTTGGGTTAATCGTACCGCTGTCGAGCCGCTGTTACCGCCGTCATACCCATTTTTTTACCCGCCGTTTTCCGTTTTAAAATCGATGTCAATGTACCGTTATACCGCACGGAAGGTACGGGCGCGTATTGTAACCTTAATCTGATGCTTATTGTCCGCTATATGTGTTTGCTTTGTGTTCATATACTTGAGATTATGTTTGTTTGAAAATGGTGGAGTTATGAGTACACGGGTTATGGTATTGTTAACACCGTTTAGAGTTTTCTAGCGCTATGGACACGACATGCTATCGTGGCACCGGAGAGTGTGTGCGGTGGGATAACATACATACTGCGGGGGTTGTGTAATGTTATTGCCTTTGATATGTGGAGATGTGTTTTTATACCGTGAAATGTTGTGGATATACGTCATGCATATATTGTTTACATAAACATGAGGTTAATCAGATTACGAGATCCAATGGGCATTGGATCTCAGCTGTTGATATAGCTTCAGGATCCCATGGTGTTCAGGATGAGGTGAAGGGAAAGGGGCCAGCATGGAGAGGCAGATGAAGAAAATAAATTATAGTCTATTTTGTCTATAAATATTCAGATGACTGTACCACTTATGACTACCAGACATATTATTATGAATGTTATTCAGTGACTCTATTTCATATTTAAATTCATTTTTTTTCCAACTGCTCAACTCTGATCAATATCCGCGAGAAAATGTTTACGAAAACGGGGTGTTACATTTTTGGTATAAGAGCAGTTGTCCTGGCATGAACTTGACTATGTTATTACGGACAGTTTGGTGCCGAAGGCAAGGCTAGTCTATGTGGGTACGCCAATCAGTTACCCTAGCACGGTGAGGCCCCCATGATAGACACTTACACGCCATTCATTCGGTTAATGGAGTTAGGTTCAAAAGCCTTTTGAATTTTGAAACAAATTTTTGAAAAGAGTACTTGATATAACCTGGTGTTGTGTTGTAGAGATGGACGGGGATGAGGAACCCTATGTTATATACCTAGGGAGGAGAAGGCGCGTAGCGCAACGGACATATCCGTGTAGAATAAACTTAAGAAGGAACCCTGAACCAGAACCACCATCCCCTGATCCAACGAATGTCTCATTCTATACACCCACACCGGAAGTAGAGCCAGATTACCACCCTGACCCCACATACCAACCGTACCTTGACAATATGTACGACCCTGTACCAGCACAAAATAAACTCCCAAACTACATGGTTGACGTTATCCCAGTGAGCCCAGATAGTTGTCATCACTCCTCTGTGGGTGATAACTTTGAATATCCTGACATCCAAAGTCTGGACATTGCAGATAATGATGGTCTCGGTATGTCCCGGACAATCATACCACCCTTGTCCACACCACCCGCCGACTTACGGTATCTTTGAAGCATCTACCAATTCTCTCAAGACCCAGTATCTTTGCTATTTAACCCGTGTCGAGATTTCTACCTTGCCACTATGAATTCCTCGATCCAATATGCTAGTGGAGATTGGGTCAGATCCATTCTCTATCATTTCCCCAAGACCCCTTATTGGGTCCAGAAAACTAATAACCTGTTGAATGAGGGGAATTTGGAGAATGTGTGTCTGATTATCTGGGAAATTAGGCGTTGGGTGTGTGAAAGTATGTGAGGATGGTGGAATCCAGGAGAAACAGAGCAATCATGGTATGGTGGATGCTCAGGATGCTATGAAGGAGCAAATTGACACTCTCCTTGGTCAGAAGCAAGACTTGCAGAAGAAGGTAGATGAGCTTACCGGCAAGAATCTTTGAGCTATCTCGATCGCTTGATTGATCTTGATGCCGGGATGTCCACTCGGTCTGTCACTACTAGCCTGATAAGCAATAACGTGGACAGGATACTGAAAAACCTTCACATTGGATCCACTTCAACCTTTGGCACCACAACTGACCCTATCAAACTTGAATCCCCACCTCTGTTTGCTTGTCATACCTCACCTATCACCCTATCCCCAATTGAGGCTTCTACTCCTATTCCTGAATCTTCACCTATGCCTGCGTCCACTCTTCCCACTGAGGTTCTAGCCTCTCCATCACCCACTACACCTACAACTGAGATTTTCATATCTCACAAACACCTACAACTGAGATCTTTCACCCTACACCTTCTTCTATCTCAGCTCCATCCCCATTTGAAGATGACAAAGGAGGAGAGAAAGGCAAAGAAGAGTAGAATTTGAGTATTGGCAGTTTGTAGGAATTGTAGCTTGTTAGATTGTCATGCATCTTGTATCTTGCTTTTTAATTTGTAATTCAATTTGACTGAAGTGTATGAACTTATGCAATCTTACATGCTTCTGCTATCTCTGATATCTTGACATTTTTTTTTACTTTTCAAATGTGCAAACTCTTGCTTTTCAACATGGTTATTTCAAAATGTCAAAATGCCCACTTCAATGACTTGAAATTTCTGTCAAATGCAAAACTCAAACCAAGACACAAATTCTCTCAAATTCTAGCAAAATTTGTTTACAATTGTTGTCATCATCAAAAAAGGGGAGCATGTTAGTTCCCTATGTGTTTTGATGATAACTGACAATTGTAAACGCAAATTAAAATGTGTTTTGGTAAGTTGAGAAACTTGTTGTCAAGTGAATACTCGAGTATTGGTTTCAATACTCAAGTATTGAGTTGACAGAGAATGGCTCATTGTCAAAAAGATGAACAATACCCGAGTATTCCCATGAATACTCAAGTATTGAGGTTACAGAGAGCATTCCAAGTTTTTCACAATGAGTCAATACTCAAGTATTGGTTTGAATACTCGAGTATTGATCATACAAAGACTTTTTCACTAAAAGGAAAAATTGTCAATACTCCAGTATTGGTTATACAGAAAGTCACCCAAGTATTCCAACATGTGAATACTTGAGTATTGGTTTGAATACTCAAGTATTGGACAAACAGAAAGTTTTCAAACTTTACACATGTTTATGAATACTCAAGTATTGACTTGGAAAAGTTTTCACAAAGTTTTACAAATAATGTGAATACTCGAGTATTGAGTTGATTACTCGAGTATTGGCCATACAGAAAGGTTTTCTATTTCCAAGTGATTTGAATACTCAAGTATTAAAGTGAATACTCAAGTATTGACTTGGAAAAGATTTCACAAAGGTTTTCAAACAAATTGAATACTCAAGTATTGAGTTGAATACTCGAGTATTGAGCATACAGAGAGCTTGGCTCTTTTTCAAATGTTTTTAAAACTCAAGTATTGATTTGAATACTCAAGTATTGAGGTTTTGGACTTAAAAACTTATTTTCACATAAAAAGTTCAAAACTCGAGTATTGGTTTGAACACTCGAGTATTGACATTATTCAAAGACATGGTCCAAAGCTCAAAACTTGAAGTTCTTCTCTCGGAAGAGGAATACTCGAGTATTGACATGAATACTCAAGTATTCACATTAGTGCATGACATACTCAAGTATTGGTCGCGGGTTTTTAAAATCAAGTTGAACGAATTTGTGAAAACCTCTTTGCTTAATCTCAATACTTGTCATTATTATTCTCTGATATTCCCAGCTATGTTTAACCACTTTTTTAGTAAGTTTCAGCTTGTTTGGAAGAGATTAAATGAAGACTTAAAGCAAAAAGAAAAAAGCATGTCAGAACGTTAAATGCTAAACCCAGAAAGTTGAATCCTTTTGGGTAATCCCTCTGCACACGCTTACAAAGGATTAATGTCTACCTACCACATCCAGTAGCTCCTATTCCAACGGATTAATATTCAAGAAGTCAACTCGAACTTCGTACAACCCGGGTTAAGTGAAGAGTAGAGAGAAAGACTCCAAAATGCCTCCAACAGCTAGATTAATGCACCAACGGTCATAATGGAGCTTGCAACGGATCTACAATGCTCTCTTAGTATAAATAGAGTAGCCTTTAATTTCTCTCAACAACCAAGACTGCAGAAAACAAAAATCATTCAAGTTTCCAACTACTCTTGAGTTTTCTTGTGTAAAGTATCTCGTTGATACATTAGAGCTTCGGTGTTTATTTCTATCCACTCTTAGAGAGAGTTTCTTACCTACAAATCATTTATTGTAAAGAATCACAAGTCAAGGGACTTGGTGATTGGGTTCATTGATTACAACTTGTAAGGGGGAGTAAGTTCTAGTGAGAGAATTACTCTTGAGTGCATAGTGTGTAATCAATTGTGATAGTGAAAATCCCAGAGAGTCTGGGGACTGGACGTAGGTCAAGAGATTGGACCGAACCAGTATAATTCCTTATGTCTTGATATTCTTCTCTACTCCATAGTCTACTCTGTTTTAGAATTCGAAAAACAGAGCTTTTCTGAAAGAATTTTTAAAATCCCCAATTCACCGCCCTCTTGGTGATTAAGCTCCACTTTCATAGTTGGCGCAAGTCAAAAACCTCTTTCATTTTGTCTAACTCACTTAGACTCGAGTGGACTTGCTCTTTTTGCAATTTCTTTGATTTTTGATTTGGATTGGCTCGAGTTGGCATGTAGGTAGGCTTAAGTTAAGTCAACTCTGATCACCTCTGTTCTTTCTTGTTGTAACAGAGTCTTGCAAAAATATATTCTAGAAACTCCGATGCATAAGTTAGTCTTTGTTAATCATCAAAACATAATAATTTACATTAAACTAACATTACTTACAGTTCATTGGGATTTACCATTCCCAATTCTTTTCGGATGAAATTGAACTACTTTTTTGCCAGTGGCTTTGTGAAAATGTCCGCAAGTTGAAGGTGGGTAGGAATGAACATCACTTTGACATCTTTCTTTTGCACATGGTCTCTGATAAAATGATGTCTTACATCAATATGCTTGGTCCTTGTATGTTGAACATGATTCTTTGACAAGCTTATTGTGCTGGTGTTTTCGCAGAGAATTGGAACTTCCTTCAGATTGATTCCCAAGTTTGATAATTGTTGCTTGAGCCATAGAAATTGAGAGCAACAACTTGAGGCGGCTATATACTTAGATTCGGTAGATGAGATGGAAACAGTAGTCTGCTTCTTGCTGAACCAGGATACAAGTGATCCACCCAGAAATTGGCATTGGCCACTTGTACTCTTCTTATCGGTCTTGTACCCAGCATGATCCGAGTCTGAATATGCAACCAAAAATTCTTGTTGACCTTTTGGAAACCAAAGCCCAAGCTCTTTTGTGTCGGCAAGATAACGAAAAAATTCTTTTCACATGCTCAGCATGTGGTTCCTTTGGAGCAGCTTGAAATCTTGCGCACATTCCTATTTGCTTGCAATCAAATATAACAGAGACTCGATCATCCCTCTATATTTGGTTATATTGAATTCCTTCCCTTCTTCATTGGCATACAAAGAAGTGGTTGAACTCATTAGAGTGTCTGTACCATTGCAATGCTCCAAACCAAACTTCTTAAGCAGATCTCAAAGGTACTTCGTTTAAGAGATGAAAATTCCATTCTTTCTCTATTTGATTTGCAGACCGAGTAAGTAATTCAATTCACCCATCATGGACATTTCAAATTCACCCTGCATTTTCTTGGAAAATTCTTCACAAAGATAGTCATTAGTAGCACCAAATATTATGTCATCCACATATATTTGCACAATTAAGATTTCATTAAGCTTATTAGTTTTAATAAAGAGTGTTGTGTATGCTTTTCCTCTAACAAAACCTTGATCCAAAAGAAACTTGCTTAACTACTCATACCAAGCTCTAGGAGCTTGTTTAAGACCATATAATGCTTTCTTGAGTCGGTAAACGTGATCTAGATGATGATCATTTTCAAAACCATGAGGTTGTTCCACATAGACTTCCTCCTGAATGAAACCATTTAGGAAAGCACTCTTAACATCCATTTGATAGATTTTAAATCCCTTGATACACGCAAAGACTAAGAGTACACGTATGGCTTCCAATCTAGCTACTGGAGCATACGTTTCCTCATAATCAATTCCTTCTTCCTGATTATAGCATTTGGCAACCAATCTAGCCTTATTTCTGACTATAATTGCGAATTCATCTCGTTTGTTCTCGAATACCCATTTAGTGCCAATGACCGGATGGTCTTTAGGCCTAGGTACCAAGTCCCAAACTTGATTTCTATCGAATTGATGTAATTCCTCTTGCATTGCTATCACCCAATCATTGTCTGATAGGGCTTTGTCAATCTTAGAGGGCTCAATCTCATATAGAAAAGCAGAAAATGTAACCTCATTCAAGGTACTTTTTCTGGTTCTTACACCTTGATTTATATCTCCTATTACTTGGTCCAAAGGATGATTCTTAATGAACTCCCAAGCTTTAGGTTAAGATTGATCAGGACAAGAGTTTTGACAACCATTTTCAAAAACATTTTCTGGATTTTCAAGAGAGGCAGGGGTAGTTTTTGAAAAGAATTGGTTTTTATAAATAAATTCATAATCATCCAAAGGTTCGTCTAACTTGGATTCATAGAACACATCATGAATTGACTCTTCAACTAAAAGACTGTGCTTATTGAAAACTTTATATGCTTTACTCCTATTAGAATATCCAAGAAATATACCTTCGTCGGATTTGGTATCAAACTTACCTAAATTGTCCTTACCATTGTTATGAATGAAACACTTATAGTCAAAGATATGCAGGTGTGCCAAATTTGGTTTCCTCCCTTTGTAAAGCTCATATGGTGTCTTGTTCAGCTTTTTTCGAAGATAGGCTCAATTTGAGATATAGCTGGCCGTGCTCATTGCATCTGCCCAGAAGACTTGTGATGTCTTATTCTTGTTCAGCATTGTACGGGCCATTTAAGTGAGAACTCGGTTCTTTCTTTCAACCACACCATTCTATTGAGGTGTGCTTGGAGTTGAGACATTGTGATCAAGGCCATGTGCATCACAATACTCTCTGAAAGCTTGATTCTCAATTTCACCTCCATGATCGGTCCTAATAGCTAAAATGCAAATACCTTTCTTGTTTTGCACTTTCTTAGCAAACACAACAAACAGATCAAATGTTTCATCTTTTGAGGATAAGAAAATAGTCCAAGTAAATTGAGAGAAATCATCGACAATAACCAGAGTATATAAATTACCACCAAGGCTCTTAACTCTTGCCGGTCCAACTAAATCCATATGAAGTACTTGAAGTGGTCGATTGGTCGAGATTTCAAACTTATTTTTAAAAGATGATTTAGTTTGTTTACCTCTTTGACAAGAATCACAAATCATGTCATTTTTAAATCGAAGTTTAGGTAAACCAAGAACTAAATCTTTTCTTAACAACTTATCCAATTGGAACATGTTCACATAAGCCATACGCTTATGCCACAACCAACTTTTGTCTAAGTTTCTAACAAAACATTTTTCAGAATTAACTTTAGGTAAATCCAAGGTATAGCAATTACCTTCTCTAGGTGCTTTAAATAATGCTTTGAGTTTACCTTTATCGATTGGAAGATCATTCTTGTTGATAATGAGGCATTCTTCTGAATCGAAGATGATCCAGTTGTTTTTGTCAGTACTTTGACTTACATTCAAGAGGTTGTGACAGAGACCTTCCACTAGATATACATCCTTGATCTGAGGTCTATCCTTTGCACCAATCTTGCCAATTCCAGCGATCTTTCCAGATTGGTTACCTCCAAAGGTGACCTTGCCACCATCTTTTGATCTCATTACAACAAATTTGGTTTGATCCCCGTCATGTGTCTGGAGCACCCACTATCAATAACCACTTGTTGGTTCTTGATGCTCTCAAACAAACCTACAAATCAGAAGAGATTAAGTTTTAGGTACCCATATTTTCTTGGGTCCTTTGGGGTTAGTTCGGGCCTTAGAGACATAGGTTCCCTTAGGTACCCACTGATAGTTGCCAACATGTTTATCTCTTCTATCTTTCTTATGAAAACAAGATGAGGTACTGTGTCCCTTTCGGTTACAGTAATTACAATGAGCAAATGGATTTGAAGTATGAACTGATTTCTGGAAAAAATTCAAATAGGATTTTCCACTAGTTTTCTTTTTACCTTTCATTTTGTCAAAAATAGGATTATATCCTATGTATAATCGGTCATTTGCAAACCTTTGAGAGAATCACATTGAGCATTTCACTTCCCTTAGTGAATTTCTCAAGTGTTTTCGTAAGATAAGAGTTTTTCTTTATAAGATTAGGACAGTTTTTGCAAATTGTGTTTTCAAAAACTGGAGGTAAATCTTTAGCTTGTTGCTCTAGCAGTTTATTTTCCTCTTAGAGGCAATAAATTCTTTTGCAATCTTTTCAAATTCAGAATGTAGCTCATTATACTCAGAAAGTAATTCATCATAGGAGGGTTCAAAATCATATACCTCTTCGTCGTTTTCAGGTTGTTCTTCTTCTGCAACTAGGCATACATTATCAGTCTCTTCTTCTTCCTCACTTTCTTCTTCATCTGAGGAGCTATCTCCCCATATGGCAGACACGTAGGCTTTCTTCTTGAAATGATTGAATTTCTTCTTCTTCTCCTTTTCTTTTCCTTTCAACTGAGGACATTCCGATTTGTAATGACCCGGCTTCTCATACTCGTAACAAATAACTTGTTCCTTATCCTTGAACTCGCGTTTGTTACTTGAGCTTCCTTTCTGGAATCGATTTTTGAAGCCTTGATCCTTCTTATAAAACTTTTTGAATCTTTGGACGAACATGCCCATCTCATCATCATCATCATCTTCTTCTTCGTCTTTATTCTCTTTTTACTTCACAACATTCAGAGCAACACCTTTACTTCTGTTGCTATTGATTTCATCTAAGCCTTTCTTGAATTTCAGTTTGCTTTCGTATTCAGATAGACTTCCGAATAGAGTAGCTACTGAAGTCATTGATTCTCCATAGGCTTCTCGATTGCTGTGAGTTTGGCTTCCTAGTCTTTTGTCAGGACATTGAGAATTTTCTTGACTTGAGAGTTTTGTTCATACGTTTTGCCAAGAGCCAACAATTGGTTAATCAAATGAGTAAAGCGAAGTTGAAACTCTCCGATGGATTCTCCAGTTTTCATACGAAGAAGATCGTATTCAGTTGTCAAAGTGTGGATATGGTTCTCCTTTATCCCGGTTGTTCCTTCATAGACAACTTCCAAAGCTTTCCACATCTCCTTCGTACTTGACAAATTACATATTCAAAAATATTCTTGTTGACTGAGAGCGCTTTGTAGCATCAAAATAGCCTTGCTATTAAGAGTGACGAGTCTTCTATCATTTTCGTCATATTCTTCTTCAAGCTTTACGATGTGAACACCATCTTTGATGACTGTTGGTTGGTAGTTTCCTCTTTCGAACACATTCCATAGACCAAACTTAGTTGCCATAACGAAGACTTTGAACTTAGCTTTCCAAAACAAAATAATGCTCGCCATTGAAGCCTAGAGGATGAATAATTGAATCACCGTGAGGTAATATTCCTTCCATGATCTTTCTCGGGATGTTAAGCCCAACTGAGAAACCTTGCTCTGATACCAAATGAAGGTGGAATATCACCTAGGGGGTGAATAAGTGATTATAAAAATCTTTTCGCTCAAGCACTTAAGAATATAGAGACAGAGATGGAGAGAAAATATCACAGGAGATTATATTGGTTCAGTCTAATTCCACAACCTACGTCTAGTCCCCAAGCACCTTGGGATTTTTCACTTTCTTAAAGACTGTTACAATTACACACTTAGTACTTGGATGATCCTCTCACTAGGACTCACACCCCCTTACAAGCTGTAATTGTACACCCAGACTTAAGGTTCCACAACCTTAAGATTTAACTAATGAACAATAAAATGATAACTATTTAACTCTCTCACAGAGTAGATCAAATGATAAGCATTGAAGTACAATGAAAATATATGAAGATATTAGCTTGGTTAATGAAACAGTAAAATGTAGTTGAGTCAAATTGATTGCACAACGTTTCGGTAGGTGGAGAATTCAATGCTTCAGGTATTTATACTTGTTGGCATTTATGACTATTGAAGCTTGAAATAATTCCGTTGAAACTCTTCAAAAAGTCCATTAGAAAGAGGAAGTGTCAAACTCTGTAATCGTCGTCTTCAACATTCTTTATTTCTTTTGTTCCTACGATTGTGACCGTTGGAATGCACAACAAAAGGAATGAAGTAATCTTGCCCAAAACGTCTTTCGGAAGCACATAAGTATGTCTGTTGGTTGAGTGTCTTGAATAGGTAAGCACATTAAATGCTCTCTAACACGTCGGATTACTTTATCCAAAAACAATGTTAATTCACATTCTAATCATCTAGAACTCATTAACAAACTGATTAAATGCAGTTAATAACAGTAATGATAGATGATATGAAGAATCTGAAACATAGAGATTCAAAGAATGTCTTAAGGATTTTCAAAAACAGAGACTCATTGGCTCGAGTCAAATGAACACTAGTTCGAGTCAATCCATCGTTCAAAGTAGAGAGAAGATCAACTCAACATTGTCTGACTCGAGGCAGTAGGAACCTTGACTCGAGTCAGGGCTTAAGCATGAGTTACAATAAACATGGCTCAAGACTAAATCATATGAACATTTAAAAGCACTGAAGACATTTAACTGGAGGAAAATTTTCGTGGCTCGAGTCAACCTCTAGACTCGAGGCAGGTAAACAGGCTCGAGTCAATTGCGAGAAAACATTTTGAAAGCTCGAAAGACAAGTCTCTAGGCTCGAGTCATTAAGTGGAAGCTCGGGTCAATCTTGATTTTTAAATATAACGGTCAAGATTCTGGCTAGAGTCAACACACATTGGCTCGAGGCAAGTGAATTGTAATTTTGAAAACTTTTAAAGTTTGAAGACAATTGGCTTGAGTCTCAGAATATCCTAGCTCGAGTCTAGTCACAAACTCAAGGCAGACTTTTTGGTGGCTTGAGTCAATATGTCATTTTGGCAATAGATAGAAAGGGATTGACTCGAGTCTTTAAGCATTGGCTCGAGCCAATCTGACAACAAAAGATTTTATTGATAAAATCCACTTTTTCGACGGAGTTTAAATCATTTTGCCTAGATCATTATACATTGATTCACTACAAAAAAAAAACTATTTTTTGCGGCGGAAAAATTCCCTCGCAAAATGACATTTTCCGTCGCAAAACCGATTTGCGGCGGAAAAAGTGCCGTCGCAAAAATCGCCCTCGCAAAACAATTTTCCCTCGCAAAAATGCCTTTTCCTCGCAAAATCCTCAATTTTGAGAGGGAAACATCTTCCCTCGCAAAACAGGATTTTGCGAGGGAAAATTTTCCCTCGCAAATTTCAATTAATTTTTTTAAAAATATAAAAAATCGAAAAATTAAAATAATTACATAAAAAATATTAAAAATTAGAAAATAAAAAAACTTGTATATCATAAAAATAAATTGTAACAATCATAAGAGTTTACATAGCAAAAACAAAATATTACAAATTATAATGTTTCGACCAAAATGAACTTAAAAAAAGTCTAAACTGCAGCAGTCTTGTGATGATCACCACTGGTATCGACTTGATTATTGGGCAATTCACTTCTAGTTTCTCCCTTTCTTCATCTTTTTCGAATTCACATCCTTTGAAAGCAAAGTCTTCAAAATTAACATTTGAATCGGATCGGGAGATTTATACGGGTAGCTTGAGAACCAGTTCCCAACGTCAGGAGGCTCTGAGACACCCCAAAATAGAAAAAAGGGAACAATAGATTTACAATATAATTCGCAGAGGAAATTCATCTTTATATATCTCAGGGTGCTATACGAAAATTGAAATCCAAAAACATCAAGAACCTAAATTCTCATCTTCACAGTCATTTCATTCCTAAATAAACATGTTTACTAGCAACCCCGAAGTAATTAAGTAAACAACAATTGGTGAATTTATAGTGGAGAAGTCGACACAAACCAGAAGGGAGCGAAAGCGAGAATGATACAGTGGGATCCTAGAACAAGAAAAATAAAATACGTTAAAGAGTCAGAAGTGAGAAGAACTCAATGGATTTCTCTGTTGACACACTCTTGGCAGCCAAACAGAAAGGGAAAATCAGTTTCGAATGAGAAAGGAACAAGGTGCAGAACGGAAAGCTAAAACCTGGGAATTACGCTGTAGGAGATTTGGGAATGAATCCATCAAATTGCTTCAGCTCTGGAGAGAGACGCAGCGTAAAATGTTTGTTACGCTGTGGAAGATCGATTTAGTTCAGAGTAATGCACACAATATGCACCTTAAAAAATATACAATTGGATTTAGCTGCAAAGAATAAGACTTAAGAAGAAAAACTAGAATGACAATGAATATATCCAGAAAACATGACATACTTGAGATTTGTCAAGAATGATAAGCACTTGGTCTTACTCAAGATTGTGTTATTTTCTTAATAATTTATCCAGTTTATTCATGTTTATAAACAACTTTTCAATATATACAAGGTGACTATTTCTCTAGACAGATCCCAAATATTCATTCATGAATATACACCCAATCTGATTCTACAATTAATGCACAGTTCTGTTAATGAAATCCGCCAAACAAAAAATTAACAAGTTGGACACCTAAAAAAAACCGGCTTATATTGGACTTTATTCTAAATCATAATTGGATCAAATATTCAAATATTTATATTATTCCTCTACTTATGGGTTTTAATTTCCATTTTCCGCCCTTGCCGTTTCAAGAAAATTAATTACACACTAGAGTACTAGACATAGGCTGGGAATTCGAATCTACTTGGAGACTTGGGCATCTGAAACACATACTTTTGTTAAAAACTATAAGAATCTAATTTGTAATATCAATACCTAAGAATGATAAGCACTTGGTCTTACTCAAGATTTGTCAAGAATATAATTTGATTTCACTTTCCCCTCCTCAACAAGCTTTTTGAGTTCACCAATCTTAAAAAACATGAAAATGAGCTTACAATTCAATATCAAATCAAAATATTATAGTTAATGTATTTCACTTTCCCCTACACAAAAGATGATTTGCATGAAGAGAGTCCAAAATGATGTTTTCCATGAGACAACAAACGTTAAGTTTTGGATGACACTCAAATTGTCAGAGAGGAATGTAATTATGGCGAAATACTGTGTCTGTACAAGTATAACAATACAAATAGAATAGGGATAACATACATGATTTATGTCTACATCATTTTGATATGGATCCATGACAGAAAGCATAGACTTTCAACATCACAATGTCCACTTTTCTGAACATACATAATTCTTCTGAAATTTAATATTTTTAAGTGAGCCTTAATGACCATACATTTCTACAATACTTGCATTGAACATTATATGTGGAAGCAAGGAGAAGAGGAGTAGGAAGCCATAGATTAAAAAAATTGTTAGTATATACTGCAATAGGGAGCAAAATTCCCTCATCTAATTTTACCCTCAACACTAGCCTGCTGAAAATTCCAAAGCAACAGTATATAGTATATACAGTCATGGACAAAGTTTCAGAAGATATTTAAATAAACAAAATTTTGTCGTGCACGAGCCATAAACGGAGGAGAAAAACTAGAGTGTCAGACCAAGTTGAAATTCACGCAGCTACTTCACTTGGTTTGCTACCACAAAATTCATCACATAAAAATTATCCAGCAGATTCCCACCCAATTTTTTATCATCAACTATACCCTTCGTTCCTCTAACAATTAAATTTTTAGTAATCTATACAGGGAGCAAAATTTTTACAAAGACAAAGAGAATTAAACCCAAACAACAAAATTCATTTTCCCAGTATTGAAACAAAAAACAAACTGGTAAATCCAAAAACTTGAGAGTCCCGGGTCCCAACCTACTTTAATAATCCATTTGGTCATTTCCCCAGTTCAATTGTTATAAATTCAATGCATATTCAAATGTGTAAGAGGGAACCAAAAATTTTCAACCATTGAATCATGAGGCGAATTGGTGAAACCTAACACTCAATCGAAACAAGTTACATTGACATAATAAAATAAAGCATACCTAAAATATAGTCGAAGTTGCTGGATTCCATTGGAAACCAGAAAAAAATCAATGGCACTCCAAAATAGTGATGAGAGTCGAGGAACAAAACGAGAGAAATTATTCACAAGCGACTAAAAAAAGAGATTCATATTCATAGGCTTAAAAAAAAAATCATACGCAGAGCAACAAAAAAATTCATATGCTGAGCAAAAAAAAATTCATATACAGATTCATAGGCTTCAAATTTCATACCTGACTGTCGAGTGTTGACGGACTGAGAAGGAGAAGAAGAGAGGCGCCTGGATTTGGAAGAGCTGAAGATGACAAACAAAACGAACAAAACAGAGACGGAGTACCGAGATTGTGGATCTACGGTGGCCGGTGGAGACGGAGTGCCGAGAGTGTGGATCTGCGGTGGCCGGTGGAAACGGAGTGCCGAGAGTCGAGTGGAGACGCAGTGCTAAGTGTGAGAGTGTGACACTGTGAACTCGGCTAGCCGCTCGTCTGTCGTCTCTCTATTCTCTAAACTCCTAAAGGCCTAACCTAAATTTCTATTTGGCAAAAACCCTCTTTTTTGTGAGGGCACACATTTTCCCTCACAAAAACCCCCATTTTTTCGAGGGAAATGCGGTTCCCTCGGAAAAAATGGGGTTCTTACGAGGGAACAGTCCCTCCCTCGCAAAAATGAGGGCATTTGGTGAGCTTTTTGGTCCTATTTTGCGAGGGAATAGGTGATTTCCCTCGCAAAATTGACCTTTTTGCAATGGAAATTTATTTCCCTCGCAAATTTACCAAATTTTGCGACGGAATTTTTTTCCTCGCAAATTCCATCGCAAATATGGCTTTTTCTAGTAGTATATTGTTTCCAAAGGTTAATCATCATCAAAACACATATAGAGAACTAACATTATTCCCTTTGATAAACACTTATTATCATTGTCTTCTACCCCTTGACTTTAGGCCAAAATATAGCCTTATTAAGTAGTTACATGTGTTTCCCACTAATCCCAATTAGTGCAAGCCTATTTGCCAATTAGTATTTGCTAATTGGTCTAGCTTAATTGATCTTAAAATAGCCATTATTTTATGTGACTTTTGTGTCACATTTTACATCCCCTAAACGTATCTCTTAATTAACAATTTGTTAATTAATTCAAAATATAATTTGGATGAAAATTTAATCAATAGATTATGATTGTTTGAGACGCATATTCACCTTTTTATTTTGCCAAATAATACCAAAATACAAGGTTTTATGATAAAAGGGAAATTAGGGTGTTACACCCAAACTGCATAGTGACATTCAAAAATCATTTTCCAGATTTTTGTGTCGATTTCAAAAAATCGTACCTCTTAGTGTATACAACTAAAAAAGAATGATTTAGGACTGGTTTTTAAACTTAGAATGTTTACTATTTCTCTACCAACTATGAGGACCTAAATCACTTGTTTGCTCTGTTTTAAAAACGAAAATAGAAAAAGTCTGGTGCGTGCTCGAACGGAAGATGAATAAGAAAAGTCTTCTTTTAGAAAAGAAGGACTTGGTTAAGAAATCCCCCTAATTAACATAATATTTTTGACTTGGTGACCCATTGACTTTTTCGGAAACATTTTTGGAAAATCATATGACTAAGAATAGTTTATTAGTGTATATCTAAATATACCAACAATAAAAATGTGTATAAAAATAAAACCATTTCGATCTGTGTCATATATTTAAATTATTTTTATATGTATTGTAATTTTTGATGATTTATTTTTATTCTTTGTCTACTTAAAATATTGGATGATTTCTTTACGCACTACAGGTGTGTATTATTGTAATTAAATCGACTAAATTTTAATTTATTTCATTTGATTTAAAATATGAGCTTCAAATTAACCAATATAGTAGCAGAACCTAAGATGATAAAAGAATTTAAAAAAAAAGATTTACATATATTTTCTCACGGCATCCAACACCCTAATGCATTTTCTAGTGTATTCAACACCTTAAAATATTTTTTCAGGTGTTTCTAGCACTTTAAAATGTTTTTCGTGCCTTGGTACTATGGATGCACCAAATGCTACTTTAAAGTGCTGGACATACCTGAAAAAACATTATTTCAAGAAGCTGGATACCCCACAAAATATCTAAGGATATTGAATGCATCTTGAAAAAAAAATACTTCAAGCTACTGAATTAAACCATAATTAAATGATGAAAAGATATAATTTTGAGAAAGCAATGGCTTCTTATTGTAATAGCCATTTTCTTCGGTATGATATAAAGTACTGAAAGGGAAACTGTACCGAAACCAACCACTAATAGAAAATTGCACCGAAGAGCAGTTCTTCACTTCCTTCTCAAACGTAATATATTTGTCACAAAACCACAAAGTCCAAACACGTAAATACACAGAATTAATTGAAAGAGTAGTTATAGCTAGAGATAGACATGAAGAAAGGGTCACAACTTTGATCATATCTCCAATATAATGAATGGAGAGAAGTTGCAGGTGAAGAAAAATACTACTTAGTCTTTATTTGCTTCTTCATTCCTGGAACAAATCAATGGCTTCTCCTTATAAATATCATTATTAGTTTGTTCACAAACTCATAAACACACAGAGAATTAAAAGAGGTAGATATATATCTACACACACAGTACAAGATGAAAGCCGTGTACTTGGTTGTCAGTCTCTTGGCATTTGCTTCAGTTCATGTGCTCGCATATGACCCAAGTCCTCTTCAAGATTTCTGCGTTGCATTCAACGACTCAGTTACTAAAGGAGGTAAACACACGAGTTAACTCAATGACTCAAGTTACTCGATCACTCTCTAATGCCACCACTTGAACTGTCCAAACTTCTCAAATATTTCTTTTTTCTATTTATAACTAGATTCTGCATAAAATATTGAGTCGCTTTGATATATTGTAGAAAAAAAGTGACTTTTCGAATAAATAAATAAAAAAGCCCAACTTTATAATTTTTGTTTTTGAATAATCATTAAAAAAAATGTATGAGCTCCTTTTTTTGTTCATAAGATATCAGAATCAAAATATTACTCAATTTTCGTAGAATCTAATTTAATGATCAATAAGGTGGAAAATACTTCAGAAGCTGGGACACGTTAAAAAGAATTGAGGAATAGGGCATTAATAACTAATTTAAAACATTCTGTAGGAAGCAAATCATGCTACTAATCGTATGGCTATCGAGGCATTTAGAGTAATTTTATATTTTTCATTAAAGCAAGGTTCCAAATTTCCTTCTACACCCATTGCAGCAATATCCTTTTTCCCTCATTCTCCACGATGGGACCCAAAGCAAATAAAGTTGCTTCAGGCTGATCCCACGATTAGGACCTAAAGCAAGATTATATAAAAGCTATGCCAAACATGTCTAATTTCCTTGACAGTACATTTTTCTATTCACCGCATATCGCACTGTTGCCATTCCATTATGCGAATCCAAACACACGTATATCCTTACAAGTTTGAGTTCAGTTATATATTGTTGTTTTTGCAAACATAACATTTAATTTCTTAAATTTTGCAGTTTTTGTGAACGGGAAATTTTGCAAGGATCCAATGGCAGTGAAAGCTGAGGACTTCTTCTTACCTGGATTTGACAAAGTTGGAAACACGTCAGAAAACCCTACTGGCTTCGTTGTCAAGTCAGCAGATGTAACCACGTTGCCTGGTTTGAACACTCTTGGAATCTCTCTTGTTCGCATTGACTACGCGCCAAAGGGTCAGAACCCTCCTCACACTCATCCACGTGGCACCGAGATCCTTGTAGTGGTCGAAGGAACTCTTCTAGTCGGGTTTGTGGCTTCTAATCAGAATCAGAATCGATTATTTACCAAAGTGCTTAACAAGGGAGATGTGTTTGTGTTCCCGATCGGTCTTATTCACTTCCAACAAAACGTGGGTTATGGAAACGCAGTTGCGTTTGCAGGTCTTAGTAGCCAAAATGCTGGAGTGATCCCTATTGCAAAATCTGCGTTTGGCTCAGATCCACCCATCTCTCCTGAGCTTCTTCAAAAAGCTTTCCAAGTGGACCAGAAAATAATTGATTTACTTGAAAAGCCATTTCAGGGTTAATCAATAATTATGGCTACTATACTAAAATACGTATTATATTAAATAAATAAATAATTGTAGGTTTATAGGACCCAATGTTGGATTGGCAGCTTTCTAATATCATACAGTACTTGTTTGATTTGTATTGTGTTTGATGTTGCATAGACTGCTCAATATCATATCTTTGTTTCAGGTTGGCTAATCGAATAAAATTTTATATAAATTTACGTGCATTTGTTCTATGTTGTTTTGTTTTTTGAATTGTCAATATATGATGTAGATGCGATGAAATTATAAGTAATGGACAACCATCGCAACATTAAGCCTTATCTAGTAGATGGGGTTGGCTATATTGATTATACAACACTATTACGTTCTATCAATAACTAAATTAACCTTTAGATAAATTGTTAAGTAAGATGTCTTGTTTGATGACTTTTTGAGTGTAATACCCTAATTTCCCTAATATAATAATAATTTTATTTTGGTAAATAAATTAGCAAAATACAAAGCTGCATATGTGTCTCAAAGTATTATAATTTATTGATTATATTTTTATCCAAATTTCTTTTGGGAATTAATTAACCAATGGTTAATTATGAGACATTATTTAGGCCTATTTAATGTGATATAAATAGCACATTAAATAGTAACTAATTTATAATCAAAGGAGATAAGAAAAGGGTTATGAAGACCCTTAGCCAAATTATCATAAATTAGCAATTAATATTTAGCAAATTAGCTTGTGCTAATTGAGATTAGTGGCTTATGATTTCAACTTGATTAAGGACTGATTATTTTGGAAATAATAGAGGCCAAACAAGACACAATTAATCTTGATGATTAATGCACAAATACACCTTGATTGGTTAATCAAACAACCATGTAATGACATTTGGTACTAAGGGATATTTAAACCCTTAATTGAGGCATCTAATGACATGTGCATGCACACACTTTTCCTTGTATACAATCAGTTCTTGTCTTTGATTTCTATAGCAATCTCGGTATTCTATTTTGCTACCCTTATTGTTTACAATAATATGTACTCAGACTTTTTGTCTCACCTTTATTTTAAACAAGGATTTAGGAGTGAAAGGGAGATCCAGTAGGAAAGTTACACGACAAAAATGTTGCAAGTGAAAACTATAAACTATTCAGCAGTGGAGTGAAGATATAGGAGGAGGATAAATCCAATAATTTTTTTTCCACGTTGTGTATTAAATTCCGCTAATCCTGTACATTACGTTTTCCTAGTATGCAACTACTACTTCCTAATATAACACTCCTACTACCCATGGCTCCAATAACCTAGCAAATCATTACTCAAACGAATCATTAAAAGCAAATGATAATTGTGATGAAGTTTCCCAATATTATTTTAATATTATAACAGAAGCCTATCTTACATTTTCCTTTTCTGTTAACAGGTCTTGTTACTTGGAAGATTACACCGAAAACACCTTGTGAATTTGGTGGGATATACTGCAGAAAGAGGACAGCATATGCTCCTTTACGCTTATATGAGCAATGGCAACCTCGCCTCTCACTTATATGGTTAGAATGAGATAAACTCTTTAGCAGAATTCTTTCGGTCCACACAGAAAATGGCCGTGAAGTATTTTGAATTCACGAAAGGGTGTACAATTGTTTAGATTTATACAACTCTTTCTTTAAACAAAATAAATTGGTTTGAGCTTTCTTGTAAACAAACTACCTTAACCAAAGTATACTTGTACATCCTGGAAGCATGGGTTGGTGTTATACCTTGTGGTTTCCTCTTGCCGTTTTTCAAATCTCTATAGGTTTGTCACTCATAAATTTAAAAATACTACAAGACGTAATCAGACTAGATTGTTATATGTTATAAAAAGAAAGGAAAATACTGGGTGGTTATATATGTTGGCCTGATATTCAATCACCTACCTGCTTCACCTGACCATTTATTGTCTAATCATATAAGCTTTTCCATTTGGAAAAATGAAATTCTGTTTTTCTTTGAGAGCTTGAAAAAATATTTTGATAACTCCTTGTTCCTCATGATTCAATAACTTAATGAAAGATTTATTTGACGCCTTTATAACTATTTTATGTGTTGAAGATTTAGGTGAAAATTTGGAGCCGTTAAACTGGGATGCAAGATTTCAGATAGCGCTAATCACTAGATGTTGCAAGGTGCAATACCCTAATTTTCATAATTCATGTAAACATTGTATTTTGGCAAATAATTAGCAAAATACAAAGATGAATATGTGTCTCAAAGAAATATAATATTTTGATTATATTTTTGTGCAATTTTCACTTTAGAAATTAGTTAACCAATGGTTAATTATGAGACTACATATTAGGGGCTATAAAATGTGACATAAAATCACATGAAATAATAGCTATTTTAAATGCTCCTAAGACAAGAAAAGAAAATGAAATAATACCTGTCTAATAAAGCACTAATTGCCATGATTAGCTAATAAACAAGTTCAACAATGACAAGGGTAATTAAAGGGCAATTAAGCACTTGATTAGAGAGTTAATTAAAGCCTATAAAATTTTCCCCAAAATTCAAAGAATATACTGAGCATGTGGGAGAGAGAATCAAAGATGATGAAATTAAAAGCATTATATATTAGAGTTGAAAAGTAAAAAAAGTGGCGCATGGTATATGGAATTAATCAGATGAAATTTTCATTGATTAAACAATGTTTTTGGCTATTTAAAAATACATAAAATGACTCAAGGAAAGGAGGCATGGCGGCACATATGTGGAAGGTTGGGATTAAGCTTCATAAAGTGAGTTTAATCTAAAGGATGAGAAGAGAGATGAGATTTTGGTTCTCTTGAGAATTACCCTTGTGCCATTGTAGTTTTCCCTATAAATAGCAATGCTCCCCTCTTCATTTCTTCACACCAAAAACTACAATAACATCTGATTGTAAAGTGAGAGAGAGTGAGAGTTCTCTTGGAGCTAGAAAGAAGGAGCAATGTTCTTCAAGGGTGAGTTCCTTAGTTCTTGAGTTTTAGCTTTTAGTTCTTAGTATAATTATAGTTTAATCTAGAAAATTAGAGAATAAATTCCTATACTTGTTTTTAGGCCTCCTTGCATTGAAAAATGCCTAATGAGATAAAAACATATTGGGAAATAATTTTTGGAAATCAATGGATCAAGAAATTGTAGAATTTTCGGTTTAAAATCCTGTGTCGGCAGGGAAATTGATGCTATTATTTTATGTAGCAAATGAAGTCATTAAATCATGTAATTTTACAGGGATAAATTAGACATGTAGGGCTTTCCAAATATATAAAATGTGAAGCATTTTGAGTTCTACACAAGGAGTAACATATTTTTGAAGTTAAGCCATTTTTCTGGGATTAAAACTTGACAAAGTTGAGAAAATATTAAACTGGAATGATTCTTGATATTATAGATTCTGGGAATATTTTTCCTTGCAAACAGACATGTCAAGGGTCATGAGGAATTTTATGGAACCTCATTTCGATTTTTGTAGAATAAATTATGATTTTTCAAAGTTGCTGAAAAATCTGTCCAGAAAATCCAACATTACGTTTTTAATAAAATGTGAGGGTAAAAGTGGAATAATAAATCCACCAATGGTATAAATTTCAAAATAGGTGAAAATATCCTTTTTGATATTACTATAGGAAATATGATATTAATTATAATTTTATGGAAAAGGAAATAATCCGACGGTAACATTATAGGATATCCGGGAAGTCTGGAGTCAGATTCCAAAGGTAAGGCGTTTTGGCGTTATGCGGTGAAAGGTACGTTCGCGTACTAGTAACTTTAATCGCCTATATCTTGTATGATTATATATGATCGAATGATTCATAGAGTGATGGACAAGACTAGGTCTTGGGTCAAGCACCGTAACTACGTTTATGGGCCATAGTCATATGTTTATATACATTCAGTTTGTGCGGGTTATAGTCATGATAATGCCGTATGGTTGTTTTCCTAGCATTGAGGACACGATGAGTTTTTGTGGCACTAGTTAGTGCAAACGTTGCGAACATTACATTTTTTGTGTGCTATGTATTGTTGTGCTGTTGACATTACATTTGATGTGTGCTATGTATTGTTAGAACCTTACATCTGATGTGTGCTATGTATGGTTAATGCTGAAATGTAATGAATATCTGTCATATATTGTTATATCTGCTATAGAGGTTAACTGTTACCTGAGATTCAATTCGATTGAATCTCAACCTTAACTAATAGTTCAGGAAAGGAACCTGGATCTGACGAGGCACCGATGGACGAATCCGTGAAGAGGCACTGGTCGAGACGAGAGTTTGAAGAAGGTCCATAGGGACTAGTTTCTGGCATGAATCCGATAGAGTTGTTTCAAACCATTTGATGTTTAAACTAAGAAAGGGTCGGTCTATGTGGTTCAGTCATAAGTCGCCGTGAAAGACGGGGAGACTTCCACTAGACTTTACCCGGCCTGGCCAATGGGTTTGAATAACTGCATTGGGTTCCAAGCCACAAGTCTAGTTAAGGCTTGGTTTAAGATTGTATAGTTACCATGTAAGAGTTGTAATTATACAAGTTTTGTATTATTGTTTCACATGAACATTCCTTCATAAATTTTTAAGTTAACCAGCTTATGCCTGGGCATTTTATATCAGTTACTTACTGTCCAAATGTAAGTACATTCTCTCCGTTCTGCATTACTTTGAGTTGTAGCACCGTATTCCTAGATACTACGTGTCAACGGACATAGTAAGTAGTATGGAATTTGGGGTGTTACACTTTTGGTATTAGAGCATGATTTGGACATCTAGGTTAGGAGTATTGATATAATACTAGTATTGTGATACAGAAAGGACGTATGCCCTAAGGAAAAGGGTTAAGGTTTGGTTAAGTTAAGACCCTAAAAATAGGAGAGATAGCAAAGAATATGGGTTTTGTTGCTAAACTCTAGGACTTCTAATATGGAAATCGGAGTCGGAATTAAATCCCTGCCCAGTGTTTCGGGAATTTAAAACGAAAACTGTACAAAGAAGTTGGTACTACTTAGGTTTTGCTGTAGACAGTAACCTATTGTTTAGGTTTCCCAGTAGAAAAAGTGACCTATTGATTAACTTACCTTATAGGAATAGTAACTTACTAAGTTATCTTGAGGGGACAATCCCTGCCTAGTAGAGGCTGGACACCATTCGTGCAATGGAACATGGTTCCAGGGCCGAAGGTCTTTGACTGAGTCCTTGACGGTGGTGGTCTGTTACATATAAAGGGTGCAATAGATAGAAAGGGGAAAGTTGTTGGTTATGATTAGTTTTGATGATGTCTTATATAGATGTCATTCTTAAGAGCAAAAAGGTTGCATACTACATTGATCTTCTACTTTGACTAATTCTTATATTTAATGTAGATGCAAAGTTTAATAATGAAGAATGATCAAGAAAGGAGACTCAAGAAAGAAGAACTTGCACTATATGTGATATTGGAAGTCTCCATGATCAAACGAGTTGACTGAAGCTTCATCTTATTTGAGCTACAATGGACTACACAAAATAAGTGCTGATACTGAAAGCCGACACAAGATATTCGGAAGAAGTTCGAATAGGATCAATTACGGATATTGAAGAAGGTAGAAGTTGCGAGAAATGATGAGCCTAAGTTAAATGATGAAGAATCATCAAGTTGGGAGATGAAAGAATGAAGAACTTGCCGAATGGAATGAAGACATCATTATCCAAGTTCTAAGATTGGTCCTAGAAGTTTCCACAATCAAATGGAAGTTTGAATGGATCAATTCGAGTTAAAGTCGGAACTATGAGGTTCTAGATGAGCAAACTCGAGCCTCCAAGTATTAAACTCGAGTTTACTACCTTGTCAAGTAATTTGCCTATCGATATGAGAAAACTCGAGCTTAGCACTCTAAACTCGAGTCTATAAGTGTCTTCAGCAACTTTGGTGTTTCGGACTAGGCAAACTCGAGCTCATCAAGACAAACTCGAGCTTACAGCGGTGATCAACTCTGTTTCACGTTCAGCACAGGCAACGTCTGGTAATTTGATAATATCTTCCAAACCAGAGATCCAATTGAGGTGAAACCAGTGGCATATGAAACTATACTCCCAATGCGTCATTTGGATATAAAATACAAGCCCAAAGGAGTTCATATGAGAGAGCTATGAATTGTTGAAGTTGACAGATAAAACCACGCCACACAGAAAACCAAGCTTCAATGTTTTGCGTGTAACTCACAATATAAAAATCCAATTGAGCTGCAATCAGTGGCATTGGAAAGTAGACTCAAAGAGCTTTCCATCAAGAGTTTAACCAACCAAAACGGAGTTCAGACCAGGGATATATGGCCCTCGAAAGTGGACAAATTTGCAAGCTCACTGAACAAAGTCCAAAATCAGCCAGGTCAAGTTTACAAATAGCAAGCTCGAGCTTACAAGTAGCAAACTCGAGCTTACGGGTTACATAGAGGAAATGCTGATTTTGAAGAAGTCCAAACTCGAGCTTGAAGTTACAAGCTCGAGCTCGAGAGTTCCAGAGAAGAAATGAACTTTGGGAAAAAGCCAAACTCGAGCCTATAAGTGACCAAACTCGAGTTTAGCTCGAGACGGAAGCAAACGGTCCCGATAAACACACAAACTCGAGTCTATAAGTTATAAGCTCGAGCTTGAGACTTCCGAGAGGCAAAAATCCAAGTTCAAAGAAGACCAAACTCGAGCTTACCTATATAAACTCGAGCTTGGAACTCCGAACGATTTACACATCGATTCAAGAAAATCACCATGACCGAAACATCATATCTCATCAAGAACATCCAGATGATTACTCAAATGATTTATACTACTTCTTAACATCATTTATATCATTTGTGTATAAGTTTCAGGTGATTAAAGTTTGAGATAACATCAATTTGACAGAAATCAAAATCTGTCATAAGCATGAAGATAAAGGTTGCTGCTGATTTTCAGAAATAGCAAAGAAGGCAGAATTGAACGAGAAAACTGAAGAAGCAACGTTTAATGTTGAACGGTAATGTTCTTCAATGGATTCGAATGTCCAATGTCTTTGATATGCTTTAACTTCAGACTTGAGAAGATTTGAATTTGCTTTAAAGTCAAATAAAGCAACTCCATGAGCCACTTGTATTATTTTATTATATCTTCTCAAACAAAGCAAATGGAAGACGGCTGGAAAGAAGACCAACCATTCTTCAAGGCGGATGACAACAAGGCTCCCACCAACAAAAGCTGAACATCATGGGAGACATTCTTGAAGAGCCAAATATTCAAATATTCAAATCTGCAATTGTTCTCCATGACTATATTCTCCACGAATTCAAAGCACTCCAACGGTCATTAAGCTTCAACTAGCATAAATACCCGAAGATTTGAAGACTCCATACGGAACACGTAGTACACGGAGGAAAAAACGCGAGACACAAGCCGACATCTTCAAGATGCTAATACTCGATTTTCATATCATTTACTCTCTTGTTCTTAATGTTTACATAGCTTATCATAGAGAGTGAGATGACTTGTAATTGTGCTTTAGTGCTTATCCATCTACTTCGAGAGAGAAGAGAGTTATTGTACACATCCTATCATTCTATCGTGAGATACTCAAGATTGGGTAATCTTGAGTGGGAAACACATTGTGTTGATTACGGCTTGTAAGGAGTGAATCCTAGGGAGAGGATTACTTCGAGTACGAGTGTGTGATCAAGCAAGTGTATTGATTACGGTTTGTAAGGGGGAGTGAATCCTAGTGAGAGGATTACTCCAAGTACGAATGTGTAATCAAGTTACAAGAAGATAGTGGATTGAAAATCTCAAGTGAAGCTTGGGGACCGGACGTAGGTCAAGGATTGGGCCGAACCGATAAATCGGTTTGCATATTCTCTTCCTTTATCTCTTATATTTCCAAAGACATATACTCGAATATCTATACATGTTTGAATGATGACTATTGCTTTATCAATCATTATTATTGTCATTCAAATTGCTTTCAATAAGTTGCGAAAAGTTTTTCAAAGTTCATAAAGTTTTAACAAACACCCAATTCACCCCTCTTGGGTGATAGCCTGTTTTTCATTTGGTATCGAGCTAGGCTCTTGTTTAAAGGACTTAACCGTCTCAAGAGTTTCAATGGCTAATTTTGGGTGCTCTACGTTTTCGATAGGATTTGATTTTACCATTCCACCGCTTTTCAAAGATATTAGTTTTTGGTTTTGGAAAGCTAGAATGACTAGTTTTATCAAAACAACTGATTTTTATATGTGGAATGTTTTTACAAATGCTTTTGATTTCAAACCAAGAAAGGATTGGGAATGAAAAAAGACTTCAAGATGTTTTCATTGAACATTAGAGCAATGAACATATTATACAGTGCCTTAACTGAAAATGATTTTGAGAAAATCAAGTCTTGCTCTAGTGCTAAAGAAATTTGGGATACTCTTGATTTTATATATACTTCTAACAATTTTGTTGAAGTTGAAAGTGTTGAAAGTTCATCAGAAATTACAAACCGCACATTTATGGATGATGAACAAATGGAAGAAGGCGAAATCGAGAGAATGCTTTCTTGATTCGGTCAACACAAAAGAACAAGAGAAAAGGATTCCCAAGATGAGCTCATTGACATTTGTGATCAATCACTATCTGGAGCTCTAGATGAACATGAGGTAAACAATTCCAATTCTTCTTGTGTAGATAAGAAAAACGTTTTTGAACAATCGCATAGAAGTGTTTTTCAACCATTTACTGATTCTATTTTGAAAAACAAACATATTTTCGAAAATGATCTTTGGAAAATCATGTGGGAAGAATGAATGTTCAAATAAAGATTATTTGAAGTCTTACTCTCATCACCAAGACACAATACTTGCAAAAATATTCACAATAAGCATCATTCTATTATTTGCAATTATTGTGGTAAATCTGGACATATTTCTTACACATGCTATATTAGGAGAAATTCTCTTTGTGAGAAATAAATTTGTTTGGGTTCCTAAAGGACAATCAAGGTCCATTACTAACGGTCAAGGACCCAAGTATAAATGGGTACCAAAATGTCCATCTAGTGTAAGTGTGCGGGACAATTTGAAAATCAATGGACATAAGGATACCGAGAAGATGAAGAAGAATCCAAGAGTTTCTCATCAACCTAAAAGGAAACTCACCTCGAGTTAGGAGAACTTGTGGAAAAGCCATTGCTGGAACTATAAAGTTTAAACATCAAAGGAAGCAATGGATACAAGCAAGAAGAGTATCATCTACCTCAAGAATGAATTATCACAGTACCATTCAACTATCATGAGGAGAATAAGAAAAGAAGGATTTCTTGTGCACAAGGGAAAAGATTATTGCGTCTACATCATGTGAGAAAGAGTTGCTTCATCCCAATACTAAATTCAAAAAGACAAAGTATCAACGAATGACAAATTGGGTGAGCGAATGCAATCCTTCAAGTACCTAAGGCTAAGGTATGCAATGGTAAAACCTCCTATGCTATCATCTCGAAATAATCATTGAGGTTTTATATCTTATAACCTTAGGAATGAGCATTGCAAACTATTTGTTTTTAAATTGGGTTTTTACATCCTCGATATATGTATTTTTAAACGGTTGCAATGTTCAATAGGTTGAACTCTTTATGCATTCATGATGATTTGAAAACAAAGTATTTCTTTTATGCATAAAGTCATGTCTAGTTCACTATGCTCAATTGTACTTGAATTAATTATATTCATAAGAGCATGTGAATTTTGGTTCCTACAAGCTAACGATGATTGGATCCAAGTAAGGTTGGATACCAAGAAAGAAGAAGATTTATATGGTTTTGTAGGAACAAAGAAAGCTTCTCAAGAATGCAGCATAAATGATCCATATCTTGAGAATGCTAAATAAGCTATGCTTGTTATTGATGGTGATTGCTTTGGAAAAGAAGTTATCTATATCAATCCATCTCAACCAAGCAAGCTTCTATGAGGACAAGAGGAATTACGGTGATATCTAATTCTTACCTCATACTATGATTATATGAAGTTCATTTTTGGTTTGTCTTGGGTTAAGTTAAAATGTTTTGAAACTTATTCAATTTCAATCGGCAATTTTCTTGTCGGTGCCAAACTCGAGCTTGGCTATGCAAACTCGAGCTTGCCCTTCTGAGAAAGCAAACCAAGCTATTTTGTATTTTCTAAACTTGAGCTTGGTCCATAAACTTGAGCTTGAACATTTTTCAAAGTTTACTCATATTCGAGTAAGCTCGAGCTTATCCTTGTAAACTCGAGTTTAGGAAAAGTTGGGAATTTTATCAAGTTACTCAAATCTCAAACTCAAGCTTACTATTTTTAAACTCAAGCTTGCTTCTTCCGTAGACTTTTCTCAATGAGTTTACAAATGTGTAAACTCGAGCTTGCCGTTGCAAACTCGAGCTTACCTCTCGCGGAAACTATTGTCAAGAGAAAACCTTTCCCTAAACTTGAGCTTACCATTTTCAATGTAGAGTTTGTCTTTTTCAAAGAATTTACAAATCATGTAAACTCGAGTTTAACGTTTCAAACTCGAGCTTGCATCGAAGCGAAACTTTTCAAAGTTTTCCTAAATAGCAAACTCAAGCTTACCTTTCTAAGCTCAAGCTTACATTTTGAGGATTAAAATTATTTTTGACATGAATAGTGTCAAACTCGAGCCTGCTCACTAATAGACTCGAGTTTGCATTTTGCTCAAAATGTTTTTCAAGATGGTTTCACGATAGTTTCCTTGACAAAGCTCTAAACTCGAGCTTAGATACGGAAACTCGAGCTTGGTATCTGAATAAAATTTCCAAACTCAAGTTTGCCTTTCAAAACTCAAGTTTGAGTCAACCATGCTTTTGAAATCACCTTGCTCGAACTTTTCAAAAACATCCCGTATGATCTATATACTCCATATCATCAATCACTAATATTCCTAACTCGTGTTTAATCAATTTGTTAGTGAGTTTTTGATGATCAAACAAGTGAATTTGTGCATAACTTTTTGATTTTATATTTTTGAAATGCACAAGTGTAAAATTTGTTTGGATTTCAATTCACACTATCTTGTGTGAATACATACAAATGTTTTTGAAAACATATCCATACTTTAATTGCATTCAAATGATGTTTCAAATTGGAAGTTAATATTGTATATTGAATGTTGGATATGCTTCAAATTTGTCAAGTTGAGTCTTTCCTATCATTCACATATTGACCTTTGGTATTCAATATGATGCTTGAACTCCTCATTCTTCATTCTCAATGAAGTTAGATCTTATATCTAACAAGTTGATTATCTATATGAGTCTCAAGCTTATCTCCGAGAAAAGAATTCAATTTGTGAAAATCTTATGCTTATTGGATAAACTCTTATTGGTCAAGTTACTCAAATATACATTTATCTTCATCCATTTCGAGTAACTATATTTATATTCTTGCCTTGAATATTCATATACTTCAAGACTCTATTCTAAAAGGCAAGGTCATCTCTTAGACAAAAGCAAAGTCATTGTGCTCATATATTTCTCATTGCAAAGCATGTTTCGAAAATGCTTTACCATTATGACTTTTGCTCTTGGCAAAATTCTTATACATGTAAACTTCAATGTTTCACATGTTCTCTTAATCTTGAAGAATTCTAATCTATTCTGATATATTGACTTCCATCATGTTTTAAAATGAACATTGTTTTCAAGCATGTTTCAAAAATGAATCTTTCATTCATGAAAATTTTGATTTCATAATGCATTATCATATTTTGAAAGAACATTCAAGATTTGAAACACTTTGCATATTTCATTATCATTCTTGAAAAATCTGAGCTCACTCATAAATCGTGAATTGATAAATGCTTATCTTTATGGATAAGATTTTCTATGCTCTTTGATCAAACTTACATGCATTTTATCAATGACATCTTTTCGCATAAAAAGTGTATTTACAAAGTGTCATTGAAAAATAACATTCTTGATATCATTTAGTTGTTACCCTATTTTGATTCATTGGCTTGAATTTACTTGATTGGGTAAAACTATGTTTTCACTCTTTGATTGCTATACTCTTTGCTCCAATATCATATTGTTAAATTATATATAAGAGCTCAAGAGTTATCATGTCTAATTAGTTGTGGACTCAAGAATCATTGAGTACCAAAGAACGTATAATTTTGCAGAATTGACCAAAATGTTCTGTTGTTAAATACAAAGAACATAGGCAAACATAATAGACCATTTCGGTGGCTATGTCTCGCAAATTCTATGACAATACGAGTGACATCCCATCACTAGCAAGAGGCTTAGGAGCATACTCGCTTGATGATAAGTTATGAGCAGAAACTAACTTGAAATTCTATACAAAGCTCATTTGGGGTTTCCGACTTCTAAGATGCATTCTCCTAACAATTGATAATTGCTACCCGAAATGATGCATCTATGGATGATTATAACTTGAGTAATTACGATATTACTCAAGTGAGGTATTGTATTATACATATGTCATAATCATGCTAGGCTAACTTTATTGTATTCATTTCATTTTATTTCAAGTATCTTAGCCTCGAGCGTAATCATTTATTTAAAATGATCCTTATGTTTTAAAACTCTTTTATCATCATAAAAAACATAAGTGATTTCTTCATACCAATTTCAAGTCCACCCATGTGAACTTGAAAGTTCTTAATTCTGAGATACCATGTTATGTCCATTGGAGTCAGATGAACTTTAGATCTCATAACATTTGGTATCACTTCATTATTTGGTATCATTTAAGGAGCTTCACTTTTCATTCATGCATTCATTAAGGGGAGCTTCACATTCATATGTGTTTTATACTTTAAAAGCTTATCTCCTTCATTCGAAGAAAATCCTTTTAAGCATACTCATCTCGCATTCACTATCTTCTATTAGTTTTGATGATGAGTTAATTTCATATCTGAAAATATCTTATATTTTCCTTTCATTATTTTTAAAATATCATTTGGAAAGGAATACTTTGATATTTGGTTGCACTAACAAATCTCTTTTGCAAAGAAAGTTTTCAATTTGTAGCGAGAAGATTTTGTTATGTGTTACAACTTTCCTTAATGCACTACAAGGAGAAACTATTCAATTAAGGAAAGATGCTTTGGCGATCAATCAATGAAGTTGAGATATGCTCTACATAGATGATCTATGAAGAAAAGGATGGAAGTTGAGTACGCCATAATCATTCGGATGAGATAACCCTCAAGAAGCTAGAACTTTCATCTTCACATCTCAAAGGATATTCATGATCCTTCTATTGAGCACACTTCGGATGATCTCATACAACAAAGCAAGCAAATGGACTTCACAGATCGATCATTAATTTGCAAAAACCAACATGAGCATTTCTAATCTCTATCTTTTTATATTCGGTAGAAATGTTGCATATGTTTGGTATCTATATGCTTTAAGTGTGAAAGATTTCTTGAAAACCTCTCCAAATTCTTTCAAATTTGTTATCATAAAAACATTCCAAATTGCATCATATTTAGAATGAAAAAACTTTCAAATCGAGGAGAAAAATCGGTTCTTTGACTCTTCTAATCTGTTTCATATTTGTCTCTCTAAGCATTACTTCTTTGCTTCAACTTTTTGCTAATGACAAATAAGGGGGAGAGAATGGCAAGAAAAATATGTCGCATTGTTGCATTTGATATCCATACATATCTTTCTTAAAGTATTTGCCATCATCAAAAAGGGGAGAATGTTGGTTATGATTAGTTTTGATGATGTCTTATATAGATGTCATTCTTAAGAGCAAAAAGGTTGCATACTACATTGATCTTCTACTTTGACTAATTCTTATATTTAATGTAGATGCAAAGTTTAATAATGAAGAATGATCAAGAAAGGAGACTCAAGAAAGAAGAACTTGCACTATATGTGATATTGGAAGTCTCCATGATCAAACGAAGTTGACCGAAGCTTCATCTTATTTGAGCTACAATGGACTACACAAAATAAGTGCTTGATCTGAAAGCCGACACAAGATATTCGGAAGAAGTTCAGAATAGGATCAGCCTTCGGATATTGAAGAAGGTAGAAGTTGCGAGAGAATGATGAGCCTAAGTTAAATGATGAAGAATCATCAAGTTGGGAGATGAAAGAATGAAGAACTTGCCGAATGGAATGAAGACATCATTATCCAAGTTCTAAGATTGGTCCTAGAAGTTTCCACAATCAAATGGAAGTTTGAATGGATCAATTCAGAGTTAAAGTCAGCAACTATGAGGTTCTAGATGAGCAAACTCGAGCCTCCAAGTATTAAACTCGAGTTTACTACCTTGCTGAAGTAATTTGCCTATCTGATATGAGAAAACTCGAGCTTAGCACTCTAAACTCGAGTCTATAAGTGTCTTCAGCAACTTTGGTGTTTACGGACTAGGCAAACTCGAGCTCATCAAGATAAAACTCGAGCTTACGGTGATCAACTCGTTTCACGTTCAGCACGTGCAACGTCTGGTAATTTGATAATATCTTCCAAACCAGAGATCCAATTGAGGTGAAACCAGTGGCATATGAAACTATACTCCCAATGCGTCATTTGGATATAAAATACAAGCCCAAAGGAGTTCATATGAGAGAGCTATGAATTGTTGAAGTTGACAGATAAAACCACGCCACACAGAAAACCAAGCTTCAATGTTTTGCGTGTAACTCACAATATAAAAATCCAATTGAGCTGCAATCAGTGGCATTGGAAAGTAGACTCAAAGAGCTTTCCATCAAGAGTTTAACCAACCAAAACGGAGTTCAGACCAGGGAGATATGGCCCTCGAAAGTGGACAAATTTGCAAGCTCACTGAACAAAGTCCAAAATCAGCCAGTCAAGTTTACAAATAGCAAGCTCGAGCTTACAAGTAGCAAACTCGAGCTTACGGGTTACTGAGGAAAATGCTGATTTTGAAGAAGTCCAAACTCGAGCTTGAAGTTACAAGCTCGAGCTCGAGAGTTCCAGAAGAAATGAACTTTGGGAAAAAGCCAAACTCGAGCCTATAAGTGACCAAACTCGAGTTTAGCTCAGACAGAGTGCAAACAGGTCCCGATAAACACCCAAACTCGAGTCTATAAGTTATAAGCTCGAGCTTGAGACTTCCAGAGGCAAAAATCCAAGTTCAAAAGAAGACCAAACTCGAGCTTACCTATATAAACTCGAGCTTGGAACTCCAGAACAGATTTACACATCTGATTCAAGAAAATCACCATGATCAAACATCATATCTCATCAAGAACATCCAGATGATTACTCAAATGATTTATACTACTTCTTAACATCATTTATATCATTTGTGTATAAGTTTCAGGTGATTAAAGTTTGAGATAACATCAATTTGACGAAATCAAAATCATGTCATAAGCATGAAGATAAAGGTTGTTGCTGATTTTCGAAATAGCAAAGAAGGCGAATTGAACGAAAACCGAAGAAGCAACGTTTAATGTTGAACGGTAATGTTCTTCAATGGATTCGAATGTCCAATGTCTTTGATATGCTTTAACTTCAGACTTGAGAAGATTTGAATTTGCTTTAAAGTCAAATAAAGCAACTCCATGAGCCACTTGTATTATTTTATTATATCTTCTCAAACAAAGCAAATGGAAGACGACTGGAAAGAAGACCAACCATTCTTCAAGGCGAATGACAAGGCTCCCACCAACAAAAGCCGAACATCATGGGAGACATTCTTGAAGAGCCAAATATTCAAATATTCAAATCTGCAATTGTTCTCAACAGCTATATTCTCCACGAATTCAAAGCACTCCAACAGTCATTAAGCTTCAACTAGCATAAATACCTGAAGATTTGAAGACTCCATACAGAACACAGAGTACACAGAGCAGAAAAACGCAGAGACACAAGCTGACATCTTCAAGATGCTAATACTCTGATTTTCATATCATTTACTCTCTGTTCTTAATGTTTACATAGCTTATCATAGAGAGTGAGATGACTTGTAATTGTGCTTCAGTGCTTATCCATCTACTTCTGAGAGAGAAGAGAGTTATTGTACACATCCTATCATTCTATATGTGAGATACTCAAGATTGGGTAATCTTGAGTGGGAAACACATTGTGTTGATTACAGCTTGTAAGGGAGTGAATCCTAGGGAGAGGATTACTTCGAGTACGAGTGTGTGATCAAGCAAGTGTATTGATTACGGTTGTAAGGGGGGAGTGAATCCTAGTGAGAGGATTACTCCAAGTACGAGAATGTGTAATCAAGTTACAAGAAGATAGTGGATTGAAAATCTCAAGTGAAGCTTGGGGACCGGACGTAGGTCAAGGATTGGGCCGAACCAAAAGATAAAATCGCTTTGCATATTCTCTTCCTTTATCTCTTATATTTCCAAAGACATATACCGAATATCTATACATGTTTGAATGACTGACTATTGCTTTATCAATCATTATTATTGTCATTCAAATTGCTTTCAATAAGTTGCGAAAAGTTTTTCAAAGTTCATAAAGTTTTAACAAACACCCAATTCACCCCCCCTCTTGGGTGATAGCCTGGTTTTTCAAAAGTAACCAGCATTTCTGGGGAGGCAGTTATGCCGTACTAGTACCTATGACAGTTGTAACATCCTGAATTTTTATTTAGAACTATAATACTATAGGATAGATCAATTTACGAAAATTGATTTATCAGGTATGTAGTATGAGTAAATTTTCTGAGGTTAGAATTTAATTTTTTATATACACAAATATTATATTTTAATAATATATATATATAGTAGAAATAGAGAAAGAGAAATGGTGAAAAAAAGGTGACGGAAGGAAGAAATGAAGGGGGAAAAAGATAAAAAGAAGTAGTGGGTGGGGCCCACTACTTTTGAAAATTGAGGAAGGGGGTGCCTATCTTTGAAATTTTGGAGGAACGGCACCTACCTTTTGAAATGGGTGAGCGGTGCCGCAATAAGTGTGGGGTGCCATTGCCGCCCATTGAAAAAGGGGTGGGGAATTTTTCCTATAAATACCCCCACCCCAATACACAAACACACACACACTTTCATCGTACGCAGAAAAGAGCATGAGAGAAAGAAGAGAGAGAAGGAGAGTAAGGTGGTAATTATTTGGGAGCCTTGGAGTAGTTTTGTGTGTGTGATTATTTGGGGAATTAGCGAGTAACAGGTAACTTTGAATATTCTTCCATATACTTGTGAATTGTGTATGATTATATATTATTTTATATAGACAAAAATATGTGTATATGTATTATAATATTATCTTAATAAAAGTTGAAATTACAGTTCAAACCCATGAAAATTACAGTTTTGTGCCAGGAAAAATTACGGGTTTTTCCCGCATTTTAGAAGTAACATTTTAGTGACGAATTTCAAAAATGACATTTTGGTCCCGAATTTCAGAAATGACATTTTGGTCCGATGAGGTTTTATGAGATGTTTGGATTTATCTTGCGATGATATTTTTGGAAGCTTGTTTTAATATACTTTTTTTAATTGAATATAAATATCATGACGGCTGTATTTGTGATGGGTTGGAGTAAGGAGGAATTTGAATGATAAAATTTATGGGATAAGAGTCTTAAATGCCATGGAAGTTTTTGCTCAGGAGCAGTAGTAAGACGAAAGTTTTTTTTGACAAAAATGCCACGGAAGTTCACAAAACGTAGCAATTTTACCCCGGAAGTTTACAAAACATAGCAATTTTGCCCCTCCGTTAATTTTGACCGTTAAGTTTAACTTAGTGCGCACGTGGCATGCCACCTCATCAGACGTGGCATGCCACCTCATCAATCAAATAAGAGTTAAGTATCAATTTTCCCCCGGAAGTTTTCACGGAAAAGCAATTTTGCCCCGAAAGTTTTCACTAAGGAGCAATTTTGCCCTTCTGTCTCCCATTATTAAATTTGACTATTAAATCAGTCAAAGTTCACACATGTCATGCCTTGAAAAGGTCAAACTTGGAGTCAGAGAAGGAGATCCTTGAGATGTTCAGATCAAGGCGGCGAGAATTTGTGAAGCCGAACGGTCAAAGGGGACTCGAAAGGTCTCACAAAACCCGGAGGAAGCATCACTTATGATCTAAGCAAATGATTAGTCTATACAAATGTAAATATTATCACTATTGATTTGTTTTTCTGAACCAATTTTTGGAACAATTCATTTCTCGTTTTGCGTTTCATTTGCTTAGATCATAAGTGAACTCCTTTTGGCTTGCTCATCAATGCTGGAAGTCGAGCTGCTATCGATCCTAAATTTTATATCAAAATAAAGCTTTGGATGTCTATTTTCATATGCCACTGGTTTCACCTCAATCTGATTTCTGGTTTGGGAGATATTATCAAATTACCAAACCTCGCTCGTGTTGAACGTGAAACAAAGTGGAGCTGAAAAGCTGATGACTGCTGGAAACTCGAGTTTTGACTTGAAAACTTGAGTTTTCACTTGAAAACTCGAGTTTTCCTAGTCCAGAGACACCAGAGGAGCAAATCATTGTGCGAAGTAGGAAACTCGAGTTTTGAGTTGTGAACTCGAGTTTTCTCATCCTGAAACTGATTTTTGTTGACTTTAACTCTGAATTGAGCCATTCCAACTTCCATATGATCTTGGAGGCTTCTAGCTTCAATATAAGAACTTGAGTAATTATATCTTCATTCCATTCAGCAAGTTCGTCTCTCTTTCTTTTCTTCTCTTGATCATTCTTGATAATTCAATTCTTTCTTCCCTCTCTTCTATTTTCTCTTGATCCTTCTTCATAATTCAACTCTTTCTTTCTTCTCTTCTCTTGATCATTCTCTGTCATGCAACTTGGACTCATCATTCTCAGCAAGTTCTACCTTCTTCAAAATCTTCTCTTCTTCTAGATTATCCCTCAAAATCCTTTGATAAGTTCTTGCTTTATTGACATTTTGATATTCTCATTATATTGTGCGTAAGAACTTCTTTTTTCAATCTACTTTCTTGATCATTCTCTATAATTCAACTCGAATTAATCTACATTAAATACAGCAATTAGTCAATGTAGGAGATAACTATATTACTCAATCTTTTTGCTTTTAATAATGGCATCTATATAAGACATCATCAAAACTAATCATAACTAACATTCTCCCCCTTTTTTATGATGGCAAATACTATAAGAAAAAATATGTATGAATATGAAAATAGGTTAGATGTGCAACATATTTTTCTTGTCATTCTCTCCCCCTTATTTGTCATTAGCAAAAAGTTGAAGTAAAGAAGAAACACTTAGATAGACAAATATGAAACCAGATTATAAAGAATCAAGAAACTGATTTTTTCTCCCCGATTTGAAATTGTTTTCATTTTAAATATGATGCAATTTGGAATGTTTTTATGAAAACAAAGTTGAAATAATTTGGAGAGGTTTTCAAGATATCTTTCACAATTAAAGCATACGGATACCAAACAGTAGCAAAATTTATCTGAATATAAAAAGTAGAGATTAGAAATGCTCATGTTTGTTTTCCAAATTGATGAGCAATCTGTGCAGTGCATTTGATAGCTTTCTTGTAGAAAGAGATCCGTGATGTGCTCTGAACAACCTTTGAGATGTGGAATGAGACCAAAGTACTGACTTCTTGAGTTGTATCTCATATGAATGAATATGATCAGTACTTAACTTCCATCCTTTGCTTTTTCTTCATAGATCATCTATGTAGAGCATATCTCAGCTTTAAGGATTGATCGCCAAAGTTGTAACACATAACCAAATCTCCTGCTATGAATTGAAAATTTTCTTTGCAAAAATAAAATAAAATTGTTAGTGCAACCAGATATCAAAGTATTCCTTTCTAAATGATATTTTCAAATAAAATTTAACTCATAATCAAAACTAATAGAAGATAGTGAATACAGATGAGTATGCTTAAAGAGGTTTTCTTCAAATGAAGGAAAATATAAAACACATATGTATGTAAAGCACCCCTTAATGAATGCATGGCTAAAATGTGAAGTTCCCTTTCATGATACCAAATAATAATGAGACACCAAATGTTATGAGGTTTGGAATTATCTTTGCTCACATCATGGTACCTCAGAATTGAGAACTTTCAAGTTCACTTGGGTGGACTTGAAATTGGTATGAAGAAATCACTTATGCTTTTTATGATGATAAAATTGTTTAAAGTATAAGGATCATTTTACAAATGAATGTGCTCAGGCTAAACTTCATGTGATAAAATTTGAATAAGTAAAATCAAGTTAGCCTGAAGAGTGATGCGAGAGCAGAGAAATGATTATGATATATGAATATTATTTCAAAATACAATACCTCACTCAAGTAATATCGTAATTACTTGAGTCATAATCATTTGTAGTCGATAGACGCATCACTGGCTAGCCAATATCTGATGATGTAATCAATACTGAGGCTCTCCCAGATGAGAATGTGCTTCAGGAGGATGGGTTTTTATAACCACCAATTGCTCAGAATGCATCTTAGAAGCATAAATCCCAAATGAGCTTTGTAGAGGATCTCAAGATTAGTTTCTGCTCATAGCTTCTTATCAAGCTAGCATGCTCCTTATCATATTGGCCTAGACCTCTTACTAGTGATGGGATGTCACTCAAGTGAAGTCACAAAATTTGCAGATATAGCCACTGAAATGATCTATTCTGTTTGCCTATGTTCTTTGTATCCCTCAACAGAACATTTTGGTTAGCTCCTGCAAAAATATGTGTCCTTTGGTACTCAATGATTCTTGAGTCCACACAAGATTAGACATGACAACCTTATGCTCTTAAAAGATTAACTCATATGGTATTTAAGCAAAGAGCATAATAAGCTAACATAATTTTACCTAATCAAATAAGTTCATACTAATGAATCATAAAGGGTAACAGCTGAATGATATCAAGAGTGTTATTTCACAATGACAATTTGAAAATATATTTTATGCAGAAAAGATGTCATTGATAAAATACATGTAAGTTTGAGCATAGAAAATCATATCCATAAAGATAAGCATTTATCAACTAATAGTTTATGAATGAGATCAGATTTTCCAAGAATGAAATATGCAAAATGTTTCAAATCTCAAATGTTCTTTCAAACTGTGATAATGCATTACGAAATCAAAATTGTGATGAATGAAAGATTCATTTTTGAAACATGTTTGAAAAACAATGATCACTTTAAAACATGGTGGAAGTCAATAGGTTTAATGAATATATCAGTATGCTTCAGTTTTAGAGAACATGTTGAACATTGCAGTTAACATGTTGAAGAATTTTATCAAAAGCAAAAGTCATGAAGGTAGAGCATTATCGATGCATGCTTAGTACACAAAAATTTATTAGCACAATGACTTTGCTATTGATTAAGAGATAATCTTTCCTTAAAGAGTAGAGTCTTGAAAATATAAGAACATTCAAGGCAAGAATATGAATATATAGAAATGGTTACTCATAATATGGATGATGACAAATGCTAATGTATTTGAGTAATACAAATGAGTGATAGGATTCATGGATGATGAAGCACAAACTCTTTAGTCCAAACGACTAGAGTTCCAAAATATTATCCTAGTAAGTTATTCCATATAATGGTTAATGCACTAACATTTAATGCATTAATGAACATTCATAATGTTTGGAAAAACTTGACCAATAAGGATTTATCCAATAAGCATGAGATTTTCACAAATTGAATTCTTTTCTTGAGATAAACTTGAAACTCATATATGATTAACTTGTTAGACATGAGGTCCAACTAGTTAGATAATGAAACTAAAAAGTTCAAGCAAAACATTGAATTCCAAGGATCAATATGTGAAAGATAAGGAAAACTCAGCTGGAGAAGTTCGAAGTATATCCAACATTCAATATATAATATCAACTTCCAGTTTTGAAACATCATTTAAATGCAATCAAAGTATGGATATTTTTCAAAACATTTGTATGCATTTTTCACAAACAATGTGAATTGAAATCCAAACAAATTTTACACTTGTGCATTTCAAAAATATAAAATTAAAAAGTTATGCACAAATTCACTTGTTTGATCATCAAAAATTCACTAACAAATTGATTAAACATAGTTAGGAATATTAGTGAATGATGATAGAAAGTATTAAAGATCAAACAAGAAGGTTTCACAAATTCGTCATATTTGAATTTCAAACTCTGCGACGAAGACTTTTATCATGAAACATCGTTTTTAGTCCAAAACATCAAACCTTGAGTTTTCATTCAAAACGCGGTTTTCATAACATTGAAAAAAATGCAATGCTCTCGGGTTGGCCAAAACTTGAGTTTCCAAAATCAAAACTCGAGTTTTCATTTAAGTATGAAAACTTAGAAAAAATTGTGCCAACTCAAAAAACTCGGAGGTTTTCATGAAAAACTGGCGTTTCAAAATCTGGGAAAAACATGAATGCTCTCTACCCCAAAACTCGAGTTTACAATCAAAACTCGAGTTTTCATTTAATCATAAAAACTTTTGGAAAAACTATGCTAAGTCAAAACTGGAGTTTTCAAAAATTGAGTAAAACTTCAAAACTCTGCCAAGTGGAAACTTGAGTTTCCAAACTAAAACTCGAGTTTTCACAAAACTTTGGAAAACTTAGAAAACTCATGGCAAACTGAAAACTGGAGTTTCCATATCAAAACTTAAGTTTTACATTGACAGTAAAATTGCTGATTGAAATTGAGTAAGTTTCAAAACCTTTTAACTTAACCAAAGACAAACCAAAAATGAATTTCATATAATCATAGTATAAGGTAAGAATTAGATATCACCATAATTCCTCTTGTCCTCATAGAAGCTTGCTTGGTTGAGATGAATTGATGTAGATAACTCCTTTTCCGATATTTACCATTTTAGCTTTCTCAAGACTTGAATTATATCTCTATGTTGCATTCTTGAGAAGCTTCCTTTGATCCTACAAAACCGTATAAATATTTTTCTTTCTTGGTATCCAACCTTGGATCCAATAATCGTTAGCTTGTAGGAACAAAAACTCACATGCTCTTATGAATATAATTGATTCAGAACAGCTGAGCAAAGTGAATTAAACATGAGTTTATGCATAAAAGAAATACTTTCTTTTCAAATCATCATGTATGCATAAAGAATTAAACTATTGAACATTGCAATCCCTTTGAAAAATAAATCAGGATGTGAGAACCCAAAAAAAAATTGCAATGCTCATTCCTAAGGTTGCAAAATATAAAACCTCAATGAATATTTCAAATGATAGAGTAGGAGGTTTTACCATTGCATACCTTAGCCTTAGGTGCTGGGAGGGTTGACTTTGCTTACCCATTGCCTCTTTCTGACACATTGATTATTCATATGTCTTCCCATGAGTGTCTCAAAGCTCTCTCAGAAGATATAGACTTCCAGAGTCTTCTATTTGAAACATGAGAGATTCTCCTCTTCTTGTTCTGCTCAAGATAGTTGAATGGTACTCTATGGTAATTTGTTCTTGAGGTAGATGATACTCTTCTTGCTTGTATCCATTGCTTTTCATGATTTGACCTTCTAGTTCCAGCAATGGGTGCCCTAAGAGTTCTCTTGCTTGATATAGATGCTACGATCTTCTTCATTGGTGCATGAGAAACTCTTGGCTTCTTCTTCATCTTCTCTGTACCTTGATGTCCATTCTTTTGGGAATCAATCTGCACACACAAGGCACTAGATGGACATTTTGGTACCCACTTATGCTTAGGTCCTTGACTATTAGTATTGGACCTTACTTGTCCTTTAGAAACCCAAACAAATTTATTTCTCACATTAGAATATCTCCTAATATAGCATGTATGAGAAATATGCCCAGATTTTCCACAATAATTGCAAATAACAGAATGATGCTCATTAAGAATAGTTTTGTAAGAATTGTGCTGGTCTAGTGGATGCAATGTCGAATGACTCATATTTGTATATTCTTTCTTCCCACATGATTTTCGAACATGATTGAAAATATTTTTGTTTTCCAAAATAGAATCAGTAAATGGTTGAAAAACAATTTTATGCCATTGTTCAAAATCATTTTTATTATCTATACAAGAAGAATTGGAATTGTTTACCACATGTATATCTTGAGCTCCAGATAATGATTGATCGCAATCTTCCATGAGCTCTCCTTGGGGATCCTTTTTCTCTTGTTCTTTTCTTCCATTTGTTCATCACCCATGGATGTGCAATTTGTAATTTCTGGCGAACAATCAACACTTTTAACTTCAACTGTAACACCCCTACCGGCCTCGCCCCTTTCGGGCGCGGTAGTGTGATTCTAACACCCTTACGGATCTTCTTTATTCGGCATATGCGGAAGCGTTCTTAAACACATACTTTTTGATACAAACTTAAACTTTGATTACATAACGGTGGTGTTCATCGCCAATAACCATTTAATTCTTTGACACCCGGCCCTACGCTATTCGTACAGAAGCGTCAACGTTCTTGAGGGCCTTCTTTCTGCTTATTCATTCTATGGTATCTTCAAGCACTCCCTTCAGTGTGTTGCCTTCAAGCAACACTCCGATCTGAGTCCGTGTGCGAACTACTAGCTGTGCTCACTTTGTCTATTTCATATGATCTGGAGTTCAAATGAATGAACCCCATGGTAACAAGTTAATCTCATATGCGGTATGTAATGTAAATAACGATATAACACATGTATATGCATAGAATAATCCACAATAAACAAGTCGCACTTTATGTAGGTTAACGGCCAAGGACCGCACCCTTTAGGACACGCACCCTATGAGACCGCAGCCCTCAAATCCATAACTAGGAAATAAGCATATAAATCATCTAGCAAACATGATCAGTCATACATTAATACATACATACAAGCTAACAAGATAATAGTTACCCACCACTTTAGCCTTTGTCTTCCGCTTGTACCTTTGCTTCCAACTACGGAGTTGCTTGAAGCATATTCCATTCTTCTTCTTTCTTGACTTCTCATGGCCTAAACACATGTTCATATTATTAGAGCCATGGAAAATGAATACCTAATGCTTATCTTTGCCTCATAGGCTTTCTTACACCCTTGGAGTTTATTCCTATTACTTAGGTAATTTCTTTCTTAATTTCGCATGGTAGCTAATTTTGGCCAAACTTTGAAAACTCATTATTAATTCTACAGAACTCCGATTAGGGTGGTTCAAATTTCTATTTGTCACTAATTAAGTCTAGTTTCATAGTAAAATAATCACTAGACTTATTTCTTGCTGTATCATTCCCAGTTTTTCATTTATCCTTCGCTGTCCAGAAATATGTTTCAGGTTAATAGGTCAAATTCAAATATTTGTATCTCTCTGGATACAACTCCGATTTAGGTGTTCTTTAGCTTTTTGGAAACCTTGCGATCTATAATATTTACTGTAAAGATTTCAAGGAAAAAATCAAATGTTTACTTGGTCCGAAAGGCAACGTCATTTTGTTGCTCTGGAACCATACCAAAACTTTCCAGAAGTTTTAGCTCATCTTCCAAAATTCATAACTGGATTTTTAGACCTCATTTTTGGGTGATCCAAGCATGTTTTTTCCTTGTTTGGTTGGGACCCACGCAGACGTTTGGAGCAGGGCTCCTGGACTTTGTCTTTTTTTTTCCCGAATAGGGATTCTGGTGGGGTAGCCCGTTAATGTGCCAGTGCAGACACTGGGTCTCTTATGGGGGGGACGGAAACTCTCCCACATTAGCCAACAAGTGCATTGCCGCTGCGGTGGTTTGTGTATGAAAAGATTGGAATATGTCGATGTACCGAAAAGTTGAAGTGGTGGCGAGAGCTTTCAAATGTTAAATTTGCAAAATGAATAATCCCGCTCATAATGTGTGCCGGTAGTAAATGTTTTTTAAAAATAAACCGGTAGTGAATTGTTTTCACGAAAATTTGAGCTGGCAGCGATTAAGTTTGAAACCATGATAGCACTATTACCATTTGTATAGTGTAGGTTGTGAAACGTTTTGCGAGAATGAAAATTTTCTATGTGTGAAAATTTAAAAACGAGAGAGCATAGTTGAAATGAAAAGCAGTGCAGTTGGTGACTATAATGTTACCGGAACAGAAAATGGTAGAATGTATCGGGCAGTGAGGCCTGTGTAATCAAGCGCAGTGGAAGCGTAGTGATGGGTTTAGTGTTTGAATACTATACACTGGGTACAGGAAGAACGAGAAGGTTATACGATGAAGTTGCGTGCTCAGTGAGCATGCATAAGGAAAGGGATAGACTAAGTGTCCGGAATTATTCCCCGAAGTATAAATGTTCAAATTTCGAGGACGAAATTTTATTGAACGGGGGGAGTAAATGTAACATCCCAAACTTTGGAATTGGGAAATTAGAAATATTGAATGGGAATTCATTGTGAAGATTTGGCCTACAAATAATTATATACTGAACAATTGGAATGTGAGGCCTATTTTCCTTGAATTTTGGGGAAAAGAATATTGAAGTTGTTTAAGAAAGAAGAATCCTTATATGAGATTAAGGATTTATTTGACAATCTAGTGCCAAAATTAAGAAGGGGTAAAATGGTAAGTTCATTTCCCCAAGCTTGCAAATGAATTTGGGCAAAGTCAAAGCCCAATCGATGAAACAATAATATATTTAATTAAAATATTTGGAGGAAGAATTATTGAAGTTAAATGGCTCAACATTTGGAAGAAAAGAAATATAAGAAATATTGGTATTAAGCGTGGACCTTTATGCATAATGTGTCAACTTGATATTCAGTTAGTAGTTGGACAAGCAAAGATGCAAGATCTTATTTCCCTCAAGCCACGTGCTCATGTATATTTATGTACATGCGAACCTTTACCAAATAAAGCAAGTCACATGCTTCAATTTATGCAGAACTAAATGGACTTGAAGCATGCTTGTGGGACCAAGAGAAAATAATTGGTATCTCTTTTGTACCATTCATGCAACACCTTACTCTTCTCTTCACGTGGCCACTAGAGATCCTCTTAATGTAATATTTTAATAGTCACACAAAGACTCAAGCCCATATACTTCTCTTTGAAATCCATTGCATCGGGCCAAAGTATAAACACCTATCCATTTTCATTTGTTCATTATTTTTATTCGGCCCACATGCGTCTAGCAAAGCACATAGTGCGAACCAAAACTCCTCACTATTCACTCTCCATTTGATTAATTCTTTTCGGCCCAACCATTTGGACGATACAACCCAACATATTGCCGTACTTTTTTCTCAACCACGTGCTCACTTATATATTTATGCAGAACCATACTCTTTTCCCAACTTATTCATCTAGGGCAGCACCCATTCATCTTCCATACTCCACTATCTCCCTTGGAATTCGAATGTCTTTCTTGGAATGCAAAGCATGTTAATGCCATACTCCACTACTTTTCTTGTGTCTCCAACTCCGTTATGCCATGCTCCACCATTTCTCTTGAACTCGCATGCCATATACTCCTCCATTTCCTTTTGCTTCCCTTCGGCCAGAAATGAAAACGCAGAGGGTGAGAGAGGGAGCGACACTGAAAGTAGGAGAGTTGGAGGAGCTGAGAAAACACAAAGAAAATATGAACGAAGTGCTGCATATAGAAAGAACAGAAACGCTTAGTGAGAGAGGAGAGACCGCGATACGAAAAGAAATGAAAGAAGAGGAAGGAGGTTCAGCCTATCCTCATCTCATTCAGATTCTTTCGGTCTCCACAGAACAGAAACGCTGAAGGTGAGCATGGAAGCTGTGGTTAAGAGCCAAGAGCTTTCAGAGAGAGAATAGAGAAGCTGACGAGACGGAACACGAAACGAGCTAAGAACTTGCGAGAAAGTGAGAGGGATAGCTCGGCGTTCATGCACAACCCATACTCCTCTATTTCTGCGTTTTGAAGATAACGTTGAGATAGCTTGTATGTATGTATTAATGTATGACTGATCATGTTTGCTAGATGATTTATATGCTTATTTCCTAGCTATGGATTTGAGGTCATGGGTCTCATAGGGGTCGTGTCCTAAAGAGGGTCATGGGTCCTTGGCCATTAACTGTGGTTACGGTGCGACTTGTTTATTGTGGATTATTCTATGCATATACATGTGTTATACTGTTATTTACATTACATACCTGCATATGAGATTAACTGTTACCCTGGGGTTCATTCATTTGGACTCCAGATCACATGAAATAGACAGGTGAGCACAGGCTAGTAGTTCTGCACCGGACTCAGTGACCGGGAGTGTTGCTTGAAGGTGGCACACTGAAGGGAGTGCTTGAAGTTACCATAGAATGAATAAGCAGAAAGAAGGCCCTCAAGAACGTTGACGCTTCCGTACGAATAGCGTAGGGCCGAGTGTTAAAGAATTAAATGGGTATTGGTGATGAATACCATCGTTATGTAATCAAAGTTTAAGTTTGTATCAGTATGTGTTTAAGAACGCTTCCGCATATGTCGAATAAGGAAGATCCAGAAGGGTGTTAGAATCACACTACCCGCCACCCGGAAGGGCGAGGCCGGTAGGGGTGTTACATCAACACAATTGTTAGACGTATATATAAGATCAAGAGTATCCCAGATTTCTTTAGCACTAGAGCAACATTTGATTTTCTCAAAATCATTTTCGGTTAAAGCACTGTAAAGAATTTTCATTGCACTAATGTTCAATGAAAACATTTTCTTTTCTATTTCTGTCCAATCCATTCTTGGTTTGAAATCAAAAACATTTATAAAAACATTCCACATACGAAAATCAGTTGCTTTGATAAAACTAGTTGAAGATAGAATATCACCTAGAGGGGGTGAATAGGTGTTTTCAAAATTCTTTTTCACTCCCACACGACGATGTAAAAATTAGAAGAATGAGACAAAGAAGTGAAATAGACACATGGCGATTTATACTGGTTCGGTCCAAATTCACTGACCTACGTCCAGTTCCTAGAACACCTGGGATTCCACTATCTTTCAAAGACAATTACACACTCTGTAAACGAAGGATGATCCTCTCAGACTCCACTCCCTCTTATAAGCTGTAATTAATACACCCTCACTTAAGGTTCCTTAACCTTAAGATTCAATATCTAAATGAAATGAATAAGTGTTTAATAACTCCTCACGAGTAGATATAAATGAACACTGATGAACAAGACAATATCCGAAGATATTAATGAAACAGTTGAAACAACAAATAGAAATACACTCGAATTGATTGCACAGCGTTTTCGGTTGTTAGCGAATTCAATGCTTATCGTATTTATAGTTGATTCCATTATTGACCGTTGTTGAAGCTTAAGAAGTGTAACATCCCATTTTTAAAAGCAGTGTATTTTTTTTTCATCAGAGTAGAGCATTGGAGCGATTGAGTAACTGATAATTAGATTCAAAATGCCGTAAGTCTGGCTGATTACAGAAGCGGTATAATGACCGAGAGTTTTTAAGGTAAATAACAACAGAAGTGTCTCTCTGGCAACACCCATGCTGTGGCAACAAAAGAAATTCTCCGGCCGAGACTCTAAGCGTGCTGCTTGCCCTTATCTTCGGCGCTCGGTCCTCCTGACCCTGAAGCTATTTTAGAAGCTGAGGTCCAAATGCACATCGGACCTCAGGTAACGGTTAACCTCATATTTATATAAACATCATATGGAAGACAATCACAGCATTAATCAAAACATAAGTATATAGTATATGCAGGATTAATATAACAACAGTACACTTCACGTGTAAAGTTATCTATGCTAACAAAGATTACATCGCATGTAAAGTTATCTATGTTAACAGTACACATCGCATGTAAAGTTATCTATACAATTCACTCGTATAGTCGTCTATCACATATAGGTATACAAAGAAATATCGAGTTAGTGTTACGACGCGAACGTACCTTCGTTGATGGTAAACGGTACTTTTACGGAAAATGGTACTTTTTGACAAATGGTGAAACAAATGCGGTACGACGGCGACGTTTATCTCGTATATCCTATAAGGATAATATTTATCAATATCTAGCAGCATAACGGGCATTTTAGGTACAAATTACCATTTTGTCCCCGAACCCCTAATCGGGCGAATTTCGCGGAGCTTACATTTTTTCGCTCTATCTCTCCGTAATTTTGACGAGATCTTTTCCCTCATCATATTTTCAAAATATATATCATATTTACCCCTAAATATGATATCTAGACTATCTGGGAAATTTAAAGACAATTCTAGCATTCCTACTATCTCTACTGAAAGAACTACTGAAACTTAAGACTAAGAACCGAAAAACTTACCCAGAACTCGACTATACTTTCTCCGGGCTCTTCCTTCTCACTAACCTCTCTCTAAGGCACGAAGTTTTGGTGTAGAAATGAGAGGAGAAGTGCCTTCTATTTATAGAAGAAGGGAATGGCAATTCGGTAAATAAGTCGAACTTTATCGATCGATTACGAGCCGTCGGATCGCACTTCGCCACGTGGCTTCATCTTGTCCATACACCTCTTGTGCTGACATCATCCTTCAAGAAGAAGATGATGTCATGCATGCTTGACTTACCGATAGCGTTTCCCCGACGGTGTCCGAATCGCGTAATCTTGCCGAATCTCAAAAATCCGGAACTAGGTTTTGTAGTTCCATTCTTTCTCTTAAAAACTACTCGGGTTTCATTATATTTTTGATCCCATTAAGGGTATTCCGTTATCTCGCCAAAGATTTTCGGACAGACACCAACGGATTCGGAAATCACTTCCGATAGAACCGCCTTTTTGGCAGAAAATCACTGGTTCGCAATATGACCTGATCTAAGTAACCATATCCCTGGTTTGAAAAACACGGTGCGTTTTCTATAAGTCACTTTTAGAACTATCTGCCTTATCTTAATTATCCTAGGTACTTCTAATTATCTTGTTGGTTTTAAACGACTTCGAGACCGCTCAACTGAGATAGAATTTCACCGGTTCATAAAAGGTCCAAGTGGTAAAAGACTAAATTTCTATATCTTGAGGTAGAATTTCATTTCTATCTGTTCTCATATGTCTGTTGGCTCTTTACCTTATATATTATTATTTTATTCAAAAGATCTAGATATTTATTTATTTTTCTTTTATTTTTCTAAGCATAAAATATTTTATTATTTACTTATATCTTAATCTAAACAATTAGCCACTAATTACTTAATTAGCCACTTACTAATTGTTGATAATTTTCATAATTAGGATAAATTATTATCTCACAACTATTGCTGACATTGGTATTTTATGTCCCATGTAAATTATTGAAAATCATGGGGCCATAAAGTGCTTTTAATATTATTATATTTATGCTTCTCTATTTTTCAAGGAAATAATCCCAAAAATTCCTAAAATTAGAGACAACATACTTCCCAAGTTTTTGTCAATGTTTGCAGTCAAATGGGATTTACCATAATATTTTCAGGTCATTTTCTGCCTTATAAAATACCTTTTTCAAGGATTTTAGCTCTTTATCTCTCCTAATTCCCATAGTAATTACCTCAGAAAATAAGATAATTATTACTTATTATTTGAAACCACATATTCACCTATTTTCAATAGGTATTATTTACCAAAATATAATATTCCAGATAAATAATTATCCGGGTATTACAAGAAGTAGCCGTTGAGACTCTTGAATATGTTCATTAGATAGAAGAAGCAATCGTCAAGAGTTTCGCCCGTTTGAATATTACAGCTGGAATTTGCAGAGTTGACATTCTCTGTCATTCCTTTTGTTTTTCCGTTGTGAAATAGCATTTAATGCGTAGACGGAATATCTGAGCTGCTTTACTTTGATCAGAGTTGGTTACCGTGCTTATCACCGGTTTAGGTAGCTGCATTTAATGCTTCTGATAGACGAGATTGCTTTATTCAAATTCGCTGGTAATCCTTGTTTAAGTAATCTGAAACTCATGAACAGATTGGTTAAAAGCATTTGGTAATCGTAACATGCAATATTAGAGACCATAGGTTCATTCAATGATTCATGTATAAGAGGATAGTGACTTGAAAACAGAGATGTTATTGCTCGAGCAAAGATCCATTGCTTGCTTGAGCAAGCTCTTTTGACACAAATATCTTGCCCGAGCATCATCTCAGCCAAAGTATATTTTTGACACCTTGCCCAAGCAAGAATGTTAGCTTGCTCGAGCAAAGGCAAGTTTCAGATACTTCCGTAACCTTGCCCGAACATGAAGAATTGCTTGCCCGAGCATGAAGAATTGTTTGCCTGAGCATCATGCTCGAGCAAAGGAAATAGTCTGCCCGAGCAGACTTATGTTTTCTTCCTAAAGTTGCCTCTGTCTGGAGTTTGCCCGAGCAAGTATATAAGCTTGCTAGAGCAATGACGAATAGGAGCATTTTTTCCTTGCACATTAAATTGCTTGCCCGAGCATGAAAAACATCATGCCCGAGCATCACTCTCGAGCAAGGAAAATTTTGTGCCCGAGCATCAGCGAGTAGGAATTCTTTATAACTGAATCTTAAGAAGCTTGCTCGAGCAAGCTTGCATTATTGCTCGAGCAAAGGTATCCCTATTTTGAAACTTGCTTCTGTACAATTTACGAAATCATTGATTTTATCTTATTACTTCTGATTATCATCTATTGATATTACCAAATGCTTTTAACTAGTGTGTTGATGAGTTTCAGATTGTATAACCACTAATTACCAGCTGATTAGAATAAAGCAACTTCGTCTGACAGAAGCATTAAATGAAGTTACCTAAACCAGAGCCAAATTGTTCTGATCAAAGTAAAGCTTCTCTGATATTCCCATTACGCATTAAATGCTATTTGACAACGGATATACAAAAGGAATGTAAGAGAATGTCTCTCCGCAAATTCCAGCTGCGACATTCAAACGGCCGAAACTGAGGCAAAGTGATTCATCTGTCTAACGGCTACCTTAATGAGTCACAATGAACGATTATCAAATCTTCTCCAACGGTCATTAACGACATCAACTATAAATAGAAGGAACATTGAATTCGAACAACCAACTGAAATGATGTGCAATTAATTCTATTACTGATTCATTCGCCGTTTCAACTGTATCATTAATATCTTCGGATATTGAGTGTTCTTCAGTGTTAATTTTTATCTACTCGTGAGGAGTCATTAAACACTTATTTATTTCATTTAGATTGTTAGACTTAAGGTTGAGGAACCTTAAGTGAGGGTGTACTAATTACAACTTGTAAGGGGGAGTGGAGTGACCATTCTTCGTTTACAGAGTGTGTAATTATTTGAAAGAATAGTGGAATCCCAGGTGTTCTGGGGACTGGACGTAGGTCAGTGAATTGAGACCGAACCAGTATAAATGGTCTTGTGTTCATTTTCTCTTCTCTGTCTCATTCGTGTATTTCTGTATCATCGCGTGTGTTTCAAAAAGAGTTTTTGAAGTCACCTATTCACCCCCCTCTAGGTGATATTCCACCTTCAATATGGAATTAATCAGATGAAATTTTCATTGATTAAACAATGTTTTTGGCTATTTAAAAATACATAAAATGACTCAAGGAAAGGAGGCATGTTGGCACATATGTGGAAGGTTGGGATTAAGCTTCATAAAGTGAGTTTAATCTAAAGATGAGAAGAACGATGAGATTTTGGTTCTCTTGAGAATTACCCTTGTTCCATTGTAGTTTTTCCTATAAATAGCAATGATCCCCTCTTCATTTCTTCACACCAAAAACTACAATAAAATTTGATTTTAGAGTGAGAGAGAGTGAGAGTTCTCTTGGAGCTAGAAAGAAGGAGCAAGGTTCTTCAAGGGTAAGTTCCTTAGTTCTTGAGTTTTAGCTTTTAATTCTTAGTATAATTGTAGTTTAATCTAGAAAATTAGAGAATAAATTCCTATACTTGTTTTTAGGCCTCCTTGCATTGAAAAATTCCTAACGAGGTAAAAACATGTTGGGAAATAATTTTCGGAAATCAATGGATCAAGATTGTAAAAATTGTAGAATTTTTGGTTTAAAATCCTGTGCTGGCAGCACAATTGATGCTATTATTTTATATAGTAAATGAAGTCATTAAATCATGGAATTTTACAGGGATAAATTAGACATGTAGGGCTTTCCAAATATATACAATGTGAAGCATTTTGAGTTCTACACAAGGAGTAACATATTTTTGAAGTTAAGCCATTTTTCTGGGATTAAAACTGGACAACGTTGAGAAAATATTAAACTAGGAATGATTCTTGATATTATAGATTTTGAGAATATTTTTCCTTGAAAATAGACGTGTCAAGGGTCATGAGGAATTTTATGGAACCTCATTTCTATTTTTGTAGAATCAATTATGATTTTTCAAAGTTGCTGAGAAATCTGTCCAAAAAATCCAGCATTACGTTTTTAATAAAATGTGAGGGTAAAAGTGGAATAATAAATCCACCAAGGGTAGAAATGTCAAAATCGGTGAAAATATCCTTTTTGATATTACTATAGGAAATATGATATTATTTATAATATCATGGAAAAGGAAATAATCCGACGATAACATTATAGGAAATCCGGAAGTCTGGAGTCAATTCAAAAGGTCGGGCGTTTTGGCGTTACGTGGTGAAAGGTACGTTCGCGTACTAGTAACTTTAATCGCCTATATCTTGTATGATTATATATGATTGAATGATTCACAGAGTGATGGACAAGACTAGGTCTTGGGTCATGCACCATGACTAAGTTTATGGGCCTTAGTCATATTGCTTTCCTAGCGCTGAGGACACGAGGATTTGTCGTGGCACTGGTTATTGTAAACGTTGCAAACATTACATTTGGTGTGTGCTATGTATTGTTGTGCTGTTGTCATTACATTTGCTGTATGCTATGTATTGTTGGAACCTTACATCTGTTGTGTGCTATGTATGGTTAATGCTGAAATGTAATGAATATTTATCATATATTGTTATATCTGCTATAGAGGTTAACTATTACCTAAGATTCAATTCGATTGAATCTCAGCCTTAACTAATAGTTCAGGAAAGGAACCTGGATCTGACGAGGCACCGATGGATGAATCCGTGAAGAGGCACCGATGAACGGAGCCGTGAAGAGGCATCGATGTACGAAGCCGTGAAGAGGCACCGGTCGAGACGAGAGTCTGAAGAAGGTTCATAGGGACTAGTTTCTGGCATGAATCCGATAGAGTTGTTTCAAACCATTTGGTGCTTAAACTAATAATGGGTCGGTCTATGTGGTTGAGTCATAAGTCACCGTGAAAGATGGGGAGACTTCCACTATAGTCTACATGGCCTGGCCAATGGGTTTGAATAGCATTGGGTTCCAAGCCACAAGTCTAGTTAAGGCTTGGTTTAAGATTGTATAGTTACCATGTAAGAGTTGTAATTATACATGTTTTGTATTATTGTATCACATGAATATTCCTTCGGAAATTTTTAAGTTAACAAGCTTATGCCTGGGCATTTTATAGTAGTTACTCATTGTCCAAAGTAAGTGCATGCTCTCTGTTCCGCATTACTTTGAGCTGTAGCACCGTATTCCTAGATACTACGTGTCAACGGACACAATAAGTAGTATGGAATTTGGGGTATTACACAAGGGGACTGGAATATCTACATTATGGGGTACACAATGTAATATCTTGAATTTTGGACCGTGAGAATTGAGAATAAGCCTAAAGTAGGTAGACGACTAAGCCCAGTTCGGGAAGAGTCCCAAGAATGGCGAGATATAGGAAGTCTCTCAGGGACAAGTAACTTGGCTATACAGGTCAGTGGACCTGATGTGTATAAACCGTGGAATTAAAGTGCTAGTGGAAAAAAGGGCACAGAAGACCCATACGGTATAAATTTGGTTGGAAAAGATGCCACCCAACTATGTCCTAAGGTATAGGACAATTAGTTGAGTGAAAATATGCCGGTATAAGTAAGTATACATCATTTTCAGGGCAGTCAGGGATGCCCTGTGTTTTTGAAGATAAAGAGTCAGTGTAATCACTGCTAGAAGACACGTGTCACTGCGAGGTTAAAAAGTAAAAAGTATGTAATGATTACAGGGTAGAAAAGTCAATTCCTTACCCCTTAAGCATTGAATTTCGTTCACCCAGGAGAGAGAGGGAAAATCAGATGATGTTATCTGTACTTAGGCCCAAACACTAAATGTGGGTCCCACAGGTGATTAATTGGTAGAAAAGGGACCGATATGGACTAGTTAGGGGTTTCTTTTGGACTGAATGAGATAAATGTGGGGTCATGTTGGAAAGTGAAAAGGCACCACACATGTATATCTAATTAGGGGAAAATATCTGAAAAAGTTGAAGAAAAGTACAAAAGGAAGCACCCTGTTAATTAGCAGGGCCCAACGTGGACCGGTAGAAGGAGATTAGACCGGATAAAGGGGAAAAGACAGAGGAAAGGCATGAGGGCAGATTTTGTGGGGCCCAAATGATGCCACCTAGCCCTTATAATGATTAAAATTTACTTGGAGGAAAAGAAAAGCAAAATCACCCAAAAGTCAAAGTGCGGGGTCCCACTTTCCGGATAAAAAGGATAAATCGATAAATTGGTAAAATTAATTAAAAATCAAAGGGATTGATTTTTGGGGCCCAAGATGGCGCCACCTACCCGCCTAATCATTAAAAACAACTTGGGGAAAAAGAAAGAGAAAATAAAGAAGTTCTGGGCCAAAACTAGTAATTTTCGTAAATTCCGGGCCAAAGTTGGTAATTTGCTCCATTTGAAAGATAAAAATATGAATGAAAGGAGGAGGATGCGCCACTTGTCCACTCCCTAGAGCCCTATGGAATTCTTTGGAACTTCTTGGGAAATAAGTCAAGAAGCCAGATCAAATTCATTAATTACTGGACAGGATTTTACACCATTTATTTCAGATTGCTTGGATTCTTTTAATTATTTAAAAGGACATAAGTCCCTCTCTCCTAAACCATGAAGGAGCACGAAATTACAGAGGGAAAAGACAAGGTTTAAGCCAAGTTTCCATAGCCAATATCAAGTCCCAAGCTCCAAGGATCATCAATCAAACTTACGATTTAGGTAAACACCGAAAACTCAACCCTTTAAGGTTTAAGTTGAGATTTTCGTGCAACCTGTTAGGGCTTGGTGTTGCGGTTGGATTTTTTTGTTTTTGATGGTCTTAATATGTTCAAAACATGATTTTTTATGGGGTTAAGCTATGGTTTAACTTTCCGAACTCAAAATCACCGAAAAAGCCTTAAGAACAAGTTTACCGTCAATTCTGGAATTCTGGGCAGCGATTCTTCATCACGGTCTTAAAAATAGTATATTAACTTCGATTAAGCTAACATTTTACAGGAAGAAATCATACTTCCCAAGGTTCACCGTGATGTATAATTTTGTGTTGTTTGGATTTTTCTACAAGGAGAAATAAATTGGTGAATTTAGTCCAGAAAACAGCAGAATAATTCTGACCAAAGTGTGGAAATTGAGCAACACGCCACAATATGTGTACTTTTGGTTTCTGGAATTATTAATCCTAAAACATAGACACCTTAATGGTTCAGATGGCGCTGGTTTCATGCAAATATGCTTTTTTTGGAATTTATTAAAAATGTTTGAATCTGGGCCAAGTTCACTGGATTTTCTGGAAAACTAGTAAGGGACTCGGTTTTAACTAAAAGTGTAAGGGTATTTTTGGGAAATGCTAAAATAAGGCCTTTTGATGTTATTTAGGTCTAAACCATACTTGGGAGAGCCAGTGGGCCCAATAAAATTGTAAGACGGTGCATACCCCACTAGGTAGTAACCGATTTACTCAGATATCTTTATGTGTTTTGTTCTATGTTTGTATTTGCCATGGGTGTTTTTGTATGTGTTGTCAAATATGCATAGAGTTATGTGTTTCCTAGCGCTGAGGACGATTGGTCCGAGGCCGAGCTTGATTGGCGGCTGTACGGGTCGATAGGTCTGGGGCTGTCCTGGTGCAGACAGCTTTACGGGTCGTGACTCCGGTAAGTCAGGGGCTTGCCTTGGTAAGGCAGTGACGGCATGTGGTAGTCGGTGGTATGATTGTTTTTGTTTGCATATGTGGTATGTTTGGCATGTTACTGTTGATTTTATATCTGACATGGTTACATGCATACACTCTTCAGATTTAGTATTTGAGTATTGATGGTTACTCTGGGGGCCATTATTGGACTCCGGTTACTTCTATAGATACAGGGGGACGTGCCTGCAGTGAAGACTCTTTTTGGAAAAGAAAGAGCTTATCGGTGCAGATTGAAGAATAGGGAATGCCCTATTATGTTTTGTACATATATTTGAGATGACTGTATATATTATTTTGGTATTAATTTTAGATAACTGTACCCTTAACCCTTCGAGGACTTTTAATTTCTGTTTATTTTACTTTTACCAGTACATTAGATTGTCCAAACCGGTTAAATGCTCTGTTGCGCTCACTCTGATACAAGTTAAATGAACCTAATAATGAAGGGAAGGTAACTAATAAAAGGAATCCCTCTAACCCGCCACCCAAAAGGGTGAGGCCGGTAGGGGTGTTACACACAACATACTTATTTCTTTATGGTTGGAGTTTGTACAAGTCATTTATATAGAGCCTTTTAATAGGTTTAATTTTGGTTTCTTAATTGTTGAACTCCATATTAGGCTTCTCCCCCTGTTGGTCACCGTGACATTAAATATTCCAACATACTGCTGGACCAGTTTGAGAGCGAAGGTATGATCCTTGTTTCTGCTAACATTATGCTGTAAATCTTCTTTTCTTTTTATACAAAACTTCTGCATGTATTATTTGTTTATCAGGTAACTGACTTTGGCCTTTCTAGACTAGGGATGATTAAACGTCCTTCATCTCATGTGAAAGGAACTTTTGGCTATCTTGATCGTAAATACACGTCTACAAAACTTTTAGCAAGAAAAGCGATGTTTATAGTTTGCATGTGCTACTCTTTAAATTGATTATTGGCAAGAATCCACAAGGCCTGATGGAATATGTGAAACTAGTAAGTGCTAATGCGTTGTTGGATGTGAGCTCATGTCAGGGTGCATATATAATATTTTGTGTGAAAAAAACATAGATGGAGTTTTTATTATTTTTATGTCATTGACACATAAATCTTTGAGCTGTCAAGAAGGTTTTACTATGTTATAAAAACACACTTTCTTGTGCCGAAAGTGGAATCATATTATTAATGGTTTGTAAATAGTACGATTTGTTACAGATTTCATCCTATAGATTTATATGTTGATATGTATGTGTGAACTGTTCTAATTACATCAGCATTCGATGTAGACAATAGGTTAGGCCTATGCCTTGAAAGTTTTAACTGCATTTAAAGTTGCAAGCTTTTTATATACATATCTATCTATAACCTTTAAATATTATGATTTTTATCTTTTACATATCTATTTAAAACCATTAAATATTATAGCAGCATTGCCATAATATCTCTTCCTGGTGATGATTAATTAGGCAGCCATAGAAGCTGAGAGTAAGGTTGGATGGGAAGAAATTGTGGATTCACAACTCAATGGAAAATATGATGTGCACAGGCCTAATGATATGGCTGCTCTTCCTTTGAAATGTGTCAATGAAGCATTCAGAGATCGACCTTCCATGAAGCACATTGTCGGATCATTATCTCACATCTGCAAGAAGAAGCATTGTGAAAATGATACTATAAAGTCTCCTTCTGCAGTAAATGAAATTTCCATTGAATTGGGTTAACTTTTCGTCCATAGATGGTTTAAATGTGGTATGTAGATTGCGTAGCTGTCGCTTGTTCTCTTCTCTGTCATACGAGCCACAAGACCAATTTTCAAACCTTCTGTCCAATTCGTTATAGAGGCTTCGATCGCTTGATCATAACACATCGAGTTTGAGTCTATGTAAATGTAGAAAACTCCTTTGGGGGATTTACTCTTGTTGGGCTTAACAATACTCAAATATGACCCTCTCAGATTGCAAAGTTAAAAAATTAAAACTTTCCATGTTTTGCTATTCAAGACCCATAAATAGCTTTTTGGGAGCCCAATCCATATTTCTCTATATTGGAGGAAATGGATAATTAATTTTCTCACTTAAGTTAATGTGTAGCTATACAGAGTTGTTAGTTTGTATAGATGTTTACATCATTATCAATACATCTATCTATATGAATTAATTAACCAGGTTTCTTTGGTTTCTGATGAACTTCACTCCATCTAATAGTGTAAGCCCAAAAGTCACATAATTACTACTATGTTACATTTGGTGCTTGACATACAATTCTTTTGAGGGGAATATTTTTAATTTATATATGCTATAAAGTGTTGTAAAAAAAAAATTGAGAGGGGAATATTTTTAATTTATATATGCTATAAAGTGTTGAAAAAAAAAACTCAGGAAGACATTTGATGATGTTATTTATGGATTACTTTCAGGGTTGTTGAACCATCTAACAATCACATGTGGCTCAAAAGTACCTTTAAAGAGTTCCAAACATTTTTTTTTATTGTTTATGGGATACCAAATACTTGCAAAATATGAACCGATTTCAGTAATTATTGCAATATATGATTCAATGGTTTAAATACATTGTTCAAATACGATTTTAATGATTCATTTTTAAACTTTTTAACTAATAATTTTCAATTATGAAATCAATTTTTTTTTTTAAAAAAAAAAATCAACTGTGAACGGAATATATTATTTAAAATTATATACACATTAAATATTTTTTAAAAAAGTATATACACATTATGTTAGGGATTGCGAATAGCCATCTTAAAAGTAATTTTTTCAAATGAAAAGCACCGTGCAACAAGATTACACTAATAATATAAAAATATGTTTGGCACTACGTTTTCACAATCTGGCTTAACCTCTCAATCGGGCTTATATTTAGCAACTTTTTTTGCTTACACGAAGCAGAAGTTTCGGTGGGCCCAACAAGTTTTTCCAATGATTTCTATGTTTTTTTTTAACTCTTTATGTCCCAACTATAAATAAATAAATGTGTATGTACTATTAAAAAGTTAATTAAAATTGGTTAAAGATAATAAAAATGTAAAAAATACAACTCATTTTCCAAAAACACCCTTATTTATAAAGAAGGTGGGTGGGGGAGAGACTGAGTGGAAAAAATGATTAGAGAGAATGCATGGAAAAAGTGAGGAGAAAGACATACAATTAAATATTTAGACATCTTCAAATGGTATCTTATAATTTAGTGGTGCCCACATTTAGTGATTGACAGTGTCTGAAACAGGATTCATGCATTCCAATAGAAGGATACATGTGTGATAAGTATATATTTTATAATTAAAAGTATAGATTCGAGATATGAGATTAATTTATTAATATTTATACTTATTTAATTATCTTTTATATATTTTTCTATCCTTTAGTTGATTATAGGATAAAAGAATATTTTAATATAAAATCTATCTATATCTTATTTTATTTTGCAGGTGATAATATATTTTTAAAAAAAGGATGAGAAAGTATCATGAAAAGTAGTAAGGGATACGTGGCAGCTATTATCTATCTATCATATGATGTTATTGTGAAGGATAAAGATGTGGGGTCCACACAAGGAAAATGAAAAAAAGCTAGTTGCTGCTACAGAGACATACAGGGAGCTAAAATGGGAAAAAAGATATGATATATCTTTTATAAAAGAAGCAGATCAGACATCACGCCCCAACGGCCCAAAAATGCATAACCTAAATTCTACATATTGAGCCATGCATTGATGCAAAGAAGGAGAAGCGGAGATAAGGACAAGAACAGCCGAGACGTAAGATTTGGGAACAATTAGAACCAGAGAGGAGAGGCGCAGATCTAAGGAATTGAAGAAGAGCTGTAGTACGCATAGCAACAAGGAGAACGCCGAATAACAATTCGAGAGGAGAGACGCAAGGAGAGCAACACGACAACAAAGAGCACTGAGACTGTCGGATTCTTTGAGAGTCTTGATTTCTCTTTTCTTTTCTTGTTTTGCTTGAATCTGGATTTTATTATAGCCATGTTTGGCTAAATTTTATTTTCAACCTAGAGAACCTATGAACTTGTTTGGGTTCTAGAGATTATTCCCACGAATTAGTTTTGATTAATTTTATTTCAGTTTATTTATTCTTGTCTTTGTTGTTATTGTTTAGTAATTGGCCACTATTAAGCATGTTTTGGGGATTTAGGGTTGAACTTGGAAGAGGGAATCTTAAATTGACCTTGGATTAAATAATGAGGAATTAGGTTTTAATCTAATTTGTGTCTAGGATAGGTATATACCTAGAAGCTCCACATAATCAAATTAAAGTGAGCCCGATTTAAAACGCATCTTATTTAGTTGTGTGAGGCATTACATAATTAATTAAGGTAGGTATATAAATGGACCAAAAGACATTTATAGACAATAATACTCTAGATTGGCTGATTAAGTTAAGTCAAAATTAATTTAGTGGGGGTTAAAATCTAAGAAACCAACAAGGGATTAGTGACTCTAGGTTGTACTTCTCGATATTGGTGTTTGCTCGTTGTCAAAGTTTTACTGTTATTTCTTATTAAGTTTCTTTTTATCATTGAAAACACTTCTATCTCACTCAACTTGAATGGAATAAGGCAATTTAATATCTAATCGCTAGTTGGATTAAGTCATCGTGGGAACGATACTTTTCTTATCACTTTATTATTTGATACGTCTCGTATACTTGTAGAGTCTATAGGCTATAAAGTTTTGCTCTATCAATGTGTTTAGCAAAAAATGGTATCTTATAAAAAGGAACAGAGGGAGTATTTAATAAGATCTATGTTCTTTTCAATCATTTTCCATCTAAACTTGGTTTTCCAAATAATCATAAAAAATATATAACTCTTCATGTAGAACATCAAGAATCATTTCCATATACCCTCCCAACGTGGTAGGAATCATAATTCCTGGATTGGTGTATTCGTTTTGGTGTGTGCTTTCGTTTTTCAAAAACTCATTCATTTGGAGCCATCTGATACGGTACCTATGATATTGGTTTAGTACCAGGCATCAAACCAATAATGAATTCAACTTCCCCTACTGTTGGTAATCCGTGAGAGCTTCTAGAAACATCTCAGGGAACTTGTTCACAACTAGAATGTCTTCTAGTGCGAGTTAAATGCCTTCCTGGATACCATAACACAATATATGTTATACAGTATTGGATCACCCTATGGCAATATACTAGATTATGTAAACCTTTTCTCTAGGGAACCTATTAGACGTGAGACTCATTATGATGTACTTACCTTGATAAACGATACATTGGTAGCTCTACTCTATGGTTCGTTGTCACGACTGCTCTACTCTTCAGTTTGACATCATGGTGGCTCCACTCCATGGTGCTTCACTCAATCCCTCTGATTGGTCAGCCCCTCCGGTCGGAACCCTCCGGAGGTAGCCCTTTCCGATCAGAATTCCCCGTAGGTAGCTTTCTTCAATCAAAACTTTCCATAAATAGTACTATCTTCAGTTGATCGTCTCTGAATCATTATAATGAGAATTTAGATCTCATCAGGTTCCTACCATTTAGTGGTTTTGTAATCCATTGTCTTAATTTTGCCATCTCATCTAAGGTCATTCTATTCATGGACTTTCAATATCAGTCCAGCTCCAGGCATAATCCTTAACTCAACTTTCCTTATTAGGTAACCACCCACTTCTTAGGGAATCTATAGCCACTAACATCTCTACGGTTATTGGTCCCACCTTAAAATCATAACCCATGGCTACCAAGGTTCTATCTATCGTATGGTTTCATTAAGGAAATAACTCTCATGTATTGTAACCTAAGGCAACCTCAATCATATTTCCTCAAGGTTCCTACTCTCAAGTACTGGAACATAAGGTAATGCTCACTACCTTTGCTTAGATCAAGTTCAAGTCTAACATCTCTATATCTATTCTCATGGCATCCCAATGGATCACCATGTTTCGTACAGGCTTTAGCTCAAAGGATTTTCAAGTCCCTATGCTATTTCCCAGGGGTTAAAAATTTGGAGATCTCTCTTGCCTAAGCACACTTAACTTCAAAGCGTCTATTGGATATGGGTACTACTACGGGTACAAACCTGCCTACCACTGGGTACTGGAAACTTTTATAAGTGCTAGTACAACATACCTGCCTCCCCAGGAATGCTAGGTACTTACCCCTTTCTATCTAACGGTCACCACCGTCAAGGACTCAGTCGAAGACCTCCATCCCCGGAGCCAAGCCTTGTTGCACGCATGGTGTCCAACCCTATTGGGTAGGGATTGTCCCTTCAGGGAAACTTAGTCTACAAGTTACTGTCCACTAGAAAACTTACACAGTAAGCTATTGCCTACAGGGAAACCTAAGCAGTACCATCTTCTCAGAATAGCTTCCGTTTTAAATTCTCTCAATAACGGTTGGGGATTTAATTCATACTCCGATTTCCATATCAGAAGTCCTAGAGTTTAGTAATAGAACCCATATTCTGTACCATCTCCTTTATCTCTGGGTTTTAACATACCCAAGCCCAATCCTTTTCCTTAGGGTATATGTATCACAAAACCAGTATCATATCAGTACTCCTAACCTAGACGTCTAAACCATGCTCTGATACCATAACTGTAACACCCCAAATTCCATACTACTTACTATGCCCAGTGACACGTCGTATCTAGGAATACGGTGTTGATAGATCAGAGTAAAGTATAACAAAAAGCATGCACTAATGTTTGGACAATGAGTAACTGATATAAAATGCCCAGACATAAGCTGGTAAATTGAAAATTCCTCGAAGGAATATTCGTGATACAATTTACAGACTCAAATACATGTCTATATAGACCTATGGCTTGGAACCCAACTCAGTCAATCAAACTTGTTGGCCAGGTCAGTGTTTTAGTCTAGTGTAAGTCTTCCTGTCTTTCATGACGACTTATGACTAAACCACATAGACCAACCCTTCTTTAGTTTAAGCACCAAATGGTCTGAAATAACTTTGTCAGATTCATGCCAAAACTAGTCTTATCAGACTTCTTCCGACTCTCGTCTTGGCCGGTGCATCTTCACGGCTCCTCCCACGTTGCATTCTCATATCCTGGTTTCTTTCCTAAACCTTTAGTCATGATTGAGATTAAAAATCCATTGATTCTCAGGTGACAGTTAACCTCTATAGCAGATATAACAATATATGAAAGATATCGATTACATATTAGCATCAACCATACATAACACACAACAGACGTAAGGTTACAACATATCAGCATCAACCATACATAGCACCCAACACACAATATATGTAATGTTAAGATCACAACAATACATTGCACACAACACACAGCAAATGTAATCTGCACTCACCCTGTGCCACGAATCCTTGTGTCCTCAGCACTAGGAAAACAACCATACGGTATTATCATGACTATAACCCACACAAAGATGAATGTATATAAACAGGTGACCTAAGCCCCACAACTTAGTCATAATGCATGAACCAAGACCTAGTCTTGTCCATGACTTCATGAATCATTCATCATATATAATCATACAAGTTATAGACGATTATAGTTACAATACGCGAACGTATCTTCCATTGCGTAGTTACCAAAACGCCCGACCTTTTGAATCCGACTCCAAACTCCTCGGATATCCTAACATATTACCACATCACTTAGAATAATATCCTAAGGGTTATTTTCGTCATATTTGACCCTTTTACCCTTGTTGGATTTGTTATTCCAATTTTACCCTTATATTTCTTTAAAAACGCAATGCTGGATTTTCTGGACAGATTTTCCAGCAACTTTGAAAAATCATAATTAATTCTACAAAAAAAAAATGAGTGTTTCAAAAATTCTCATGACCCTTGAAATGTCTATTTTCAAGGAAAGATATTCCAAGAAGTTAGAACATCAAGAATCATTTCTAGTTTAATATTTTCTCATCACTGTTCAATTTATATCTCCTGAAATAAGGCTTAACCTCAAAAATATATAACTCTTCATGTAGAACTCAACGTTAGATATTTTATATATTTAGAAATCCCTAGATGTCTACTTCATTCCTATAAAATATCATAATTTTAGGACTTCATTGGTACATAAAATAATAGCCCCAACACGACTAACTTTGACAACCCAGAAATTTGGAAATTTCCTATCTTTCACTATCTTATTCCATGAATTCTAAAAATTATTTCCAAATATATTTTCACCTCATTCAGCATTTTAAATGCAATGGAGGTCTAAAAACATGTAAAGAAATTTACCTCCCAATATTCTAGATTTTTGTGGTGAGTATTCTCGCCTGTCACACGGGCAACCCGGGTTCGATCCCGGGCAACGGTGCCAAAAACTTGATAGGGAAAAACTTTATAGCCTATAACTCCACAAGTATATGGGTCGTATCAAGTAATAGAGTGATAAGAAAAGTATCATTCCCACGATGACTTAGTACCCAAACTTCAGTTAAGCATTAATTTCACACTTTCGTTAAGTTGAGCAAAGTAAATTGAATTTAATTAAGAAAAAATAAAGTATAACTAAAATTAAAATAAACAAACTACCACAATAATCGAACGAGCAACCCAAAGTCACTAATCCCTTGTTTGTTTTTTAAATTTTATCCCCACCAAATTAATTTTGACTTCACTTAATCAGTTAATCTAGAATATTAATGTCTATAAATGCCTTCCGGTCCATTTATATACCTATCTTAATTAATTATGCAATGCCTCATACAACTAAATAAGATGCATTTTAGATCGAGCTCACTCTAATTTGATTATACAGAGCTTCTAGGTATATGCCTAGACGCAAATTAGATTACAATCTAATTCCACATTATTTAATCCCAAGGTCAATTTATGATTCCCTTTTCTAAGTTCAACCCTAAATCCCCAAAACATGCTTAATAGTGGTCAATCACTAAGCAACAACAATAAATAAAAGATTAAATAAATTGAAATAAAATTAATCAAAACTAATTCATGGGAATAATCTCTAGAACCTAAACAAGGTCATAGGTCTTATAGGTTGAAAAGAAAATTTAGCCACACATGGCTAAAACCAAATCCATAAAAGCAAAATAATATTCAGATTCAAGAAATAAGATACAGACAAAAGAGGAGATTGCAAAATTGTGGAGCCTCGTCTCTCTTGCTGTTCGAATCTGTTATCATGTTGCACTCCGGACTCTGTTGCTTCACTGACTCCCATCTCTGTCTCGTGTGTTTTCGTCCGTGTTGCTCTTCTTGCGTCTGCTCGTCTGTGCGTCTTGTGCTCGTTCTTTGCGTCTTTCACATTGGGTCTTCTTAATTCCTTCCTGCCACGTGTATTTCATAATGCTTGACTCCATTCAAATCTCAAATCTCAAATCTTCAGTTCCACGATGCTATCATAATCCAAAATCTCGTCCTTTTAGATATGATATATATTCTTTATATATATATATATATATATATATATATAAGTATAATAATATCTCTTGCACAATAAGTTAGGATATGAGTAGATTTTATATCAAAATATCCTTTTATCCTATAATTAATTAAAGGGTAGAAAAATATATAAAAGATAATTAAATAAGAATAAACTATTAAAAAATTCAATCTAATATATCTTAGAGTCTATACTTATTTAATTATAAAATATATACTTATCACAAAGGAAGAGCAACCATATCATTAGGCCTGCGCACATCATATTTTCCATTGAGCTGTGAATCCACAATTTCTTCCCATCCAACCTTACTCTCAGCTTCAATGGCTACCTAATTAATCATCACCAGGAAGAGATATTATGGCAATGCTGCTATAATATTTAATGGTTTTAACTAGATATGTAAAAGAAAAAAATCCTAATATTTAAAGGTTATAGATGGATATGTAAAAGATAAAAATCTTGCCACTTTAAATGTAGTTCAAACTTTAAAGTCATAGGCCTAACCTATTGTCTACATCGAATGCATATGTAATTATAACAGTTCACACATACATATCAACATATCAATATATAGGATGAAATCTGCAACAAATCGTACTATTTACAAACCATTAATAATATGACTCGACTTTCAACACAAGAAAGTGTGTTTTTATAACATAGTACTACCTTCTTGACAACTTAAAGATTTATGTGTCAATGACATAAAAATAATAAAAACTCCATCTATGTTTTTTCCCACAAAATATTATAGATGCATATGCACCCTCACATGAGCTCACATCCAACAAAGCATTAGCACTTATTAGTTTCACATATTCCATCAAGCCCTGCTGTGGATTCCTGCCAGTAATCAATTTAAAGAGTAGCACATGCAAACTATAAACGTCCCTTTTCTTGCTAGAAGTTTTTGTAGACGTATATTTAGGGTCAAGATAGCCAAAAGTTCCTTTGACATGAGATGAAGGATGTTTAATCATCTCTGGTCTAGAAAGGCCAAAGTCAGTTACCTGATAAGCAAATAATACATGAAGAAGTTTTGTATTAAAAGAAAAGAAGATTTGCAGCATAATATTCACAGAAACAAGGATCATACCTTCTCTCTCAAACTGGTCCAGCAATATGTTGGAAGATTTAATGTCACGGTGACCAACAGGGGAGAAGCCTTAAATATGGAGTTCAATGATTAAAAAACCAAAATTAAACCTATGAAAAGGCTCTATATAAATGACTTGTACAAACTCCAACCATAATGTTTACAGTTACGTTTTAAAAGCAATGGAGTCTTAAACACATGACAAGGAATTTTCCTAACCATTTCCTAGTTTAAATCACAATTGTACTAAAAACTCAAAACCAAGAGATCAAGAACTTACCTTATGTTCTTGAACTCCTTCTTCCTCCTTCAAGATTTCTGCCCCTCTCTCTATCTCCATCAGCTTTGATTGAGTTGTTTTGGTGTGAAAAAAAAAAAAGAGATGAGCCTCCTATTTGTAGGAAAACTTCTGAGGTCAAAGGTGGTAATTACACAAGAAATCCAAAACTTCTTCTTTCCTTGCAACCATTAGATCAATTATCACTTTTTCAGATTTAATCCTCTCCCTCCATGATGTTGGCTGACATCTCCTCCTCTCCTAGCCATTAGTTTTTCTTTTCACATGTCTTATTCCTATTGCTTGTTGTCTCAAGTAATTACAAGATAATTAAAGCATAATTCAAGGGATAATATCTTGAATACTCGGCTTATAATTATCCACACATGCTAGATGCAAAAGTGGACTTTTGGGGCAGATATTATGATGTCACTAAATGACTCCATTAAGCGTTTCAATATGCCTTAATACCAAATGTCATTACATGGTTGTTTGTTTAACTAATCAAGGTGTATTTGTGCATTGATCATCAAGATTAATTGTGTCTTCTTTGGCCTCTATTATTTCCAAAATAATCAGCCCTTAATCAAGTTAAAATCATAAGCCACTAATCTCAATTAGTACAAGCTAATTTGCTTAATATTAATTGCTAATTTATGATAATTTGGCTAAGGGTCTTCATAACCCTTTTCTTATCTCCAAATTCACATTGGGTGCTTTTATTTTAGGTGCTTTTCCCTATAATTAGAGGGATTAAACATTTTTTTTAATTTTTTTTTCTATATTCTATTTATTGAGATTAGATTGTATGCGGCATACTGATTTTTTTTTTCACCCAGTATCTCAGATTAATTAATATCCAAGATATTTGGGATATAGGAAAAATATTTCTTAATGCAGGACTGAAAATTAATTAATTTGAGATATTGGGTGCAAAATGTTTTTTACGATCGAGCATATAATCTAATCTAAACAAATAGAATATATAAAAAATTTAAATAAAGTAAAATAAAGCCCAATCCCTCTAATTAAAGGGAAAAGCACTTCAGAGAAAAGCACCTAATGTGAACCCCTTATCTCCTTTGAGTACAACTTAGTTACTATTTTATGTGCTATTTATATCATATTAAATAGCCCCTAAATAATGTCTCATAATTAACCATTGGTTAATTAATTCTGAAATGAAATTTGGATAAGAATATAATCAATAGATTATAATTCTTTGAGACACATATGCACCTTTGTATTTTGCTAATTTATTTACCAAAATACAAGGCTTATTATATTAGGGAAATTAGGGTATTACACTCAAAAAGTCATCAAACAAGACATCTTACTTAACAATTTATCTAAAGGTTAATTTAGTTATTGATAGAACCTAATAGTGTCATATAATCCATATAGCCAACCCCATCTACTAGATAAGGCTTAATGTTGCGATGGTTGTCCATTACTTATAATTTCATCGCATGTACATCATATATTGACAATTCAAAAACAAAACAACATAGAACAAATGCACGTAAATTTGTATAAAATTTTAATCGATTAGCCAACCTGAAACAAAGATATGATATTGATGCAGACTATGCAACATCAAACACAATACAAATCAAACAAGTACTGTACGATATTAGAAAGCTGCCAATCAAACATTGGGTCCTATAAACCTACAATTATTTATTTATTTAATATAATGCGTATTTTAGTATAGTAGCCATAATTATTGATTAACCCTGAAATGGCTTTTCAAGTAAATCAATTATTTTCTGGTCCACTTGGAAAGCTTTTTGAAGAACCGCAGGAGAGATGGGTGGATCTGAGCCAAACACAGATTTTGCAATAGGGATCACTCCAGCATTTTGGCTACTAAGACCAGCAAACGCAACTGCGTTTCCATAACCCACGTTTTGTTGGAAGTGAATAAGACCGACCGGGAACACAAACACGTCTCCCTTGTTAAGCACTTTGGTAAATAATCGATTCTGATTCTGATTGGAAGCCACAAACCCGACTAGAAGAGTTCCTTCGACCACTACAAGGATCTCGGTGCCACGTGGATGAGTGTGAGGAGGGTTCTGACCCTTTGGCGCGTAGTCAATGCGAACAAGAGAGATTCCAAGAGTGTTCAAACCAGGCAACGTGGTTACATCTGCTGACTTGACAACGAAGCCAGTAGGGTTTTCTGACGTGTTTCCAACTTTGTCAAATCCAGGTAAGAAGAAGTCCTCAGCTTTCACTGCCATTGGATCCTTGCAAAATTTCCCGTTCACAAAAACTGCAAAATTTAAGAAATTAATTGTTATGTTTGCAAAAACAACAATATATAACTGAACTCAAACTTGTAAGGATATACGTGTGTTTGGATTGGCATAACGCAAAGGCAACAGTGCCATATGCGGTGAATAGAAAAATGTACTGTCAAGGAAATTAAACATGTTTGGCATAGCTTTTATATAATCTTGCTTTAGGTCCTAATCGTGGGGATCAGCCTGAAGCAACTTTATTTGCTTTGGGTCCCATCGTGGAAAATGAGGGGAAAAGGATATTGCTGCAATGGGTGTAGAAGGAAATTTGGAACCTTGCTTTAATGAAAAATATAAAATTTATCTAAATGCCTCAATAGCCATACGATTAGTAGCATGATTTGCTTCCTACAGAAAGTTTTAAATTAGTTATTAATGCCCTATTCTTCAATTTTTTTAACGTGTCCCAACTGCTGAAGTATTTTCCACCTTATTGATCATTAAATTAGATTCTACGAAAAATGAGTAATATTTTGTTGTGATATCTTATGAACAAAAAATGGAGCTCATACATTTTTTTTAATGATTATTCAAAAACAAAAATTATAAAGTTGGGCTTTCTTATTTATTTATTTATTCGAAAAGTCACTTTTTTTCTACAATATATCAAAGTGGCACTCAATATTTTATGCAGAATCTAGTTATAAATAGAAAAAAGAAATATTTGAGAAGTTTGGACATTTCAAGTGGTGGCATTAGAGAGTGATCGAGAAACTTGAGTCATTGAGTTAACTCGTGTGTTTACCTCCTTTAGTAACTGAGTCGTTGAGGGCAACGCAGAAATCTTGAAGAGGACTTGGGTCATATGCGAGCACATGAACTGAAGCAAATGCCAAGAGACTGACAACCAAGTACACGGCTTTCATCTTGTACTGTGTGTGTAGATATATATCTACCTCTTTTAATTCTCTGTGTGTTTGTGAGTTTATGAACAAACTTATAATGATATTTATAAGGAGAAGCCATTGATTTGGTCCAGGAATGAAGAAGCAAATAAAGACTAAGTAGTATTTTTCTTCACCTGCAACTTCTCTCCATTCATTATATTGGAGATATGATCAAAGTTGTGACCCTTTCTTCATGTCAATCTCTAGCTATAACTCTTTCAATTAGTTCTCTGTATTTACGTGTTTGGACTTTGTGGTTTTGTGACAAATATTTTACGTTTGAGAAGGAAGTGAAGAACTGGTCTTCGTTGCAATTTTCTATTAGTGGTTGGTTGCGGTACAGTTTCCCTATCAGTATTTTATGTCATGACGAAGAAAATGGTTATTACAATAAGAAGCCATTGCTTTCTCAAAATTATATCTTTTCATCATTTAATTATGGTTTAATTCAGTAGCTTGAAGTTTTTTTCTTTTTTTCCAGGATGCATTCAATATCCTTAGATATTTTGTGGGGTATCCAGCTTCTTGAAATACTGTTTTTTCAGGTATGTCCAGCACCTTAAAGTAGCATTTGGTGCATCCATAGTACCGAGACACGAAAAACATTTTAAAGTGCTAGAAACACCTAAAAAAATATTTTAAGGTGTTGAATACACTGGAAAATGCGTTAGGGTGTTGGATGCCTTTAGAAAATATATGTAAATCTTTTTTTATTCTTTTATCATCTTAGGTTCTGCTCCTATATTGGTTAATTTGAAGTTCATATTTTAAATTAAATGAAATAAATTAAAATTTAGTCGATTTATTTACAATAATGCACATGTGTATGTAGTGCGTAAAGAAATCATCCAAAATTTTAAGTAGACAAAGAAAAAAAAAATCATCAAAAATTACAATACATATAAAAATATTTTAAATATATGACACAGATCGAAAATGGTTAATTTTTTTTTTACACGTTTTTATTGTTGGTATATTTAGATATACACTAATAAACTATTCTTAGTCATATAATTTTCCAAAAATGTTTCCGAAAAAGTCAATGGTTCACCAAGTCAAAAATATTATGTTAATTAGGGGGATTTCTTAACCAAATCCTTCTTTTCTAAAAGAAGACTTTTCTTATTAATCTTCCGTTCGAGCACGCACTAGACTTTTTCTATTTTCGTTTTTAAAATAGAGCAAACAAGTGATTTAGGTCCTCATAGTTGGTAGAGAAATAGTAAACATTCTAAGTTTAAAAACCAGTCCTAAATCATACTTTGTTAGTTGTATACACTAAGAGCTACGATTTTTTGAAATGGACACAAAAATCTGGAAAATGATTTTTGAATGTCACTATGAAGTTTGGGTGTAAGACCCTAATTTCCCTTTTATCATAAAACCTTGTATTTTGGTATTATTTAGCAAAATACAAAGGTGAATATGCATCTCAAACAATTATAATCTATTGATTATATTTTCATCTAAATTGTATTTTGGAATTAATTAACAAATTGTTAATTAAGAGATACGTTTAGGGATATAAAATGTTACACAAAGTCACATAAAATAATGACTATTTTAAGTTCAATAGAGCCATGGAAAGGTGTTGAAGACACTTAGTCTAATTAAGACCAATTTGCAAATACTAATTGGCAAATAAGCTTGCACTAATTGGGATTACTGGGAAACACGTGTAACTACCTAATGAGGGTATATTTTATTTTAGCCTAAAGTGAAGGGGTAGAAGACAATGATAATAATAAGTGTTTATTAAAGGGAATAAAACACTCGGATTTAAGGCAATTTATGCCACAATTACACATGGCATGTCAAGGACAAACATCTACTTGGTTTTTGTCCAACTTGTGCATTTATTTATGATAAGTATATATTTTATGGTATTTTGAGTTGAATTTATTAATATTTTTTATCTATTTAATTATCTTTTATATATTTATCTATCTTTTAATTAATATAGGATAAAAGAATATTATAACGGAAAATCTATTGATATCCTATTTTATTTTGTAGGAGATATTTTGTGATCTAAGAAACGAGAAAATATAGGAAAGGCAATAATATGGCAACAAATTAAATTAAAAAGAATATTATATTATATTATCTAATATAATATATTATATTATGTTGACCAGGGAGGATGAGACGTTGTTGTTGGAAGAAAAAGATGATCTTTTAAGCAATTGGAATAAAAGACGTGGACCCCACACGAATTGCAATGGATATTATAGTGATAGGATATGGATCTAATGAAAAGGATATGATATATCCTTTGTAAAAGAAAAGAAGCAGATCATGCACGTGGCCCAAGCCTTGGTTATTAATTAAGAGAAGGAGACCTAAAAGGATATATATAAGCCGCACTGTAGAAAAAGGACAGAAATTGCAAAAAAGACGCAGTGTAGAAGAAAGGGCGGAACGCACTGAACAAGAGAGGGTTTCGGTTATCTTCGTTATCTCCACGAAAGGACTGTGGAGGCAACAGAGAAGTTTTATTTTCTCTCTCTCTTTATTTTTTGAATCTAAATTCTTTTCCTTTTGTTATGGATTTTAATCTAGCCATGTGTGGCTAATTTCTTTGCAACCTAGAGGAGCTATGAATTTATTTGTGGATTATATTATTTTTTCATTTTTTAGTTATAATTAATATTAATTTTGGTTATTTAATCTTGTTTAATTTTATCTGTTTAGTGATTGGTCATCATTGAATATGATTTTGAGCATTAGGATTTACCTTGACGGAGGAATTTTAATTAGGCTATGAGATTAATTAATATGGGATTAGATTATGATTTAATTTGCAATTAGGATAGACATATACCTAATGACCCCATATAATTGTTGAACAGTGTGTCCGAGTTTTGTTGCCTCTTGAGTAACTATGTTAGACATAACAAGTTATACTCAAGAGAGGGTTATAAGTGGACCGACATGCACTTATAGCTATTTATACTCGAGATTAACAAAATTGATATTAATGCTAATTAAATTAGTGGAATCAAGGATTATGAAGCTAATAAGGAATTAGTGACTTTGGACTGCTAATTTAATATTTATGGTAGTGAGTTTATTTTGATTTTAGTTTTCTCTTAATTAAATTTAATTTGATTTGCTCAACTTAAACAAAAGTGTAAAATTAATGCTTAAGTGAAGTTGTGGGTACTAAGTCCTCGTGGGAACAATATCTTACTCTTTATTACTTGATACGACCTGTACACTTGCGGAGTTTTTAGGCTGTAAAGTTTTGCCCTATCAATTTACAAGTTGTAAAATGTAATAAAGACCTCTAAAGAGGGCTGATATTTTTGATATGTTAGGGCCCAATGAAGACTTGATCAAGCTTGATAAATAGTGCACAAATTCTCTTGATAAATTAGCCAACCAATCAAACATTGACACTTAGTGTTTAGGGACACCTAAGTCCTTAATTGTGTCATCAAATGACATCACCAACTTGCCCAAGATGTCTTCATTTTCAGCTAGGCAATGTGGATATATAATAGCCAAGTATTCAAGATATTCTTTCATAAATTAAAGCCTTAATCCTCTTATAATTACATGAGACAATGAGGATAAAGGAGCCATAAGGAGATGCCACATGGAAATCAATCCAAGGGCTGAAAAATGGCTAAGGAGGTCGACCAAAATCCAAGGGAGGAGAGGAAAGAAGAAAAATTGGAAGACTGGCCATGTGAAGAAAGATAAGATGCAAGGTTAAGTTGGTAATTTCACATGTGGGGCTTATAAGAGGCTTGCCAATTGCCTATAAATAGAGAAGGTCGCCTCTTGATTTCTTCACAACTCAAAACACAATCAAATCTGAGAGATAGAGAGAGAGAGAGAGAGAGAGCTAGGCAAAAATCATAGAGAAGGAAGCAAGCAAGGAAGTTCAAAGCACTAAGGTAAGTGCTCTTGCTTTTGGTTATTCATGTGTTCATACTTTTTTCTTAGCCTTTAGCTTGAGTAAGAGCAGTTGGTCACGGTGTTATTGGAGAGGAGGCCAAATAATGAGTTAGGAAATGAATTTGTATGTAAAATCATAAGTTTTGCAAAATTGGGAAAATTGCTAGTTTTGGTTCCACTGAGGCAAAGAAATTGTGGTAAATATTTTATGTAGTAAATGAAGTCTGTCACACCCCTACTGGCCTCGCCCTTTCGGGTGGCGGGTTAGAGGGATCCTTTTTCTTAATACCTTTTCTTTGTTAACTATTCCGCTTTAACAAACATCAGAGTGTGCGCGGCAGAGCATATGATCGGTTTGGACAACTACAATATACTAGTAAAGGTACATACAAAAACATAAAGTAATCCCCATAGGGTTAAGGGTACAATCGTCCAAAATAAATATTGTGCAATAAGTATAATTCATACAGTCATCCCAAAAATGTAACGTACAAAACAGATAGGGCATTCCATAAGTCTTCAATCTTCAACTTCATTGCTCTTACCCTCATCTTCTTGAACAGCTCCGCGTAAACCACCTATATCTTTTGAACCAGTGGTGTTTAAAATTGAACCCTCAGAGTAACTGTTAAACTCATATACAATATGTATGCAATGCATGTAATGCAAATCACAATCAGGAACATGAATCTGTCTCTGGCACAATGATACTGGCATGTACTACCTCTGCAGGACCGCCTGGTCAAGACAAGGTCCCGGATCCAGCGCGCTAAGCTCCTCAGTAGCTAGGGCGGCCGACCCTAACTACCTACCCCAAAAGGCCTTAGTAGACACCTATGAACACACAGTCCCATAGGCTCCACCTACCTCATATACCTTGGGCCTCAGTAGTGACCTAAGGACACACAGTCCCATAGGTACCACCTACCCTACACGTCACAGGCCTCAGTAGAAACCATGGGACACGCAATCCCATTAGTACTACCTACCCATCATTCCTCGGGCCTCAATAGCAACCATAGGACACAAAGTCTCATAGATACTACCTACCCTATATCCACAATGATGATAACATATACATACAAGAACAACATAGAGTATGCAAGTTTATAGTTACTACCTGGCACTCCTCAAATGTAGTAAACTCTTCCCTTAACGTTGGAAATATGTCCCACACATGCTATCACCCTAGATACAATAAAACATCAAGCTTTCAATCACATATACAACCTTTACTTTAATTTCCATAAATTTCACTTACACCAGAATTTTTCAGAATCTCTAACCAACTTCGCCGATTTTAATAAATTCTAGAAAACTCATATTGACGTGAAATCAGTGGCCATTAAACCCTTAAGATGTCTAGTGTACCATAAAAATAATTCCTAAATTCATATGGGTTCGGATCCTTCCCTTAGTCCCAAACTTAAGCCACTGGTCTGACACAAAGTTCATGTTTTTGGGTCATTTTCAACAGCAAAGAACTCTTGGTAGGAAAATCAAAATGACACAAAATATTATACCAAAATCATCCTCAAGATTTCTATGTTCACCATGTAAAATTTCAAAGAATTTTGACTTTAGTTACTATTTTAAATCATCCGATTAATACATGGTGCCCAAAAAATACCAGAATCGGCAGATTGAGTAGTTTCACGACTTAGGGCTTTTCGGGTTCAGAGAAAGGTGATCATACTTATCCCTGCTCAAAATCACGTTCTGGACTCAATGGAAACCTCAAAAATATGAAAATCCTACTGCAACTCCATCTTAAACATCATTCGGCAGAAACAAGAATCACATAGTTGTCGGTTCGGTGCTTACCTTGAATTTTCGGTTGCACATGACCTTCTCTTCTTCTTGAACCAAGACCTTCACCTGCTTACTCTCCTCCGACACCTTGAGCTTGTCCTTGGCAGATTGAAAATGGCCAAGTGAGGTCCTTATATAGATTCCAAGGGTTAGGGCTATTATCCAAGTTTGGTTATTATCCACTGGTCAGAAGAATGCTTCAAATATTTAAATAATTCCTTGACTTGCTTTTGAAGAAATTCTAGAGAATTCTAGGCAAATGTGGCGCCTTCCATTCCCTAAAAACTCAGATTCCAAGATTTGCCTTGATGATGGTTTTTGGAGTTACTAGGTGTAGGTTTTTGTCCAGCAGTTAAAATAACACTTCAGGGGTAAAATGGTCATTTTCACTTGCTTTTCCTCCAAGTCAGTGGGACCCACCTGGCAGCCCATAAATGGCACCATTAATGATCATGTGGGGTCATTATTACATGTCATTCTCCTGTCATGTCAAATTAAAATTGTGTGGTCCAGATTAATCCAGATTATTTTATTTTTCTCTCTCCTCGTTATTACATGATGTGACCTTTGCCTTGCTCTCCAAGTCACGTTTCTCTCTCCTCTGGCCCACTATGTGGCGCCATCTCTTTGGGTCCTGGGAGTCTTGGTTCATCTCCGGAAACCCCGAATCGGTCCTGCTCAGCTACTTTTTTGCAAGTTACACTTTTCCTCGGGACTTGTGCCACTTAGATGGACTTGTGTGGGGCCGGATCATCAGCCCTTCTCCCTGACCAAGAGGGGTCGTGTTACATTACCTTGGGGAGCAAGAGATTCATATCTCAGTATCTCAAAACTACCTCGTACTACGTGCTACCGAAAGTCCAACTTCTGACCATGAAACGCCACGTGTCCTGCAAATCATCATTACCTTTTGACTTTCGCATGGCTTCTTGAATACTCTTCCCTTCTTAATCCATAAAAAACGTAGGACATCCATGACTGCCCTGAAAATGCCATATACTTACTTATACCGGCATATTTTCACCAACTAATTGTCCTATACCTCAGGACATAGTTAGGTGGCATCTTTTCCACTGGATTTACATCATATAGGTCTTTTGTGCCCCTTTTTCATTGGCACTATAATTCCACGGCTTACACATACTAGGTCCACTGACTCGTATAGCCAAGTTACTTAGTCCCAGAGAGGTTTCCTAACTCTCGACATTCTTGGGACTCTTCTCGAACTGGGCTTAGTCGTCCGCCTACTTTAGGTTTATTTTCAATTCTTAGGGTTCAAAATTTGGGGTGTTACAAAGTCATAAAATCATGCAATTTTCCAGAAATAAAGTAGACATTCGGGGATTTCTTGGTGATATAAAATTGGTAATTTTTAGAGTTTTTTGAAAAAAAGGAATTTTTCAAGTTGACCCTTGTTTCAGGACTTGCAACTGGAACAGTCATGGGAAACAGTAAAACTGAGAATGCCTCATATGTTTATGGCATCTGGGATTAGTTTTCCTTGCATATGGACATTTCAAGGGTCATTTATATTTTTGAAGCACATCAATTGGATTTTTGTACATTTAGTTATGATTTTTCAAAGTTGCTAAAAAAATCCTACCAGAAAATCAAAAATTTCAAATTTAAGGAAAAGTAAGGGTAAAAATGGAATAACTTATCCACTAAAGGTAAAAAGGTAAATAGAGATAAAAATAACCCTTTTATATATTATTCTAAGCGATATGATATTTATTGCAAGCGGCCTCTAGCAAGACATTGCGACTACCCAATTCATATGGGGATCGATGATACGATACAACCTATCGTACAACCATGTCACGTCCCTTTTGTCACGCGATAATTTGGTCAAGGATGAGGCATGGATAATGTCAACTTCTTGTTCTTCACCACTACTTTCTCGATTCTTGAGTAGTCTGATAATTGAAATGGAAACTCCTTTCAATCGTAGTATGGCCATACATTTCTCAGACTCACTCATCGAGGGACCCATTATTATCTCTCTACAAATGTGAGGGATAAATTCCATCTTGACTATTCACTTTCCTCTGCATGAGAACTACTGATCCCGATCCAAGTCTTTATCATCACCCGGTCAAAGGTGACTTTTGACTAGGTCAAAGAGCAACGACTCATCATGTAGGAATCCATGATGATCTCAGGTCAAAGGGTGTTGTGACACGGTTATACATGAGAAAAGCTTATGACTTAATCCATGCAGCTTTCTCATAGTGGGTCGATCTAGCACCTTGTACTCTTACAAGTGCCTATGACTTTGATTCGTATCTCCATACCTCATCAAAGTCATACTGGTCTTATTTCATCTTCGCTCCCACGTAGATGACCGACCAAGGACATTAAGGATAATCTATAAGATATATCTTGGGATACAGTTATCACTATAAACATGCAAATTAAATGATAACTAAATGGAGATGACTTGCCTCTAGGGCATAATTTCCAACATGCCGTACTAGCACTTATAAAAGTTTCGAGTACCCAGTGGTAGGTAGATTTGTACCCGTAGTAGTACCCAGATCCGATAGACACTTTGAAGTTAAGCGTGCTTAGGCAAGAGAGATCTTTGGATTTTTAACCCCTGGGAAATAGCATAGGGATTTGAAAATCCTTTGAAATAAAGCCTGTATGAAACATGGTGATCCATTGGGATGCCATGAGAATAGATATAGAGATGATAGCTAGACTTGAACCTAATCTAAGCAGAGATAGTGCTTAGGTCAAGATATGTCTGAGCATTATCTTAGGTTCCAGTACCTGAGAGTAGGAACCCTAAGGAAATGAGTGTGGTTGCCTTAGGTTCCAATACTTGAGAGTTAGTTCCTTAATGAAACCATACGATAGATAGAACCTCGGTAGCCACGGGTTATGGTTTTAAGGTGAGATCAATAACCGTAGAGATGTTAGTGGCTAATAGATTCCCTAAGAAGTGGGTAGTTATCCGATAGGGAAAGTTGAGTTAAGAATTATGCCTGGAGCTAGACTGATAGTGAAAGTCCATGAATAGAATGACCCTATATGAGATGGAAGAATTAAGGCAACTGATTACGAAACAACTAAAGGGTAGGAAGTTGATGAGATCTAAATTCTCATTATAATGATTCAGAGACGGTCAACTGAAGATAGTATTACTTATGGAAGGTTTTGATCGGAGAAAGTTACCTACGGGGAATTTTGATCGGAAAGGGCTACCTATGGAGGGTTCTGACCGGAGGGGCTGACCAATCGAAGGGATTGAGTGAAGTACCATGGAGTAGAGCCACTGTAACGTCAAACCGAAGAGTGGAGTTGCCGTGACAACGAACCATAGAGTAGAGCTACCAATGTATCGGTTCTCAAGGTAAGTACATCATAACGAGTCCACGCGTAATAGGTTCCCTAGAGAAAAGGTTTACATAATCCATTATATCGCCATAGGGTGTGTTGTATAGCATATATTGTGTTATGGTATCTAGGAAGGCACTGAACTCGCACTAGAAGACATTCAAGTTGTGAACAAGTTCCCTGAGATGTTTCTAGAAGCTCTCAACGGATTACCACTAGTAGAGGAAGTTGAATTCATTATTGGTTTGATGCCTGGTACCGAACCAATATCAAAGGCGTCGTATCAGATGACTTCAAATGAATGAGTTTTTTAGAGACAAAAGCACAACCAAAACAAATACACCAATCTGGGAATTATGATTCCTACCACGTTGGGACGGTGTATGGTGTCACACCCCTCTCGGTACACCGACATTCGTCAGAGATAAATGCACAGCTTAATAAACATACTGGTTCCAGCATAGTAATACTGATTACAAAGTCTGGTTACACAACCGAAAACCATAAAAGGTTCATACAAATATTACAAACTTCATAATAGTCTAATACATGACATATAAAATAAACGGCAGATCTTGGCTCGGCGCAGCACCATCAAATACCGGCATCCACCGCCTTACCACGTGAGCCACGTCCACTATTGTGTTCCGTCCCGAACTTTGTGGAATATCTCGGGATTCAAACGAATCCCGTGTAACGTTAATCACTCACATAAGATGCATGCACGATACATGGTAGATAACCGGTTGCAATAAATTCAATATTCAAATAAATTCAAAATTCAAATTCAGATTCAATTTGCGGCTCAAACATATTCAAGAACCTACCGGTTCATACGCGCGATCTTTGGATATTTAAATGGGTATTTACCCTTCATTCTAAAAATACAACAATTCTCTTATCGAACTACCACCCCTACTCAACCGTGATGGCATCCGGGGTTACCCCACATTCTAGGGCACTACCTCCCGGCCTCAACCGCGATAAGGTTAGATATTCACAATTCACATATCACAACGGTACATACATGCATATAAAGGCACACAGAGTATGTGAGAGAAAGTTACTACCTGAACTCCAATTAGCTAAAAATAATTCACCGGTGCTTGAACCACTTGGAAACCAATTCCTAAAATAATATCATCAAAATATTAATTTCCCTTATTCTATAAGGTACTAAAATTAATTACCACTTTATTCTATTCTCCAAAAATATTCAAGAGGTTCTTATCATCATTTAGGATCCTTGTGACCCAAAGATATTAAGTTATCCAACTTAAACCTTAATTGTATCAATTTTCGGATTAACTCCTTTTCCAATCAGAATTTTCACTGAACTTTACAAATTCATAATTAAATGCACAAAAATCCAATAGATGTGCTTCCGAAGCTCAAATGTCCATTAACATGCCTATTTACATGGAAAAATAGTCCCAGGCGTCTAGGGAATCTGAATCATTCACGTTTTAATGTTTTCCAATACTGTTCGTAACCCACTTCCAAAAACGTAGGTCATCTTATAAAATTAATTCCTCCTTGTACATAGCTTTAAAAATTACATATTATATATCAAAAGAAATCTTAAGATGTCTACAAATCTGGAAATTTTCATAATTTATAGACATCATTTACTTGATCGAAAATGGTGTACAAGTCGATTTGCCTTTCAAAAAAAAAATTAAAACTAGCAGTTTTGGCAACTTGTACCATGTATTCTCTTTGATTCTAAAATCATTTCCAACTTTATTCTCACTCAATTTTTCGTGGTAAACTCTTTAGTATCCTTAAAATCTTCAAAATCCTTATAGTTTCACCACTTTTAAATCAACCCAAAATATTTCATAAATCACGTAAAGCAACATTTTAATGCAACTTTACAAATTCTAAGACTTTATGAACCAAATTGTCTTCTAACTCATTTTCTAATCCATTTTAGAAGTTTGAGCAGTATATCCCCATAGGCTTTTATGCTTTCAAAACCTAAAGAAACAATGGATAAACCATATTCCAAATTATCCATAATATAAAATAACACAAGACAAGTTAAAACCTTTACTTACTTGTCTTGATCCTTGGACTTAAACAACTTCTTCTTCTTCCTTTTTGCCTCCTAAAAGTCCAGGCCTTCACTTCTCAAAATACTATAAGAAAGTGTTCGCTCATGAGTTCTCACTCTCTTATTTCAACTCTCTCTCCTTCTTTGCGTTCTTTCCTCACTTAACCGATAGCAAATAAAATGGAAAGACATACGATTGTATATATTTATCGTAAAAGAAAAGATTGCTTCGTCCGTGAATAAACAATAAATCGATTGTGATTGCTCCCGTGAATGAATAGGAATCACTCGTGATACGCTTGCATTTGTCCGGATGGTGCAAGAAAAATTTGATTAGATTAGCCTTTTGTCCTTGTCCGTGTATGGATATATTTAAAAAATAAAAGTGGATGAGTGAAAGTTTGGATGCATACGCGAGATGAAGAAAAATGAGTGTATGTGGGAACACTTGGGACATATTATGGTGATAGTGGAGTGTCGGTAGAAAGTTTATGGATTAAAGAATGAAAATGAGATGTTGCATTTGTGTTGTCGCCTAGCTCATAATTGGTTCACGGAGGAGGATATAATTGAAAGGTAGTATGAAATGAAGAAAATTCAGGATCCATTATTGCTTTTCCTCTCTTGCATATCCGTGAATGGGTAGGGGAAACATGATTAATTGATAGTCAAAGATGTCTCCACAAGTGGACAAACACTAAACTAAAGGCTAAAATAATAATAGTTTAATATAGTGGAGTCACGGATATTACATATGGAAAGGATTCTTGATGTTCTACGCGAAGAAGAGCTATATATTTTCTATGATTATTTGGAAAACCAAGTTTAGATGGAAAATGATTGAAAAGAACATAGAACTTATTAAATACTCCCTCCGTTCCTTTTTATAAGATACCATTTTCTGCTAAACACATGTATCCTTCTATTGGAATGAATCCTGTTAGAGACACTCTCAAGTACTAAATGTGGGCACCACTAAATTATAAGATACCATTTGGAGATGTCTAAATATTTAATGCATTTTTTCTATTTTTACTCTCAATTAATTGTATTTCTTTCTCCTCACTTTTCCCATGCATTCTCTCTAATTTTTTCCACCCAGTCTCTCTCCCACCCACCTTCTTTATAAATAAGGGTGATTTTGGAAAATAAGTTGTATTTTTTACATTTTTATTATCTTTAACCAATTTTAAGTCACTTTTTAATAGTACATATATTTTTATTTATTTATAGTTGGGACATAAAGAGTTAAAAAAACATAGACATCATTGGAAAAACTTGTTGGGCCCACCGTAACTTCTGCTTCGTGTAAGCAACAAAAGTTGCTAAATATAAGCCAGATTGTGAAAACGTAGTGCCAAACATATTTAAATATTATTAGTGTAATCTTGTTGCACGGAGCTTTTTATTTGAAAAAATTACTTTTAAGATGGCTATTCTTTTTTTTTTGCTCGCAATTAAGATGGCTATTCGCAATCCAAAACATAACGTGTTTATACTTTTTTTTTATCTTGTTTTTTTTTAAATATTTAATGTGTAAATAATATATTCCGTTGACAGTTGATTTTTGAAAAAAAAAATGATTTCATAATTGAAAATTACTAGTTAAAATTTTTAAAAAAGAATCATTAAAATCGTATTTGAACAATGTATTTAAACCATTGAATCATATATTGCAATAAGTACTGAAATCGGTTCATATTTTGCAAGTATTTGGTACCCCACAAACATTTTTTTTTTTAAAAAAAGTTTAAGTTTGGAACTCTATAAAGGTATTTTTGAGCCACATGTGATTGTTAAATGGTTCAACAACCCTGAAAGTAATCCATAACAAACATCATCAACTGTCTTCCTGAGTTTTTTGTTTTTTGTTTTTACAACACTTTAGCATATATAAATTAAAAATATTCCCCTCTCAAAAGAATTGTATGTCAAGCACCAAATGTAACATAATAGTAATTATGTGACTTTTGGGCTTACACTAATAGATGGAGTGAAGTTCATCAGAAACCAAAGGAACCTGGTTAATTAATTCATATAGATAGATGTATTGATAATGATGTAAACATCTATACAAACTAACAACTCTGTACAGCTACACATTAACTTAAGTGAGAAAATTAATTATCCATTTCCTCCAATATAGAGAAATATGGATTGGGCTTCCAAAAAGCTATTTATGGGTCTTGAATAGCAAACTGAGAGGGTCATATTTGAGTATTGTTAAGCCCAACTATTTATGGGTCTTGAATAGCAAAACATGCAAAGTTTTTATTTTTTAACTTTGCAATCTGAGAGGGTCATATTTGAGTATTGTTAAGCCCAACAAGAGTAAATCCCCCAAAGGAGTTTTCTACATTTAGATAGACTCAAACTCAATGTGTTATGATCAAGTGATCAAAGCCCCTATAATGAATTGGACAGAAGATTTGTAAATTGGGCTTGTGGCTCGTATGACAAAGAAGAGAACAAGCGACACCTACGCAATCTACATACCGCATTTAAACCACCTTCAATGGAAATTTCATTTACTATAGAAGGAGACTTTATAGTATCATTTTCACAATGCTTCTTCTTGCAGAGCTGAGATAATGATCCGACAATGTGCTTCATGGAAGGCCGATCTCTGAATGCTTCATTGACACATTTTAAAGGAAGAGCAGCCATATCATTAGGCCTGTGCACATCATATTTTCCATTGAGTTGTGAATCCACAATTTCTTCCCATCCAACCTTACTCTCAGCTTCTATGGCTACCTAATTAATCATCACCAGGAAGAGATATTATGGCAATGCTGCTATAATATTTAATGCTTTTAAATAGGTATGTAAAAGATAAAAAACATAATATTTAAAGGTTATAGATAGATATGTAAACGATAAAAAGCTTGCAACTTTAAATACAGTTCAAACTTTCAAGGCATAGGCCTAACCTATTGTCTACATCGAATGCACATGTAATTAGAACAATTCACACATACATATCAACATATCAATATATAGGATGAAATTTGCAACAAATCGTACTATTTACAAACCATTAATAATATGATTCAACTTTCGGCACAAGAAAGTGTGTTTTTATAACATAGTAATACCTTCTTGATAGCTTAAAGATTTATGTGTCAATGACATAAAAATAATAAAACTCCATCTATGTTTTTTTCCCCACAAAATATTATAGATGCATATGCACCCTGACATGAGCTCACATCCAACAACGCATTAGCACTTACTAGTTTCACATATTCCATGAGGCCCTGTGGATTCCTGCCAATAATCAATTTAAAGAGTAGCACATCCAAACTATAAACATCACTTTTCTTGCTAAAAGTTTTTGTAGATGTGTATTTTGGATCAAGATAGCCAAAAGTTCCTTTGACATGAGATGAAGGACGTTTAATCATCTCTGGCCTAGAAAGCCCAAAGTCAGTTACCTGATAAGCAAATAATACATGCAGAAGTTTTGTATTAAAAGAAAATAAGATTTGCAGTATAATGTTCACAGAAACAAGGATCATACCTTCGCTCTCAAACTGGTCCAGCAGTATGTTGGAAGATTTAGTGTCACGGTGACCAACAGGGGAGAAGCCTAATGTGGAGTTCAACGATTAAGAAACCAAAATTAAACCTATTAAAAGGCTCTATATAAATGACTTGTACAAACTCCAACCATAAGTATGTTGTGTACCCCATAATGTAGATATTCCAGTCCCCTTGCAACATCTAGTGATTAGCGTTATCTGAAATCTTGCATCCCAGTTTAACGGCTCCATATTTTCGCCTAAATCTTCAACACAAAAAATAGTTATAAAGGCGTCAAATAAATATTTCATTAAGTTATTGAATCATGAGGAACAAGGAGTTATCAAAATATTTTTTCAAGCTCTCAAAGCAAAACAAAATTTCATTTTTCCAAAAGGAAAAGCTTATATGAATAGACAATAAATGGTCAAGTGAAGCAGGTAGGTGATTGAATATTAGGCCAACATATATAACCACCCAATATTTTCAAACTTCATCACAATTATCATTTGCTTTTAATGATTCGTTTAAGTAATGATTTGCTAGGTTATTGGAGCCATGGGTGAAACACCCGTCCTTCATACGCCTTCTTTAATCAAAGTTTAAACGCACAGGCATCGAAGTAGTTTGGACGACTTAATTGTAGAATAAATTTTTCTTAAAATAACATAGTTTGAAAACATGAGGATAAGTTTTTCGCGATTCGAATCTATCCCATAGTGGGATCTTAATACATTAATCCAAAATAGACAAATGATAAACGATAAATATTCAGTTCGTCTATTCATGACTTTCCAAATAGTTCCTTCTGATGTAACCCTTACAGCTGCATCTTTCCTCTTGATCCCGATCCACTACCTGTCTCTTTCATGCCATCTGGAGTTCAAATCAATGAACCCCAGGGGTAACAGTTAATCTTATATGCAGGTATGAAATGTAAATCACAGTATAACACATGTATAAACATAGAATAATTCACAGTAAACAAAACACACCGTAACCGTAGTTAACGGCCAAGGACCGCAGACCCTTCGGACACGCGATCCTGTGTTAGGACACGCAGTCTTATGAGACCGAAGCCTCAAAATCCATAGCTAGGAAATAAACATATAAATCATCTAGCAAACATGATCAGTCATACATGAATACATACATACAGGCTAACAAGATAACAGTTACCCATCTCAAGCTTGAATCCTTAATTCGTCCGAAGGTGTTGGGATCAGCAGAGGTATCAAGGTATGCCTATAAACGTTTATCATTGTCATTAGTCACTTCTTGTGTTGCACAATATCTAACTATGGGAATTATTTTTAGAGGGTTAAAACTAGATTAATCCCTAACATTCCCCGTAATTTCCTTACCTTTAGACTTCACCTTAAATTCTCAAAATTTCTGTTAATCTTTGAAAATTCATAATTAATTCTCTAGATCTCCGATTGGGGTGATTCCAATTTTTATTCAAATTTTTATAAGTCTAGTTTAAATTAAAAATAGCCATCAAACCAAATTATGACTGTATAATTCCAAAGAATTCAAAAAGTATACATTACTTAAATCTGCAACAGGATTTTCCAGAGTTTCTGAACAAACTTTGAAAAATCATAGCTCTCATTCTACACGTCTGATTTAGGTGTTCTTTAGCTTGTTGGAAAGGTTGAGATGTCTAATATGTACTGTAAAAATTTCATGCAAAAAATCTAAGGTTAACTTGGTCCGAAGTGCAACGTCATTTTGTTGCTCCAGAATCATACCGAAAAGTTTTCAGATTTTTAACACAACTTCCAAAAATCATAACTGGAGTTATAGACCTCCGTTTTCGGTGATTCAAAGCTCATTCTAAAAATCGTGATGTGAGATAAATACCCACAAAATTTCAGGTTCATATGTGGTCATTTACCCTAGTTTTTACCTTACTCAAAACAACTATTCCAGCAGCAAAACTCAGCTTTCAGAAATATCAGCACTTCATGATAACAGCAACTTCAATCCAGCAACACTCCATTTCCATCAGCGTTTGATCCTCAAGAACATCACCAAACTACTGGAATGATGATGGGAGAAGGTTTAGAAGACTTACATAAGTTCAAATTCAGCTTACATGTAAGTTTCAAACACTCTTCTTCATCCTTCGATGACTCTTACTTTACAGACTATGCTCTCGGTTTCTCCTTCTTTCTGCTCTCTTTCGGAATGTCTTACACACAGCCCTCTCTCTCTTTCTGAGCTCTCAACTCACTCTCTTTCTTCAGTCATGCTCCGAAATGAATAATAGGAAAGGTGTATGTATGAATACAATTTACGTGAGAGAGAGGAGGGAGTTCATGTGTGACTAATCTGCTGAATTAATGGAGAGATGAAATGGCATCGGTGCTGTCTCCATTATTAAAGTGAAGGAGAGGGTGCTATTATGTGCTTGGATGAGAGTAGAAAGTGTTAACCGAAAGGAGAAAATAGGTGGGGGTGGTGTGTACACGCTGGCCCATAATGAAAAGATGAGGAGCATGTGGTTGTGTTGGCCAATTAAATAACGTGAACAGATCGAATGGAGAATAAAGCAAATCTGTTGTCGTGTGAATATGTTGTCCGAATAGGCTGTATATTAGATAAATAAATGAAATGTAGTGCTGCCATATGCATTATCCATTAAAATAAAAGTAGTGGAGATATTGTATGAGTTCGTGCTGGCCGAAAGTCACGGGATGGAGAAAGCATATTTGCTGCCTTGCGTCTTCCTTATCCATTAAAATAAAAGTAGTGGAGATATTGTATGAGTTCGTGCTGGCCGAAAGTCACGGGATGGAGAAAGCATATTTGCTGACTTGCGTCTTCCTTATGCGCTGGATGAGATAAAGAATGTGAGCTACCCATTATGAAAATGAGAAACAAATTCTCACCCGTATGGTAATTGGACAAAAGCTTTTACTTTATTGCCATATTCACAAAGAGTCCTCCACATCATTAATTAAAATGAGTGGATATGTGCGTGGTTGCCTCCTTTGTTTCATATTATCCAATGACGCTGGACCCTCACACCAATAGCTTCCAACTTTTAATCAATGATAATCTAATTTCTAATAAACAAAATGTAATGGTGTGGTATATTACCTTAATTATTTCCACATGCACTAGTGGACCTTTGTGTTGCAGTATGAATATAATGAGGAATATGCTTGCATCGTCAACATCCATTGAAAATGCACTAACCTAAATAGTACTTGAATGTGCAGGCATTTGATCTCCAATATCCGCTTTATTCTACAGGACATAAAAGCTTATATTCCATTGCCACATGCATACTGCTTCCATTCTCATTCCCACGTAAGACCTCTAATCATTTATTGAACCAATAAATCTGACCAAAATAGTGTAGTGGAGATCCCAACAATAATCTCTTGTCTAAGGAATTTTGAATGTTATGTTACTCCTTATTTGAATTTATTCTTTTCCCAATAAATCAAGGAATAATAAGCCTAAATTTTAAACAATTGTTCTCATAATTATTTTAAGCTAAATTTCATAATTTAATCTCTATAAAATATTCTAAATCTCAAATCTCAAAATTTGGGATGTTACAATGGGTAGTAGGAGTGTTATATTAGGAAGTAGTAGTTGCATACTAGGAAAACGTAATGTACAGGATTAGCGGAATTTAATACACAACATGGAAAAAAATTATTGCATTTATCCTCCTCCTATATCTTCACTCCACTGCTGAATAGTTTATAGTTTTCACTTGCAACATTTTTGTCGTATAACTTTCCTACTGGATCTCCCTTTCACTCTTAAATCCATGTTTAAAATAAAGGTGAGACAAAAAGTCTGAGTACATATTATTGTAAACAATAAGGGTAGCAAAATAGAATACCGAGATTGCTATAGAAATCAAAGACAAGAACTGATTGTACACAAGGAAAAGTGCGTGCATGCACATGTCATTAGATGCCTCAATTAAGGGTTTAAATATCCCTTAACACCAAATGTCATTACATGGTTGTTTGATTAACCAATCAAGGTGTAGTTGTGCATTAATCATCAAGATTAGTTGTGTCTTCTTTGGCCTCTATTATTTCCAAAATAATCAGTCCTTAATCAAGTTGAAATCATAAGCCACTAATCTCAATTAGCACAAGCTAATTTGCTAAATATTAATAGCTAATTTATGATAATATGGCTAAGGGTCTTCATAACCCTTTTCTTATCTCTTTTGATTATAAATTAGTTACTATTTTATGTGCTATTTATATCACATTAAATAGCCGCTAAATAATGTCTCATAATTAACCACTGGTTAATTAATTCCCAAAAGAAATTTTGATAAGAATATAATCAATAGATTATAATTCTTTGAGACACATATGCAGCTTTGTATTTTGCTAATTTATTTACCAAAATACAAGGCTTATTATATTAGGGAAATTAGGGTATTATGCTCAAAAAGTCATGAAACAAGACATCTTATTTAACAATTTATCTAAAGGTTAATTTAGTTATTGATACAACGTAATACTGTCGTATAATCCATATAGCCAACCACATCTACTAGATAAGGCTTAATGTTGTGATGGTTGTCCATTACTTATAATTTCATTGCATCTACATCATATATTGACAATTCAAAAACAAAACAACATAGAACAAATGCACGTAAATTTATATAAAATTTTATTCGATTAGTCAACCTGAAACAAAGATATGATGTTGATGCAGACTATGCAACATCAAACACAATACAAATCAAACAAGTACTGTATGATATTAGAAAGCTGCCAATCAAACATTGGGTCCTATAAAACTACAATTATTTATTTATTTAATATAATGCGTATTTTAGTATGGTAGCCATAATTATTGATTAACCCGAAATGGCTTTTCAAGTAAATCAATTATTTTACGGTCCACTTGGAAAGCTTTTTGAAGAACCGCGGGAGAGATGGGTAGATCTGAGCCAAACAAAGATTTTGCAATAGGGATCACTCCAAAGCATTTTGGCTACTAAGACCAGCAAACGCAACTGCATTTGCATAACCCACGTTTTGTTGGAAGTGAATAAGGCCACCGACCGGGAACACAAACACGTCTCCCTTGTTAAGCACTTTGGTAAATAATCGATTCGATTCGATTGGAAGCCACAAACCCGACTAGAAGAGTTCCTTCGACCACTACAAGGATCTCGGTGCCACGTGGATGAGTGTGAGGAGGGTTCGACCCTTTGGCGCGTAGTCAATGCGAACAAGAGAGATTCCAAGAGTGTTCAAACCGGGCAACGTGGTTACATCTCGCGACTTGACAACGAAGCCGGTAGGGTTTTTCGACGTGTTTCCAACTTTGTCAAATCCGGTAAGAAGAAGTCCTCGGCTTTCACCGCCATTGGATCCTTGCAAAATTTCCCGTTCACAAAAACTACAAAATTTAAGAAATTAAATGTATGTTTGCAAAAACAACAATATATAACTGAACTCAAACTTGTAAGGATATACGTGTGTTTGGAGTCGCATAATGGAAAGGCAACAGTGCGATATGCGGTGAATAGAAAAATGTACTGTCAAGGAAATTAAACATGTTTGGCATAGCTTTTATACAATCTTGCTTTAGGTCCTGTTCCGGTGTGGAACCAAATGTCCAGCCCAGGCGGCTGGTGGTTTGATTTTGGATTGGGTTGCCTCTGCCGGAGTATCTATGAGTGGAGATATTCCGGTGAGCAAGGAATCACCAAACACAAGGCCTTTCGCCAATGGGGGGAGGGGGTATGTGTTTAGTGGGGGTTGTGTTGTGCAGTACTGAATGTAAAGAGCTGAGTTAGAACGTGTGCACCTTGGTGTTACCCCCTGGTATTTATAGGGTGTCGCGTGGTATCTTAACTGCCTATCTATCATATCCCCAGGTTATGGATATGATAGATTACCCCCTGATTACGGGGGAAACCGGGATACTCGGGATCCTACTACTGGGCCGCCAACTGGCTGGGCCGAGGTCCGGGTATGCCCTTGCTGGGTCGTGCCCTTATTGGGCCGTGAGTCAGATCCGTAACAGTTGCCCCCAGCTCGGTAGTTCAAGGGTTTGAGCTGCCGGGGTGTTCCTGGTTCTCCGGGCTGGGACGCGCCCTTACCCCCGATCCCGGGTAGCTTAGCGAACTCGTCCGACGCACGGGTCCGAGGTGGGTGCCCAGCCGGGGTGTTCCGGACCTGAGATTGTTTCTCGAGGGTCAGCGTCGCCGTTGGTGACCCTAGGAGCCCAAGGTGATCTGCCAGGCTTTGGGGTTTGAAAAGCCCTTCTGACTTCGCCATCATGGCGCCCAGCCACTTGGCGGCTTTGGAGTGGAGAGGTTTTGCAACCGTCATTCTCTGCCGCCTTTGGTTTTCGTGCGCCATTAATGCGCGTTCTTCCCGGGGTACGTCTCCTCGTTTTTGCTAGTGAACTTACGGGTTTGCCCTTAATTCTGCTGGCGCCTTTTTGTATCCCCTGGCGTTTCACGGGTTTTTAAACCTATTTCTCTTCTCTTTCTTCCACTTTCGAACATTTTCTGAAGTTTTTCTCTAAAGTTTTTCTCTGAAGTTTTTCCGACTTCGACAAGTCCTACCACTTGGGTCTTTTGATTCCGGCTCTCCCGGGCGAGCTTCCTTCCGGCGGTTTCGGGCTTTTTCCTCCGTGGCTGTCCTCTACCTCCTTATCCCGGTAAGCCACTTCTCCTGTTCTTTGGGTTTTTTGTTTCTTTTCTTCGTTTGCTCAGTCCTGTCGTGAAACCAGTACGCCCGTGGTTTTGTAGAGATTTCTGCGTAGGTTTTAGGTTGCCAATTTCTGGGTAGGTTTTAGGTTGCTAATTTGTGTTTTGCTTCCTCCGCCTACAAACCTTCGCCTCCATTGCGGAGGAGTTATCGTCTTTTCCTTATTGCCATTTCCTGTTTCTTTAGGTTTGCGTCCTTGGGTGACAATGAGTGGGAGTAATCGACCTTCGACTTCGGGTCAGTTGACTCTTGAAGAGGTGGAAGCCCTTAGTGCCCGCTTCCCTCGAACTAGCCACTGGTTATTGGGTACTCCTTTGTCCGAGGAGCAAAGGCTGGCTTCCTTCCTGGGCGGCGGCTCGGGTGGCACGCGCAGGGGGGCCGTTAGAGGGTCTCGCCCCCCTGTTAGATCTTTTCCAGAGGGTCGGAGAGAGGTCGCGGTCCTGTCGGCCTTACCCATTAATCCTTATAACCCTCCTGTGCGCCCTAGGTCCACTCATATGCCGGAGGGGTATGCCGGCCCTTGTTGGGATTGCGTAGAGTCAAGTTCTTACTTTGTCGCTAGAGGCAAAGATTTTAGGGCCGACGCAATTTTAGGTTCATGTCGTCATGCTGTCGGCTCGCCCATATCTTCTTCTTTTCGACCGACTGTTTCTTCTGTGACAGGTATCCTCGCATCTACTGATTCTAGCACTTTTTTTTTCTTTTATAGGTAAATGGAAAGGTCGCTTTCGCCAAGTGATGCCCCCTCGGGCGCTGGGAGGTCGGATTCCCCCGCCTCTCCTCAAACTCTTGCGGGACCACTCCATTGGGTGACCCAAGACGTGTGGACGACCCATTCGCTGATCACCATTCAGGCCCTCCGCCAGATGAAGCTCTCGGCTATGCAAGGCTGTTACTTTTGCCCCCCGGGGGAGGATGAGCCCGTCGTAGCCGAGGGTTGGAGATTTCACCAACTTCTTTTTCTTCTATAACGCCTATATGACCCGGCTCGGTGTTCGCTTTCCGTTCACCGAGTTTCAAATGTCCCGCCTCAGCCATCTCCATCTGTCCCCTTCTCAACTCCACCCCAACGGGTGGGCTTACATAGTTGCTTTCGAGCGGCTATGTCGGTCCTTCTCGGAACCTATTCCTTGTACCGCCACCTTATTCTTTTTCTTCTTCGGCCCTTTCACTCCTCGCTGCGGTAAGGAGGACGAGAAATTAAAGGGCTCACCTCTCTCCGGGGTGACCCCGACCGAAAAAACGCCGACCGCCTTTTCGGACTCCTTCAAATACTTTAAGAATGGTTTCTTTAAAGTGGTGGCGAAACCCGGCCAAGCAACCTTGGTTCTTGAAGGGGCCGAGGCCCGTGATGTGGAGTGGAGGTTACCCTCTACTTGGACTTTTGATCATCATAGGCTCGCTTCCGCCTCGTACCAAGTGATGTCCGACGACCTTCCCGCCGGCGAGGTCGTATTCGTTGACCGCCCGGGTTTCGTATGTGAAAACATATGGTGCCGGGAGCGCGGCCTTCTTTCATCACCGGTCCCGGACGGAGCCGGGATACGTAATTTGTATGCGGCTTGTAGTTATTGTTACTTGCGTTTGTTTTCGTTGATTTTGTTGCCTCACTAACTTCCTTACTTTCCTTTGTGTTTTGTAGGCGAGGCGATGAGGAGCTTCCGCGGTACTTGTCGGTCGTTACTCCCGACCCGGAGGCTCCTCCGAAGAGAATCCTCGGAAGAGTCCTTCCGAGCCCCGGAGGGTGCGCCCGCCAGATGTCGCACAAGACCGGGTTGCTAAGAAAGCCAAAGTCGCGTCTCTGTCCGGCGCCTTCGTCGCCGAAGGTGAGGCTGTCCGGACGTCAGCTGCTTCTCCTTCCAAGGGTAAGGAGGTTTCCGAGGGGCCCTCATCTCCTGTCGCCTCTCCGTCTGCTCCCAAGATCGTCCGGGGTCTCGCTTGGGAGAAAGGCCCTTTGGCTGAGGAGCTCGAAGTTGCCTTCCTGCCGCCTCGCCAATTTACAAACGCCCCGCCACCGGCGACATTGATGAGGTCGTGGTTCACGATATCCGTGTAATACCCGGATAATTATTTATCTGGAATATTATATTTCAATAGATAATACCTATTGAAAATAGGTGAACATGTGGTTTCAAATAATAAGTAATAATTATCTTATTTTCTAAGGTAATTACTATGAAAATTAGGAGAGATAAAGAGCTAAAATCCATAAAATGTATTTTTGAGGCATTAAATAGCCTAAAAATATTATGATAAATCCCAGGAGGCAATTAAATATTTGTTAAAAATTAGAAAGTATGTTGTCTCTAATTTTAGGAATTTTTTGGGATAATTTCCCTTGAAAAAATAATGAGGCAAAATTAAGTATTATTTTGGGATCATAAGTGACCCCATGATTTTTAATATTTTACATGGGATATAAAATACCAATGTAAGTAAAATAGTTGTGAGATAATGATTTATCCTAATTAAGAAAATTATCAAAAATTAGTAAGTGGCTAATCCGGTAATTAATGGGAAAATTAAGGTATAAAGAAAATGAATTAAAAATAATTTAAATAATTATTTTTAATTGGAGAAATTCGAAATTATTAAATAAATAATAATAATAAAAAAAAATATTAATAAAATATTTTATGCTTAGAAAAATAAATAAAAAATAAAAGAAAAAAATAAATGTGAAGGTAATTAGAATAAAATAATAATATAATGCGGTGAGTCGAAACATAAGCGAGGCACTCAAGGGGGGAAAAGTTAGAAATAAATTCTACGGAGTAAACCCGAAGTAAAAGTCTTTTCGGACTGATCAAATTAAGAACAAGTGAAATTTTACACGAAGAAAGAATTTACCAGGCGTTGTTTCCGCAGCCGAAAACCCTGATTTCAAATAAGACGAAAAGTTGATCAGATAGAGTAGAGTCAGATAGGAAAAGTGAGAACCTATAGAAACAATTGCGTCTTTTTAAACACGAGATTAAGTTAGGCAACAACCGGACGTTTACGATTCGGTGAATTGTTGTCCGTGTTGGTTCTATCGGAAGCGATTTACGTAACCGGACGCGTTTGTCCGAATATCTTCCGACGCACCGGAGAATACCTGGATATGATCAAAAAGAGGATCAAAATATATAATATGAAAGAGGATGGAAAGATCTTCAAAGTTACACGCCGGGATTTTTGAGTTTCGCGAAATCGCGCGAAACGGACACCGTCCGGTAGCTTTATCGGACCGGAGGCCATAAAGCAAGATGACAACTCATTCTTTGACTTTTTGGGCCAAAGAGGTCGGCACCTATGGATGGAGGGCCAAGATTGCTCCTCCCAAAACCCTAGATCTAACGGTTCAAAAACAAAGCAGAAAATTCCCTTTACGTCCTGAATTTTTTCTATAAATACCAAGCTCCTCTTCTTCATTTCTCACACCAAAAATCTGCCTCTTAGAGAGAAGTTAGAGAGAGAAGCTCTGGAGAAAGTCTGAGCAAAGTCTGGGTAAGTTCTTCGGTCCCTAGTCTTTAGTTTCGGTAGTTCTTTCGGTAGATATAGTAGGAATGCTAGATTTATCTTTAATTTTTCAAGATAGTCTAGATATCATATTTATGGGTAAATATGATATATATTTCGAAAATATGATTAGGGAAAAGATCTGTCAAAATTCTAGAGAGATAGAGCGAAAAAAATGAAGCTCCGAAATTCCGCCGATTAGGGGTTCAAGGCAAAATGGTAATTTGTACCTAAAATGCCCGTTATGCTTTTAAAAGTTGTTAAATATTATCCTTATAGGATATCGAGATAATCGTACCGCTTTGTCGAGCAGCTGTTGTTGTGCCGCCGTCATACCGCATTTTTTCCATTGTCGAATTTCACGTTTTTAGTAAAAGTTCCGTTGTACCGCTAAAAAGGTACGTTCGCGTCTTCGTAACACTAACTCGATGGTTATTGTATGATTATATATGTTTGTTGTGTTCTGTTTGTTGTTGTAGCATACGTGGTTATGTTATATACACGGTTATGTCACATACGTGGTTATGTCACATACGAGGTTATTATTGTTGTATCATACGTGGTTATGTTACATACGTGGTTATGTATTTTTAATCATACATCTGTTATGGACTGTTGTATTGATTGCTGCTGTCGTGTATATGTAGTCGTATTTAAGCATGAGGTTAACCGTTACCTGAGATCCAAATTGCAATTGGATCTCGGCTCTTATCATAGCGTCGGGTTCGGAAGAACCGAGGGGCCCGAGAGAAGGCGAGCAAAATGCGTACGAGTCCCGACCCGAAGACTTTCTTCGGGTGTTATTCATTTTGAAAACTCTCGGTCAATGTACCGCTTCACGTAAATCAGCCGGACTTACGGCAATTTGAATAAATGTATCGATTACTCAATTGCTCCGATGCTCTACTCGATGAAAAAAAAAATTATACTGCTTTTGAAAATGGGATGTTACATCCAGGCTCGCCTCTGCCAGGGTGTTGGTTTGGCCCAGGCATATCTGCACCTTAAGGGCAAGTATGTGAAAAAGTTCGCCGAGGCTCGCCAGCTGAAGAAGGAAAAAGATGCGGCGGAGGCGTCCAAGGCTAAAGCTGAAGAAGACGCCGAGGTCGCGAGGGCGAGCGCCGGGAAGGCGTCCGAGGAGCTTACTCTTTGCAAGGAAGCTGTAGAGAAGGCTACTTCGGACATGGCCGCTCTTCGGAAAGCACACTCGGCAGGGCTGGATGCCCTCAAGACCGTTCGAGCCGCCGGGCGGACTGTGTTCGAACTTGAAGATGTCAACGCAAAGACTTGCGGAAGAGAAGCGAGCCGGATCGAATGCCGGGACATATGCAAGGGGACCGGCCGATTGATCGGCGACATGGCCTTGGCCCAGATCCGTCACCTTAATCCTGGGGTAGCGCTTAGGACGGACGGCTATCATTACCAGGCCTATGTGAAGCATGGCGTCTTCTACCCCGGGTGTAGTACCGCGAATTGGGCTGTCAGTAATGCCACAGATCGGGCTATACGCAACCTGGGTGTGGTAACCCTGGTGTAATCCTTTTTTTTGGTATTTTTGCTTGACCAGGGCTGCTTGTGCCTCGGCGATACCTTATTTAACCAATCCGTAATGGACAATTGGTGTCTCCACTGGGGAGTCTTTCAATAAGAACGAATGAAAGAAACAATGAGTCTTTGTCTTTCAAATGAAATATGAAAACTGGAATTGAAAATACTAAATTAATTGAAAAATTGCAACATAAATACGCCGTCGGTTCTATCTTGGTAGGCGGACCGAGGTCTAGCCGTAGTAGATTCTCGGTTGTCGGCGTTCCGGTCCTTTTGACCGGCTTTCGCTCGGGTCTCCGGGATGTATGCGCCCTTTCCCGGTTTTCCTTTATGCGGTAGGGCCCTCCCGGTTGCCGCTAGCTTGCCATCTTTGGCGTTCTTATTTCCGATGTCGGCGCGTCGGAGCACGAGGTTGCCCCGGTTGAAGGAGCGAGGGTTCACCTTTCGGTTGTACTTCATTGCGATCGGTTGCTTTGCGGTGAGGTCTCGGCGGTGCGCCGGGATCCGTGCCTCGTCAATGAGGTCTAATTCGTCATCATCAAGGCGTCATTGTTTGGCTCATCTCCTTCCCCTGCTAGCTTTCATTTTCCTCCACGTCGGTTGGCCTATCTCGACCGGGATCATCGCCTCGCATCCATATGTCAAACGGAATGGGGTTTCCTGCGTGGAGGTTTGGACCGAGGTATGTCCAGCACCTTAAAGTAGCATTTGGTGAATCCATAGTACCGAGGCACGAAAAACATTTTAAAGTGCTAGAAACACTTGAAAAAAATATATTTTAAGGTGTTGAATACCTTTGGAAAATGCGTTAGGGTGTAGGATGCCTTGAGAAAATATATGTAAATCTTTTTTTATTCTTTTATCATCTTAGGTTCTGCTACTATATTGGTTAATTTGAAGTTCATATTTTAAATCAAATGAAATAAATTAAACTCTAGTCGATTTAATTACAATAATACACACGTGTATGTAGTGCGTAAAGAAATCATCAAAAATTTTAAGTAGACAAAGAATAAAAATAAATCATCAAAAATTACAATACATATAAAAATAATTTAAATATATGACACAGATCGAAATGGTTTTATTTTTATACACGTTTTTATTGTTGGTATATTTAGATATACACTAATAAACTATTCTTAGTCATATAATTTTCCAAAAATGTTTCCGAAAAAGTCAATGGTTCACCAAGTCAAAAATATTATGTTAATTAGGGAGATTTCTTTACCAGGTCCTTCTTTTCTAAAAGAAGACTTTTCTTATTCATCTTCCGTTCAAACACGCACTAGACTGTTTCTATTTTCGTTTTTAAAATAGAGCAAACAAGTGATTTAGGTCCTCATAGTTGGTAGAGAAATAGTAAGCATTATAAGTTTAAAAACAAGTCCTAAATCATACTTTTTTAGTTGTATACACTAAGAGCTACGATTTTTTGAAATCGACACAAAAATTCTGAAAATGATTTTTGAATGTCACTATGCAGTTTGGGGGTAACACCCTAATTTCCCTTTTTATCATAAAACCTTGTATTTTGGTATTATTTGGCAAAATAAAATGGTGAATATGCGTCTCAAACAATTATAATCTATTGATTATATTTTCATCCAAATTATATTTTGAATTAATTAACAAATTGTTGATTAAGAGATACGTTTAGGGGATGTAAAATGTGACACAAAAGTCACATAAAATAATGGTTATTTTAAGTTCAATGGAGGCATGGAAAGGTGTTGAAGATACTTAGTCTAATTAAGACCAATTAGCAAATACTAATTGGCAAATAAGCTTGCACTAATTGGGATTAGTGGGAAACACATGTAATAACTACCTAATGAGACTATATTTTGGCCTAAAGTCAAGGGGTAGAAGACAATGATAATAAGTGTTTAGCAAAGGGAATAAAACACTTGGATTTAAGGCAATTTATGCCACAATTTCACTTGGCATGTCAGGGACAAACATCTATTTGGTTTTTGTCCAACTTTTGCATTTATTTACAAGTGGTAAAATGCAATAAAGACCTCTAAAGAGGGCTGATATTTTTGAAATGTTAGGGCCCAATGAAGACTTGATCAAGCTTGATAAATTAGCCAACCAATCAAACATTGACACTTGGTGTTTAGGGACACCTAAGTCCTTAATTGTGTCATCAAATGACATCACCAACTTGCCCAAGAAGTCTTCATTTTCAGCTTGGCACATGCGGATATATAATAGCCAAGTATTCAAGATATTATCGCATAAATTAAAGCCTTAATCCTCTTATAATTAGATGTGCCAATGAGGATAAAGGAGCCATAAGGAGATACCACATGGAAATCAATCCAAGGGCTGAAAAATGGCTAAGGAGGTCGACCAAGATCTAAGGGAGGAGAGGAAAGAAGAAAAATTGGAAGACTAGCCATGTGAAGAAAGATAAGATGCAAGGTTAATTTTGTAATTTCATATGTGGGGCCCACAAAAGGCTTGCCATTTGACTATAAATGGAGAAGGTCCCCTCTTAATTTCTTCACAACTCAAAACACAATCAAATTTGATTGAGAGAGAGAGAGAGAGAGAGAGAGCTAGGCATAAATCATAGAGAAGGAAGCAAGCAGGGAAGTTCAAAGCACTAAGGTAAGTGCTCTTGCTTTTGGTTATTCATGTGTTCATACTTTTTTCTTAGCCTTTAGCTTTAGTAAGAGCAGTTGGTCATGGTGTCGTTGGAGAGGAGGCCAAATAATAAGTTAGGAAATGAACTTGTACATAAAATCATAAGTTTTGCAAAATTGGGAAAACTGCCAGTTTTGGTTTCACTAGAGGCAGAGAACTTGTGGTCAATATTTTATGTAGTAAATGAAGTCATAAAATCATGAAATTTTTCAGAAATAAAGTAGACATCCAGGGATTTTTTGTGACATAAAATTGGTAATTTTTAGAGTTTTGTAAAAAAAGATGGAAATTTTTTAAGTTGACCCTAGTTTTTGGACTTGCAACTGGAACAGTAATGAGAAACATTAAAACTAAGAATACCTCAGATGTTTATGGCATCTGGGATTATTTTTCCTTGCATATAGACATTTCAAGGGTCATTTATATTTTTGAAACACATCAATTGGATATTTTTACATTTAGTTATGATTTTTCAAACTTGCTGAAAAATCCTGCCAGAAAATCTAGAATTTCGAATTTAAGGAAAAGTAAGGGTAAAAATGAAATAAATTATCCACTAAAGGTAAAAAGATATAAAAAGAAGCCTTTTGGATATTATTCTAAGCGATATGATAATTATTATAATATCATATAAAATATGGAAAAGGAAATAATCCGATGATAAATGTAATACCCGATTTTTGATTTACCAAAATTCTTATATTTTAGGAATATGTTACCATATGTGACATAAAGTCACATAGAATAATGGCTATTTTAAGCATGGTTATGAAACTCGCATCAGACTGGCTAGCTCGGACCGGAAACCGGCAAACCGGCCGTGAAACCGGTCCGGTCAAGGATAGATATCAGGGTCAGCGGTTTTTTTTACGCTGATCGACTCTTACAGAGAGGTAGAGAGATGGAGATAGAGAATGGACGTGAAAAAAAGATTGGCCTCCTTCTCTGTTGACAACATTGTTATGCTCAGATTGACGAAAAACAGAGTCCAGAGTCCTCCAAGGCTCAGATCGGCGACGAACGTCCTTCAAGGCTTGCCGTCATGAAAGAAAAACAAAGTCGGCATTCTTCAAGGCTCGGAGCAGTGAGAATCTACAATAACGTTAAATAAAAAATTGCGTTTGGCCTCCTTTGAGGTTCAGATCGGCGAGAATCTTCAGCACAAGCCTTCGAGGTGAAGGAAAAACAGTCATGGTCTGAGCATCTGAGCGTTAATGTGAAGGATCTTCAATCACAAAAAAGAGAGAAGCTTAGGGAAATTGTGAGAGAGAAAGAAGGAAGAGAGATAAAAGTGGTGACCCAAAGATACTGATTCACGTGAAAGGGGAGATTGAAGGATAGATGTGAAGAGTCAGGAGATGTTTTATCCTATGGATATTAAGGGTAGTGATACATCTTTTTGACTAGAGGGTAGAGTGAGGGATAAAAGTGATGAGACACTTCATTTTACTCAATGGATATTTAGGGTAGTGAGACTTCTTTTTAACCGTAGGTAGTAGCCATTAAAATATTTTTTTTAATTTCATATTAATAATTTGAAATTTTTACTTTCTCACCGGTTGACTCGTCGACCCACTAACCCTAGTAGCCATTAAAATATTTTAAAAAAAAAATTCATATTAATAATTTGAAATTTTTACTTTCTCACCGGTTTGACTCCAGTCTGACCCACTAACCCTTAACCCAGTATCCCGACCGGTTCAGTGACCGGTCTGATTTTAATAACCTTGATTTTAAGTTCAAATGGGCTATGGAAAAATTATAAAACACTTAATCAAATTAAGTGTCAATTAGCAAATAATAGACAAATTAGCTTGTGGTAATTAAGAGTATTGAAGGGCAATAAAAGACATCGATTAAGGCCATAATTTAAGAAAATAATAAGGGCCAAGAGAGGCTGATTATATTCAAAAATAATAAATGCCAAGAGAATGAAATAATACTTGTCTAAATAAGCACTAATTACCATGGTTAAACTAACAAATCAATTATGCAATGACACATGTAATTAGTGGGCATTTAAACACTTGATTAGGAAGTTAATTGAGCTTCGTAATCAGCCCCAAAATTCATAAAAAAAACGTCCAGCTGATTGGAAGGAAGAGAAGACATAATAAACCTTGTAAATTAGTGTTGAAAAGTCAAATATTTCAACTAGCCAATAAGGGGATTGAACAATAGGTTATTTTGCTAATGGAAAATCACATTAAATGGCTAAAAATAAGGGGGCAGGTTGACACATAAGGGAAAGGTGAGGATTGGAGCTCATAAAGTGGATTTGATCCAATGGTTGTAAGGAAAGAAGAAACTTTGGATCAATTGTGAAATTACCAACTTAACCTTGGAAATTTGCCTAAAAATAGAGGATTCTCGATCCTCTTCATTTCTTAACACAAAAAACAACAAACACCTCTGACCTTAAGTGAGAGAGAGTGAGAGCCAATACTCTTGAAGGAGGGAGAAGGAGTTCAAAACACAAGGTGAGGTTCTTAGCCTTAAGCTTTGTGATTTTTGGTAAAATGTTAATTTAATCTAGAACATTGGGAGGTAAATTCCTTTACATGTTTTTAGACCTCCATTGCATTTAAAATGTTGAATGAGGTGAAAACATGTTGGAAAATAATTTTAGAATTCATGAAATAAGATAGTAAAAGATAGGAAATTTCTAGATTTCTGGGCTGTTAAAGTTAGTTGTGTTGGGGCTATTATTTTATGTGTCAATGAAGTCCTAAAATTAAGATATTTTACAGGAATGAACTAGACATCTAGGGCTTTCTAAATATATAAAATATGTAATGTTTTGAGTTCTACACGAAGAGTTATATATTCTTGAAGTTAAACCTTATTTCAAGAGATATAAATTGAACAACGAATAGAAAATATTAAATTGGAAATGATTCTTGATGTTTTAGCTTCTGGGAATATTTTTACTTGAAAATAGACACGTCAAGGGTCATGAGGAATTTTTAAGCACACCAATTTATTTTTGTAGAATTAATTATGATTTTTCAAAGTTGCTGGAAAATCTGTCCAGAAAATCCAGCATTGCGTTTTTAAAGAAATGTAAAGGTAAAATTGGAATAACAAATCCATCATATCAAGGGTAAAAGGGTCAAATATGACGAAAATAAACCTTAGGATATTATTGTAAGTTATGTGGTAATATGTTAGGATATCTAAGGAGTTCGGAGTCAGATTCAAAAGGTCGGGCATTTTGGTAACTACGCGGTGGAAGGTTGATAAGTAAATATTTTATAATTAAATAAATATAGATTACGAGATATATTAGATTGAATTTATTAATAGTTTATACTTATTTAATTATCTTTTATTTATTTTTCTACCCTTTAATTAATTATAGGATAAAAGGATATTTTGATATAAAATATACTCATATCCTAACTTATTGTGCGGGAGATATTATTATGCTTACTATATATATATCATATCTAAAAGGGACAAGATTTTGGATTATGAGAGCATTGTGGAACTGAAGATTTGAGATTTGAATAGAGTCAAGCATTATGAAATACACGTGGAAGGAAGGAATTAAGAGGACCTAAGGTGATATATGAAAGACGCAAGAACGAGCACAAAATGTAATACTTGGATAATTATTTATCTTAAAAATTATTTTTAGATAAATAATATACTTTAAATAACATTTTTGAATGAATATTACCTATTTAAAATAGGTGAATATGTGGTCTCAATTTTTCCTATTATATTTATTTTATTTCTAAGTGATTTCTTCTTGAATTAAGATAGTTGAAGATTTAATTTTTCTAAATCTTATTAGGAATCATAAAATATCCTAAGATTATCATAATTAAGTATAATCTTAATTATATCATTTTAGCAAATAAAAATCATCAAAGGAGGCCTAAATCAATTAGAGAAAGTTAGCAACAATTATTGGATAATTAAATTTGCAATAATTGAGATATTTTTGTAATTTTCAAAATTAATTAATAATTAATTTTAAAAGGTCATAATTAAGAATATATTCACTTAATTAATATCCAAAGGATATTTAAGGGCCAAAATTAATATACAAGGAGTTTTTAATCATCAATATTAATTTAGAAACCTATCAAATTTTGGCAATTAAGTCTAATAACCCCTAAAACACTATATTAGCAATATTAACCAAATAATAATTAATTCCCCTTTAAATTAATTAAAGTGGCGAAAATTTTTAATTAAAAGGGTTAAGAAATTGTATTAATCCTAAATCCTAAATCACTAACGAATATCACTAATAGTGTTTGGATTTTTCTAAACATCAAAAGCTTGAATTAAATTTAATAAAGCTAAATCTAAAGGTTTTAAAATTAATTTCATAAAGTCTAATCCTTGTGAGATTAAAATCAACCAATAGGAGAATTTTACCATAGAATTTGTGAGGAAAATGAAACACAAATCCAAGAGTAAAATCAAGGGGATTTATTCGGTTGGAGCAAGAGGGAAAAAGAGGTAAATTGTTAAATGTAATTAGCCAACTAAACATCACTATCAAAGTAATTAATCAAGAAGACTTTCAAGGCATGAAAGATTAAGACATAAAGGTAAATGGAGATGAAATGGAATTCAAATGCATGGTAAATAAGGGGAGGGGTCATGTAATTGGAGAGGAAAAGATGAAGCAAGAGTAAATATCTAGATATTACATAAAAAATGTCTTAATCAAAAAGACTTTGTGGTTAAAAGTGATGTAAGCTTATGTAATTAATGGTTAATTATTAAATGGTAAGTTAAAAACCATTAGGATGAATTCAAGACACAAATAAATGAAAACCTATACAAAATAAATCATATCTCGAAAACCATTGATCATAGAACAAATATAAGTAGATATTATGAACAAGCACAATTTAAGCTTGAACTTGGTTGTCTCCAAAGTGATTTTCATAAACTTTTGAGATTCATACTTAAGTGATTTAAATGTTTAAAAAAGACCTTAAATCAAGTCATAAAATTGTGATTAGAAAAGTGGAAATGGATCTTGAATAAAAACACCAACTTGCACCTAACTAAATAAGCATTTGGGGTAACTAAAAATTAAAGAAAATTAACTAAAGCAAGAGGAGAGGAGGTGGCGGTTTCTATGAGTTAAAGGGATGAGATTAAAACTTCGTAGTTAAGTTAAAATCCAAAGGTTAAAAGTGAATAGAAGTTGCTAACTAGTTAACCCATAATTTGCTATAAATAGGCAGGTAATGTCTTCATAATTTCTCACCAATTCACAAGCAATAACAAGCTTATAGTAGCAGAAACGTAGAGAGAAAGTGAGAGTGAGAAGCTTTGGGAAAGAAGGAGCAAAGTTATAGGTAAGTTCTTGAGCTCTAGCTTTGTGATTTATAGCTTAAATGTTGTTTTGATTCATAATCTTCATTTTTTATTTTTACATTTGGCTTATTTCGAAAAAATGATGAAGAAGAAGTTATAGCAAAATTTTTGGAAGATTATGATCAAAGTAGCGAAGCTCTCGAAAATTTGTCGGTTAGCGATTTAAAGCTATTACAAAACCGCTGGTATCTTATGTTGAAGATGCTATGCCAAAATTCTGAGAAAGTTCATGTTCAAATTAGACATATAGAGCTTTCCAAATATACCTATGGCATGTCGTTTTGAGTTTTGAGCTAGGAGATAAAAATTCTACAAAATAAGCTATGAAATTCTGGAAAATTCTGAACAGAGGATGAAAATATGAAAACTGGGAATGGTTTATAAAATCTGGGCAACAACCAATATTGTTTCCTAAAATTAGACATCTTAAGGATTCCTAGGAATTTTACGGATCCTCGTTTCGAGTTCGTAGAATTAATTATAATTCTCCAAAGTTAGGTAAAAAATCAGCCTATATAATGATTAATAACATTTTTAACGAAAATAGAGGAAATAAATTGTAAATAATTAATCCAGGGGTAAAATGGTCATATATAGCCAAAGTATCTCTTAGCATAATATTGGTCAATTAATGGAAACGATATTACCCTTGTAGGAATACGGTGTGTAATACCCTAAAAATCGTATTTATGATAAGTATCATATTTCGGTAAATAATACCTATTGAAAATATGTGAATATGTGGTTTCAAATAATAAGTAATAATTATCTTATTTTCTAAGGTAATTACTATGCGAATTATAAGAGATAAAGAGCTAAAATCCTTGAAAAATATATTTTATAAGGTAGAAAATGGCCTGAAAACATTATGATAAATCCCATATGATTGCAAATATTGACAAAAACTTGGGAAGTGTGTTATCTCTAAATTTAGGAATTTTTAGGATTATTTCCTTGGAAAATAATAGAGCATAAATATAATATTATTAAAAGCACTTTTTGGCCCCATAATTTTTAATATTTTACATGGGACATAAAATACCAATGTCGGTGCAAAAGTTGTGAGATAATAATTAATCATAATTATGGAAATTATCAACAATTAGTAAGTGGCTAATTAAGTAATTATTGGCTAATTGTTTAGATTAAGACATAAGTAAATTAATTAGTAAATAATTAATTTAAGGGAGAAATTCGAAATTAATAATTAAATAAATAATAAAATATTAATAAAATATTTTATGCTTAGAAAAATAAATAAAAAATAAAAGAAAAAAAAATATCTAGATATTTTGAATAAAATAATAATATATATGGTAAAGAGCCAAAAGGACATTTGAGAATGGATAGAAATAAAATCCTACACCAGAATATAGGGATATAGTCTAAGTCATCTGGACTTTTTATAAACCAGTGAAATTCTACCTCGGAGTGGACTATCTCTGAATTCATTTATGAAACCAACTGGGTCATTAAGATACAGGATAAATGAGAAATAGGGCAGATAGCAGAAATAAGACCTATAGAAAACGAAATAATTGTGACAAACCAAGGGATAAGGTTTCTTAGGTCGAACATATTACGAACCAGCGAATTTACGTCCAAAAAGTGACACTTCCTAAGTGATTTCCGTAACCGTTGGTGTCTGTTCTAAAATGTTCAGCGAGCAACGGAATGCCCTTAATGGGATCATAAATTTCATTAACCCGAGATATTCCTACGGAGGAAGAATGGAACTTCAAAACGTTGCTTTGATTTTTGAGTTTCGTCAAGATTACACGATTAGGACACCGATCGGGGAACTTTATTGGTAAGTCAGGCAAGATGACATCATCTTCTTCTAGAAGGGATGATGTCATCCAACACATGGAGGGCCAAGATGGAGCCACGTGGCGAAGTGCGATCCGACGGTTGAAATCCGATCTGAAAACAATTGAAGTAATTCCTACCTTGTCCCTTCCTTTTCCTATAAATAGGAGCTCTCCCTCTTCATTCTTCTTCACCCCAAATTCAAAAACTAGAGAGAAGTTAGAGAGAAGGAAGAGCCCGGAGAAAGTCTGGCGAAGCCCTGGGTAAGTTTTTCGGTCCTTAGTCTTAAGTTTCAGTAGTTCTTTCAGTAGAGATAGTAGGAATGCTAGAATTGTCTTTAAATTTCCCAGATAGTCTAGATATCATATTTAGGGGTAAATATGATATACATTTCGAAAATATGATGAGGGAAAAGATCTGTCGAAATTCTGGAGAGATAGAGCGAAAACAATAAGCTCGCGAAATTCCGCCGATTAGGGGTTCGGGGGCAAAATGGTAATTTGTACCTAAAATGCCTATTATACTGCTAGAAGTTGATAAATGTTATCCTTATAGGATATCTCGAGATAATCGACCATTTGTTGTACCGCCGTCGTCAATCGTTTGTTTCACCCGCCGTCAAAAATTACCTTTTCCGCAAAACGTACCGTAGTCGACAACGAAGGTACGTTCGCGTACTGTAACACTAACTCTGATGGTTATTGTATGGATATATATGATTGTTGTATTCACACTATGGTGGTAGCATACGTGGATATGTTACACCCGTTGCTATGTCACATACGTGGTTATGTTACATACGTTATTATTATTGTTGTATCATACGTGGTTATGTTACATACGTTATTATTATTGCTGTATCATACGTGGTTATGTTACATATGTGGTTATTATCTTACATATGTGGTTATGTATTTCTAATCATACATCTGTTGTGGATCATTGTATTGATTGATTCTTTGTCGTGTATATATATTGTCATATTTAAGCATGAGGTTAACCGTTACGAGGTTCAATATGCATTGAACCTCAGCTCTTATCATAGCGTTAGGTTCAGGAGAACCGAGAACCAAGGAGAAAGGCGAGCGAGGCCGCACGAGAGACCGGGAAGACTTTCTTCTGTTGTTATTCATTTTGAAAACTCTCAGTCACTGTACCGCTTCTGTAAATCAGCCAGACTTATGGCAATTTGAATAAATGTATCAGTTACTCAATCGCTCCGATGCTCTACTCTGATGATATATGAAAAAAAAATTATACTGCTTTTGAAAATGGGATGTTACACGGTGCACGAATACCGTCAACGACGAACGTACTATTGATATCGACGAAGGTACAGACGCGTATTGTGACCTTAACTCTTAAGCTTATTGTATGCCTATATATGATAGTTGTGTTCACATACTAAGACTCTGTCTTAAATTGTTCTTTATACATTCAAACATATACTGGTTATGATTTTAATAATGCCGTTAGAGTTTTCCTAACGCTGAGAACACGAGTGTACATCGTGGCACTGGTGAATACTACAGACTGGGATAACAGACATACTGTAGGGGCTGTGTTTTGTTATTGCCTTACATGTTGTTATTGTTTTGAAATTGTGTTTTATACTGAAAAATGATATATGTCATACATATACTGTTACATAAGCATGAGGTTAACCGTTACCTGAGGTCCGATGGACATTGGACCTCAGTCTTAACTAATAGTCAGGGAAGGATCATGGATCACAGAAGGCACCAGTAGATGGAGCCGTGGAAAGAAGCCAATGGGCAGAGCCAAGAGAAGGCACCGGTCAAATTGAAGAAAGCGAACAGGACCTACTTTATGGCATGAATCTAATAAGGTTACTTCATATCATTTGGTGCTTAAACTAGAAAGGGTCGTCTATGTGGTTCAGTCAATCAGTCGCCGTTAACATCGGGGAGACTTCGACTAGAGCTTACCCAGCCTGGCCAAATGGGATGATTTAACTGAGTTAGATTCTATGCCCCAAGTCTACCTAAGGCTTGGTTAAAGATGGTATAGTTACATGTAAGAGTTGTAATTATACAAAGTTTTTGTATTAATGTATCACATGAATATTCCTTTGGAAATTTGTAATATACCAGTATACGCCAAGCATCAGCATAGGTCCGAGTATTTTATATTAGTTACTCGTTGTTCAAATTGTTTTTAGTACGTGCTCTCCGTTTATGCAAAATGTTGAGTTGTAGCACCTCAAATTCTGACAAATTTTATAAAACCACGTGTCACCGGCACAATTTATGCTACGAAATTTGGGGTGTTACACAGAACGCACAGATAAGTAGACGCAAGAAGAGCAACACGGACGAAAACACACGAGACAGAGACGGGAGACGGCAAAGCAACGAGTCCTTGAGTGCAGCTTGATAACAGATTCAAACAGCAAAGAGAGACGAGGCTCCACAGTTTTGCGGTCTCCTCTTTCGTCTTTATCTTATTTCTTGAATATGAATATTATTTTGCTTTTATGGATTTGGTTTTAGCCATGTGTGGCTAAATTTTCTTTTCAACCTAGAAGACCTATGAACTTGTTTGGGTTCTAGAGATTATTCCCACGAATTAGTTTTGATTAATTTTATTTCAGTTTATTTAATCTTGTATTTATTGTAGTTGCTTAGTAATTGGGCACTATTAAGCATGTTTTGGGGATTTAGGGTTGAACTTGGAAAAGGGAATCTTAAATTGACCTTGGGATTAAATAATGTGGAATTAGGTTTTAATCTAATTTGTGTCTAGAATAGGCATATACCTAGAAGCTCCGCATAATCAAATTAGAGTGATTCTGATCTAAAATGCATCTTATTTAGTTGTGTGAGGCATTGCATAATTAATTAAGATAGGTATATAAATGGACCGGAAGGCATTTATAGACATTAATACTCTAGATTAACTGATTAAGTTAAGTCAAAATTAATTTAGTGGGGATTTTATCTAAGAAACAAACAAGGGATTAGTAAGTTTGGGTTGCTCGTTCGATTATTGTGGTAGTTTGTTTATTTTAATTTTAGTTTTAATTTATTTTTTCTTAATTAAATTCAATTTAATTTGCTCAACTTAAACGACACTGTAAAATTAATGCTTAACTGAAGTTTGGGTACTAAGTTCTCATGGGAACGATACTTTTCTTATCATTTTATTACTTGATACGACCCGTATACTTGCTGAGTTATAGGCTAGAAAGTTTTGCCCTATCACTTTGAAATGTGTCAATGAAGCATTCAGAAATCAATCTTCCATGAGGCACATTGTCGGATCATTATCTCAACTCTGCGAGAAGAAGCATTGTGAAAATGATACTATAAAGTCTCCTTCTGCAGTAAATGAAATTTCCATTGAATTGGGTTAACTTTTCATCCATAGATGGTATAAATGTGGTATATAGATTGCATAGCTGTCGCTTGTTCTCTTCTCTGTCATACCAGCCTCAAGCCCAATTTTCAAATCTTTTGTCCAATTCGTTATAAGGGGCTTCGATTGCTTAATCATAACACATCGAGTTTGAGTCTATGTAAATGTAGAAAACTCCTTTGGGGGAGTTACTCTTGATTGGGCTTAACAATACTCAAATATGACCCTCTCATATTGCAAAGTTAAAAAAATAAATAAAAACTTTACATGTTTTGCTATTCAAGACCATAAATAGCTTTTTGGGAGCCCAATCCATATTTCTCTATATTGGAGGAAATGGATAATTAATTTTCTCACTTAAGTTAATGTGTAGCTGTACAGATCGTTGTTAGTTTGTATAGATGTTTACTTCATTATCAATACATCTATCTATATGAATTAATTAACCAGGTTCCTTTGGTTTCTGATGAGCTTCACTCCATCTATATATAAGTGTAAGCCCAAAAGTCACATAATTACTATTATGTTACATTTGGTGCTTGGCATACTATTCTTTTGAGAGGGGAATATTTTTAATTTATATATGCTAAAGTGTTGGGGAAAAAAAAACTCAGGATGACAATTGATGATGTTTGTTATGGATTATTTTCAGGGTTGTTGAACCATTTAACAATCACATATGGCTCAAAAGTACCTTTAAAGAGTTCCAAACTTGAACTTTTTTAAAAAAAATTGTTTATGGGATACCAAATACTTGCAAAATATGAACCGATTTCGGTACTTATTGCAATATATGATTCAATGGTTTAAATACATTGTTCAAATACGATTTTAATGATTCATTTTTAAACTTTTTAACTAGTAATTTTGAATTATGAAATCATTTTTTTTCTTTTTGAAAAATCAACTCTCAACGGAATATATTATTTAAAATTATATGCACATTAAATATTTTTTTAAAAAAAAAACAAGATAAAACAAGTATATACACATTATGTTTGGGATTGCGAATAGCCATCTTAAAAGTAATTTTTTCAAATGAAAAGCACCGTGCAACAAGATTACACTAATAATATTTAAATATGTTTGGCACTGCTTTTTCACAATCTGGCTTAACCTCTCAATTTGGCTTATATTTAGCAACTTTTGTTGCTTAGACGATGCAGAAGTTACGATGGGTCCAACAAGTTTTTCCAATGATTTCTATGTTGTTTTTAACTCTTTATGTCCCTACTATAAATAAATAAATATATACGTACTATAAAAAAGTTAATTAAAATTTTTAAAGATAATAAAAATGTAAAAAATACAACTCATTATCAAAAAAACACCCTTATTTATAAAGAAGGTGGGTGGGAGAGAGACTGAGTGGAAATAATGATTTGAGAGAATGCATGGGAAAAGTGAGGATAAAGACATATAATTAATTGAGAGTAAGAATAGAAAAAATGCATTAAATATTTAGACATCTCCCAATGGTATCTTATAATTTTTAGTGGTGCCCACATTTAGTGGTGATTTCATTCCAATAGAAGGATAGATGTGTTTAGCAAAAAATGGTATCTTATAAAAAGGAATGGAGGGAGTATTTAATAATATCTATGTTCTTTTCAATCATTTTCCATATAAACTTGGTTTCCCAAATAATGATTCATTCCAATAGAAGGATAGATGTGTTTAGCAAAAAATGGTATCTTATAAAAAGGAATGGAGGGAGTATTTAATAATATCTATGTTCTTTTCAATCATTTTCCATATAAACTTGGTTTCCCAAATAATCATAAAAAAATATATAACTCTTCATGTAGAACATTAAAAATCATTTAATTATAAACTCATCTCCCGATGTTGACTTATAATTTATTTTCTTCAAATCCAAAACGTGAATATCTTTTTTCCCTATTTCGTTTAATATTTTTTATTTTTTGATAATTTTCTTAATTAGGATAAATCATTATCTCACAACTATTTTACTTACATTGGTATTTTATATCCCATGTAAAATATTAAAAATCATGGGGTCACTTATGATCCCAAAATAATACTTAATTTTGCCTTTAGTTTATATATCCTGAAATAAGGCTTAACTTCAAAAATATATAACTCTTCGTGTAGAACTCAAAACTTTACATATTTTATATAGAGTAAATACCCTTTTTTAGGGTCTCCGAAAAAAACTTCAAAAATATATAACTCTTCGATCCTTTACATATTTTATATAGAGTAAATACGTCCCAAAAAACACGGATCCCATTTTCGTCCCTAGGGACTAAAATGTGACTTTTTTATGTACTAAAAAGGGTTTTTTGAAAATTTGTGAGGAACCAAAATGTTCACAAATCGACCCTTATTCGTCCTTTTCAGTTACTAAAAGGGCATTTCTTTGTGTGAGGGACCAAAATGTGGTCCATGTTTTTTTCCAGGGACCCAAAAGGGTATTTACTCTTTTATATATTTAGAAAGCCCTAGTGTCTACTTTATTCCTGTAAAATTTCATAATTTTATGACTTCATTCGATACATAAAATAATAACCCCAACATGACTGACTTTAACAGCCCAGAAATCTAAAATTTCCTATATTTCGCTATCTTATTCCGTGAATTCTAAAAATTATTTCCCAACACATTCAGCATTTTAAATGCAATGGAGTCCTAAAAGCATGTAATGGAATTTACCTTCCAATTTTCTAGATTAAATTAACATTTTACCAAAAATCACAAAGCTTAAGGCTAAGAACCTCACCTTGTGTTTTGAACTCCTTTTTCCTCCTTCAAGAATATTGCCTCTCACTCTCTCTCTCACTTAAGATCAGAGGTGTTTGTTGTTTTTGGTGTGAAGAAATTAAGAGGAGAAGCCTTTATTTATAGGCAAATTTCCAAGGTTAAGGTGGTAATTTTACAAGTGATCCAAAGTTTCTTCTTTCCTTAAAACCATTGGATCAAATCCACTTTATGAGTTCCAATCCTCAAAATTAAATTTATCCCCCCGTTAATTGAAATTTCAACGAAATTTGAACTTATAACTTCGGGGAAATAATCTAGACATCTAGTCTAATCCTTTTCTATGCATGCTTACTAAGCATGCACCATAACAATCTCATTCATCTTGTACCTAGGTATAGTACTCACATACATGATCTATTGATCCATTCTCAAAATGCTTGGATATGCAGGCCTCACTGTGTGATTCATTTAGCCTCTCGACTTATAACATATTGACCTTCCAACTCAATCTATTACCACAACACTGGAGATTCTAGCCTCACCACTTAGGAAATCATCCTCAAGCCTTAGGCATCTCAACTACTACATGGTACAACGAATGTTTTGCCAGACTCAAGATGTACTTTAGACACTAGTTTAAAGGTCAACATTACACATAGTGCTTAAGCTTTACAGGTCTTACAGCCTAGGGACACGTCCCGTGTAAAACTTCACACTGGGTCTTACCACCTCGAGCCTCTGCTCGTCCATTTCATCTTAGCTTTTTCCATTCAAGCCCTTAGACCGCTTTCTCCTACTTAGCACTATAGCTGACAACTACTATCTGGCTTAACCTTGTTCTAGACCTTTCTAATAGTTCCTGTTCCTATATTGAAATTTCCAACTACACTTTTCTTTTCAACATAATAGCATCCACAATCATGTCATTGTGATCGAACCATATGTTTATATGATTTTTAATAATTAAATTGGGATTATTAATGCATTTTCTCGAACATTATTGTGTGATTAAGCACTAATTTGAGTTAGGGACATTTGTATTGAATTAAGTGTAATTAGGGGTAAAATGGTCATAATTTGTTAATTATTCATGCAATTGATTCCTTGGATTTTTTATGCTACATTGTGTTTAATCTTGCATTGTAGGTGTTTGAGAAGAAAATGGAGATTTTTGAGGGTCAGAATTAATGTTTTGAGGACTGGGGAAATTACAAGAAAGGTTCCAACAATTTCTGACAAATAGAAATCAATGAAGAAAAGGGCCAGAGAACAATTACAGAAAATGACCCAAAAATTTTGCAAATCACGGTTATGCCCCATATACATTTTAAAATATTTTATTCTAGTCCCTCCTGAAAACTTTCAATCTCTTCATTTAAGTCCCTTGGTCAAAACACACGTTTTGACCAAGGGATTGGCTAGGCCATATGAGACGCGACCTGAGACTCGGATGAGAATATATGAATGAACCAGGGAGCATTGCGAGGACTATCCGGACCTGGCACCATAGACCTTCTTCTTCTTTCCTTCCTTCACGATTCTGACCTCACTCGCCGGCGACTTCCTCATCCACCATCGTTGCTGGCAAGCGATCTCCTCAACCACCGTTCACCACCACACCATTAACGCCGGCAACCTTAAGAGAGAAGAATAGAGCAAGCAGACCTACGAACCAGTCGGACCTTCATCATACGAAAGTCACTGTCAGCCTTCCTCACTAGTACAACCGTCAACCACCACCTCAGTCGAGACTCCAACCACCATTGCTATCGATCTCTTTCTCACTCAATCCATCATCACCGTCATTCTTCCATTGCAACACCACACCATCTCCACCGTCCTTCCTCTATTTTTCACCAAGCCAAAGTCTCCTTCCCTTTTTCTTTCATCATCTCCAACGCTTTCATCAACTTTTATGGCTAGTTCGGGTTTGAAGATTGTGCATGGTTCTTTAATTGCTATGTGTGGTAGATTATTCATCTCTTGGTGGTAGATATTGACTTGAGTTCCAATGCTTAAAATAGGGGAGTTTATTTGTTCAATTTATTTTCTCTAACTGAATGTGGATTTACTAATTTTAGGAATATTATTTTGTATTGTTGAGACTTAGTTTACCCATTTGGATAACTTTGTGGATTGAACCTTTGTGATTGGATTGAATTTTTGTAGCTTGTTGGATTTATATATATGAATTTCCTTATTGATTCAATGATATTGTGCTTTCTACGTGGTATTGTTAGATAGTATAATTGAATTGGATTAATTGAGTGGCATGTTATCACATTCATATCAAGAGGAAACAAGTTACATTAATTTAATCCTAATCACACACTAAGTGGTTTTAAACAATATCTCAAGAGGTAGTAGTTAGTTACGTTAGTAGGAGCTACTATTAATTGGGAATATTGGACTCAAGTGGTATTTTGGGGTTTTTCATCTAGACTTAGTGAAAATTTACTCTTACATTTGATTGAACTATGATTGTCACTAATCCATTTCCAAGAGCATTCATTCATTACACATTTCATACTCCATTCACCATTTTATAAGAAAAATACCAAAAACAAAAGGTTAGCATTTAATTAAATTGCATTTTTATTCTAGTTTATTAATTTGAAAAGCAAAAACCAATTTTCCCCTTGTTTTCATTGCATTTGCATGGCATTTCGATTACTTGGGATTCAATAAAAGGCTCATCGAGAAGAAAGAACGATCCTAGGTTTGCCTATACACAATCCTTTGTTAATTTTTGATTATGGACCCCAAGGCTAAAGACAAAAAGGCCCTCATCACATTGCTACCCATTATGTTGTCTCATTTTCAATTTTTAACAATTGAGAGCACACGACACCATTTCAACCACTTGGTACAGTGAGTGCCCTATCGCAATCCCCAAATCTAGCCTCTTTATCCTTCTGGCCTCAAGTCAAGTCACCAGGCATCATCAGTATCACCTAATGATGTAGGAGAACCTCCACCCCTCCCATAAGAGACCCAGTGTTCACATTAGCACATAAAGTAGCAGCCCTATTTACCGATAACCGGTCCAGCCATAGATAGCCAGGCCCTACAAGTGCCTACAGTAGCGACCCCCATCTACCGGGAACTCAGCCCAGCCATAGACAATAAGGTCCCACAAAGCAAAAACATACGCCCCTACAAGGCGAAATGTTATGGATTGGGTGCGTTCATTGCTGATGCGATTTTTAGCAGGTGTATTAGCTAGTTTAAAAATTCAATTTTATTCCTATTTAGGAACCAGTCAACTAATCTTACATGGTCATCACTAACTAAATGCGTTCGGACCTCTGTCCTTGGTTACTTAAGCCATCTATAGATTGCTTAGTCTATTCTACTTTAGTCTTCCGGCTATTTCGGACATTGCCCACTATCCTCAGGTTTCACAAACTTTTCGAGACTCTTCCCGATATTTGTTGTCTAACAACGTAGGCTTCTGCCAGCCTATAGACACAATAGTCTCACAGGACACAGGGCTTTTCATCGAACATATACATGTCTAACGACCTATGGACACACTGGTCTCAACGAACCTACTACCCACCATGAACATTTGAGAGGTACACATCACTACTTTATCCTAACTAGGACATACCCCAATCCCATGCAACCTCAATGCAACCACCGGATCCAACTGATCCACGGCCATCGCATCCCTCTAGCCTCACGTACTTCCCAATCTACTGAACTAGAGTTGAGTCACCAGGCATCAGTGGCGTCAACCATCATCGTGGGCCATACACCCTACCAATGTGGTAGGAATCATAATTCCCTTATTGGTGTATTCGTTTTGGTGTGTGCTTTCATCTCTCAAAAACTCATTCATTTGGAGCCATCTGATATGGCGCCTTTGATATTGGTTTGATACTAGGCATCAAACCAATAGTGAATTCAACTTCCCCTATTGGTGGTAATCCGTTGAGAGATTTTAGAAACATCTCAGGGAACTTGTTCACATCTAGAATGTCTTCTAGTGCGAGTTTAGTGCCTTCCTGGATACCATAACATAATATATGCTATACAGCACTGGACCACCCTATGGCGATATACTGATTATGTAAACCTTGTCTCTAGGGAACCTATTAGATGTGGGACTTGTTATGATGTACTTACCTTGAGAACCGATACATTGGTAGCTTTACTCTATGGTTCATTGTCACGGCGGCTCCACTCTTCGGTTTGATGTCACGGTGGCTCTACTGCACGATACTTCACTCAGTGCTTCACTCAATCCCTTCAATTGGTCAGCCCCTTCGGTCAGAACCCTTCGTAGGTAGCCCTTATCAGAATTCACCGAAGGTAGCTTTCTCCAATCAAAACCTTCCATAAGTAATACTATCTTCAGTTGATCGTCTTTGAATCATTATAATGAGAATTTAGATCTCATCAGGTTCCTACCTTTTAGGCGTTTCGTAATCCGTTGTCTTAATTCTGCCATCTCATCTAGGGTCATTCTATTCATGGACTTTCACTATCAGTCCAACTCCAAGCATAATCCTTAACTCAACTTTCCCTATCGGGTAACCACCCACTTTTTAGGGAATCTATTAGCCACTAATATCTTTACGGTTATCAGTCCCACCTTAAAACCATAACCCGTGGCTACCAAGGTTCTATCTATCGTATGGTTTCATTAAGGAACTAACTCTTAGGTATTGGAACCTAAGGCAACCTCACTCATATTTCCTCAGGGTTCCTACTCTCAGGTACTGGAACTTAAGGTAATGCTCAGACATATCTTGACCTAAGCACTATCTTTGCTTAGATAAGGTTCAAGTCTATCATCTCTATATCTATTCTCATAGCATCCCAATGGATTACCATGTTTCATAGAGGCTTTAGCTCAAAGGATTTTGAAATCCCTACGCTATTTCCCAGGAGTTAAAAATCCGGAGATCTCTTTTGCCTAAGCACGCTTAACTTCAAAGCGTCTATCGGATCTGAGTACTACTACGAATTAAAACCTACCTACCACTAGGTACTGGAAACTTTTATAAGTGCTAGTACGACATACCTGCCTCCCCAGGAATGTTGGGTACTTACCCCTTTCTATCTAACGGTCACCACCATCAAGGACTTAGTCAAGGGTTCACATTAGGTGCTTGTCCTAATGTGCTTCTTATGTGACAATTTATTTTATTTTAATTTTTTTTATAAATTTTATTTATCTAGATTAAATTATATGTTAGTTTCTAATTTATTTATTTTTGCACCTAGTATCTCAAATTAATTAATTTTCCGATAATTTTGGTGTTACAAGACAAATATTTATGTATACGAACGTAAACTAGTTAATTTGATATCTTGAGTGAAAAAAAGCTTTTGGAAAGTAGCATATAATTTAGGGTTAAATACCAAATTTGACATGGAAGTATTGGTAAGGGGCAGTCAGCACCCAAAAGTTTTTTTGGTATCATTTTTGCCCGGAAGTTTATAAACATAGTAATCTTGCTGATTGGTTGATCTTGACCGTTGGATCATTGCTCTATTTGTAAACTTCCGGCAATTTTGGTCCTAAAAAAAACTTCCAGGGAAAATTTGCCCATAAAAAAAACTTTCGGGGCATATTTGCTCCTTTTTATAAACTTCCAGGGCAAAAATGATACCAAAAAAACTTTCGGGTGATGAGTGCCCCCTTACTAATACTTCCGTGGCAAAAATGGTATTTAACCCCATAATTTAATCAAAATATATAAATAAAAAAATTGGTTGTCCCTCTAATTAGAGGGACAAGCATATAAGAAGCACATAAAGGACAAGCACCTTATATGCTTCCTTCAGTCAAAGACCTCCATCTCCTGAGCCACATCGCGTTGCACACATGGTGTCTGGCCCCACTGGGTAGGGATTGTCCCTTCAGGGAAACTTAGTGTACAAGCTACTATCCACTGGAAAACTTACACAGTAAGCTACTGTCTACAGGGATACCTAAGCAGTGTCATGTTCTCAGTACAACTTCCGTTTTAAATTCCCTCAAAAATGGTTGGGGATTTAATTAATACTCCGATTTCCATATCAGGAGTTCTAGAGTTTAGCAATAGAACCCATATTCTATACCATCTCCTCTTTCTCTGGATTTTAACATACCCAAGCCCAACCCTTTTCCTTAGGGTATATGTTTCACAAAACTAGTATCATACCAGTACTCCTAACCTAGACGTCTAAACCATACTCTGATACCATAACTGTAACACCCCAAATTCCATACTACTTACTGTGCCCGGTGACACGTAGTATCTAGGAATACTGTGTTGACATAACAGAGTAAAGTGGAACGGAGAGCATGCATTGACGTTTGGACAATGAATAACTAATATAAAATGCCCAGGCATAAGCTGTTAAATTGAAAATTACTTGAAGGAACAGTTGTGATACAATTTACAGACTCAAATACAGGTTTATATAGACCTTTGGCTTGGAACCCAACTTAGTCAATCAAACCTATTGGCCAAGTCAGTGTTTTAGTCTAGTGGAAGTCACCCCTTCTTTCACGATGACTTATGACTGAACCACATAGACAACCCTTCCTTAGTTTAAGTACCAAATGGTTTGAAATAACTTTGTCATATTCATGCCAGAACTGGTCCTATCAGACTTCTTCAGACTCTTGTCTCGACCGGTGCATCTTCACGCTTCCACGTTCAATTCTCATATCTCGGTTCCTTTCCTGAACCTTTAGTCAAGACTAAGATTCAAAACCCATTGAATCTCAGGTAACAGTTAACCTCTATAGCAGATATAACAATATATGACAGATATCGATTACATATCAGCATCAACCATACATAGCACATAACAGATGTAAGGTTACAACAATACATAGCACCCAACACACATCATATGTAATGTTAACAACACAACAATACATTGCATGCAACACACAAAAAATGTAATGTTCAGAATGTTTGCACTCATCCTGTGCCACGAATCCTCATGTCCTCAGCGTCAGAAGAACAACCTTACGGTATTATCATGACTATAACCCATACAAAGCTGAATGTATATAAACAGGTGACCTAAGCCCCATAACTTAGTCACGGTGCATGAACCAAGACCTAGTCTTGTGCATTACTTCATGAATCATTCAATCATATATAATCATACAAGTTATAGACGATTATAGCTACAATAAGCGAACGTACCTTCCACCGCGTAGTTACCAAAACGCCCGACCTTTTGAATCTGACTACGAACTCCTCGGATATCCTAACATATTACCACATCACTTAGAATAATATCCTATGGGTTATTTTCGTCATATTTGACCCTTTTACCCTTGGTGGATTTGTTATTCCAATTGTATCCTTACATTTTTAAAAAACACAATGCTGGATTTTCCAGCAACTTTGAAAAATCATAATTAATTCTAAAATTGTTTTTTTGAGTGCTTCAAAAATCCCCATAACCCTTGACATGTCTATTTTCAAGGAAAACTATTCCTAGAAGTTAGAACATCAAGAATTATTTCCAGTTTATTATTTTCTATTCGCTGTTCAATTTATATCTCCTGAAATAAAGCTGAACTTAAAATATATATAACTCTTCGTGTGGAACTCAAAACGTTACATATTTTATATATTTAGAAAGCCCTAGATGTCTACTTCATTCCTGTAAAATATCATAATTTTAGGATTTCATCGGTACATAAAATAACAGCCCCAACACGATTGACTTTAACTGCCTAGAAATCTGGAAATTTCCTATCTTTCACTATCTGATTCAATGAATTCTAAAAATTCTTTCCCAACATGTTTTCACCTCATTCAGCATTTTAAATGTAATGGAGGCCTAAAAACATGTAAAGGAATTTACATCCCAATTTTCTAGAATAAATTAACATGTTACCAAAAATCACAAAGCTTAAGGCTAAGAACCTCACCTTGTATTTTGATCTCCTTCTCCCTCCTTCAAGAATATTGCCTCTCACTCACTTAAGATCAAAGGTGTTTGTTGTTTTGTGTGTGAAGAAATTAAGAGGAGAAGCCTCTATTTATAGGCAAATTTCCAAGGTTAAGGTGGTAATTTCACAAGTGATCCAAAGTTTCTTCTTTCCTTACAATCATTGGATCAAATCCACTTTATGAGCTCCAATCCTCTCTTTTTCCTTATGTGCCAACCTGCCTCCTTATTTTTAGCCATTTAATGTGATTTTCTGTTAGCAAAATAGCCTATTGTTCAATCCGCTTATTGGCTAGTTGAAATATTTGACTTTTCAACACTAATTTACAAGGTTTATTATGTCTTCTCTTCCTTCCAATCAGCTAGACTTTTAATATGAATTTTTGGGCTGATTAGGAAGCTCAATTAACTGACTAATCAAGTGTTTAAATGCCCACTAATTACATGTGTCATTGCATAATTGATTTGTTAGCTTAACCATGGTAATTAGTGCTTATTTAGACAAGTATTATTTCATTCTCTTTGGCCTTAATTATTTTTGAATATAATCACCTCTCTTGGGCCTTATTATTTTCCTAAATTATGGCCTCAATAGATGTCTTTTATTGCCCTTCAATACTCTTAATTACTGATCGAACCATATTTTTATATAATTTTGGATCATTAAATTGGGATTCATAATGCATTTAGTCATTGTTATTGAGCTTAAAATGCTTTTCTTATGATAAATTGAGACTAAGAGTAAATACATTAAATTAGGGCTAAAAAGGAAAAAAAAAATGTAAAAAAAAATGTAATTAATCTTAATTATTTATTTTTCTTAGAATATTTGATGTTAGATTAATTGGTTTAAATTGTACGTGCTTGAAGAAATTGGACTAGATTTGAAAATGGAAGTTTGGGCTCAAGTTGTGAAAATTTCAGTTTAGTCCCTCTACGAAACTTTTTAAGAGTTTCAGTTAGGTCCCTATTGAAGCTACGCGTTTTGGCAAGTAGGTTTTATTGCTTCTTTATTGAATTTATCTATCAAAGGCGAGGGAGAATGAGATCCGAGAGTGTGCGTGGAAACAGGACTATCTTCGACCTAGACCTTCAATCCTTCCTCCACCTTCCTCACTGTCGCCGGCGGTCACCCTCACCTTCATCACCGCCGACGACCTCTGTCAACATTCCTCCTCCCTTAACCACCATCATTCTCACCAGCGGCAAGATCCAGAGGAACAGGGGGCGTGTGCTGCAAGACAAGGAGAAGAGTGAGCACAAGACCTTCGGCTTCCACCTCCTTCATAGTCTTCCTTCATCCACTATTCACCATCATCAACCGTCTTCATTCTTCCCCTTCACCGTCCACTCCATAGTCGCCGACGACCTCAAGCATCACCCTCACATTCATTTCTTTCCCTCTTTCTTCAAGAAGCTACAGCTTTTATTTTGCTACTCTCCAAATTCAACACTTCAATCCAATTTCTATGGAGTTTGGCATTTGAAGAGCTATTGTTGCAAATGTAATTCATGATTGGCTAGCTTCTAATTATTGGTGATGAGAACTTGTTTTTGAGCTCAATGGATTTCATAGGGGAGTTATTCTATCATTCTATTAGTCTAGATTTATATATTTAGATTGCCTAGTTTTAGGAATTATTGTGTATAAATATGGAATTGAGATTGATGTTAATTGTCTCTGTTGGTTTGATAATTGTAGTTGAGATTGGATTTTGTAGTGTGAAGATTATATTTGTTTTAATTTCTTGTGGTTGCAATGAGATTATATTAATTAGCGTGTTATTTCCTATAAATAGACCACCAATCCCTTCACATTTCTTCAGACCAAAACCATTCTAAACAAGAGTGGAGAGAAGCTAGAGTGAAGTTCTTGGAGCAAGGAGAAGGGAGGAGTCAGAACTTCAAGAGGTAAGGTTCTTAAGTTTAAGCTTTAGTCTTTAGTTTGTGTAGTTCTTAGTATAAATGTTAGTTTAATCTAGAAAATTAGAAAATAAATTCATACTCTTGTTTTTAGGCCTCCTTGCATTGAAAAACTCCTAATGAGGTAAAAACATGGTAGGGAATGAGTTTTGGAAATCCATAGATCAAGATTGTGAAAGTTGTAGGATTTTCGGTTGTTAAGCTTTTTGCAGCCAATGAAAAAGAGGCTATTATTTTATGTAGAAAATGAAGCCAATAAATCATGAAGTTTTTCAGAAATAAAGTAGACATGTAGGGCTTTCCAAATATATAAAATATGTAGCGTTTTGATTTCTGTACAAAGAGATACAATCGGTTGAAGTTGAACCATTTTTTCTGGACTGAAATCTGGGCAGCATTTAGAAACGTTAAACCTGGGAATTATGCTTGGTGTTCTAGGTTCTTGGAATATTTTTCCTTAAAAATAAACATGTCAAGGGTTATGAGGAATTTTACGGATCCTCATTTCAGTTTTTGTAGAATTAATTATGATTTTTCAAAGTTGTTGAAAAATCTGCCTAGAAATGCTGAAATGACGTTTTTAAGAAAATGTAAGGGCAAATTGTAATAACAAATCCACCAAGGGTAGAAATGTCAAGATGGGTGAAAATATCCTTTTTGATATTATTCTAGGAAATATGATATTAATTATAATATCATGGAAAAGGAAATAATCTGACAGTAACATTATAGGATATCCGGGAAGTCCGGAGTCGGATTCAAAATTGTAATAACAAATCTGCTCCCTCTTTTGCATAGGTTGTTCTTCATACTCAGATCCAATCTGCTGTTCAAACTGCTATTGCTCCAATCTTACAGTCCTTGGAGACCTATAGGAAGCTGGCTTCTGAGATGATCAAAGCCATGTCTACAGAAATGATCAATCTCAAGGCTCCCATTGATCTTCATTTGGATTTTGAGATTGAAGGCTTCAAAAAGGAAATGGACACTCTTTTGCTGTCATCTTTGAGCATCAGCAAGAAATCAAACAGGAAATTGCGGATTTGGGCCAACAACAAATTCATACCCAACAGATGATTTTTGGCTTTGATGCCACTTTGGATACCATTGTGGCCAGTCTTGTTCAGAAGCCTCCCGCCCACCACTTCGCAAGTGCTCCGAGGCTATTCCTCGCTCCCCGCTCCCGCACCGGCTTCGTCACTATCTCACCACCTACTGCTATGTCCTCTGATCCTCCTACTCTATCCCCCTCTTTGATTGATGACAAAGGGGGAGAGTAGTTGTAGTTGAGTGTAGCTAGATGTAGTTGCAGTGTAGCTAGATTATCTGTTGCAAAATGCTAGAAGAATGCTAATTCTCTATGAAATGAAACTATGTTGCATTTTGACTATGAATAGACATTGCTTCAGTTCCTACTCTCTGCCAATTTGTCAATTTTAAACATTTTTTTCAAAATTTCAAAATGTCTTCTCTTTATGTTGTCATCATCAAAAAGGGGGAGAATGTTAGCTCCTAATGTTTTGATGATAACAAAAGTCTAAGTTTTGAAAACATGTTGAATCAGGTTTAATATGTGTTAGCTCCTAATGACTCAAGGATTCTTGAGAATGGCAGTTAAGTTACCATCGCAAAACTCTCTGAACAAAGGATTATCGAGAATAGATAGTAGATTCTCGAGAATGCGCCAGTAATTCTCGAGAATGATTAAGTCTGAATCACATTACAGAAGAGTGTTGTATCGTGATTCTCGAGAATCAGCAAAAGGATTCTCGAGAATGGTCGAATGCTTCATCTAATGTTCACTGAGATAATGGTTCCTCGAGTGATTCTCAAGAATTGAGAATCAATTCTCGAGAATGGTTCTAGAGAATCATTTAGAGATTCTCGAGAATAATCGAAAGACGTTCTGGCATCATGCATCACTACTTTGAGATTAAGAGTGATTCTCAAGAATGAACACAGCAATTCTCGAGAATGCCCAAAAATATTCTATATAACACTATGTGCTTTGAACTCCCGAGAACCTTAAACATAGTTCTCGAGTATCAGGGAGACTCAACTTCTAGATTAACATACTTGCTCAACTATTCTCGAGAACCATATGAACAATTCTCGAGAATGTCTGTTGCCATTTAACATGTCCGCTGTCGTAAACTGTAAATCAATGATTATGTCTTGGTTGTTTATTGTTATTGATTTATACTTCTTCTAATCAAGTTTATCAGTTTGCTAGTGCTTTTCAAATATGATTAAAATGTTTTAATCATCAAATTTCCATAAAGCAAATTTGTGTTAGATACATTAAATGCAAAACAGAGACGAAGCATGAAAGTATAATATGGACCTTTGAGCCACTGCAAAGCATTTCAAATATTTCCAGTCAATATTCTATCTGAGTCTAAATGGACAAATCAAACAAAGAATGCCAATGGAGTATATACACCAACCTCAGAAGATTACGAAGAAACAGAGCAACAGATATATTTATTACTCTCAATGGCTCTTTAAGCTTTCTTCCAATGGGCATTAATTGCTATCATCTATAAAAGCCAGAAGCATTCAAGTTTTCATATACAAAAATTGTGCATTCAATTCGAACTTATTGCAATTTGCTGTTTCATTAACTAAGCTAATATCTTCGGATATTTTCTTTGTTCTTCAGTGTTTAACATTTATCTACTCGTGAGGAGTTACTAAACACTTATTTGATTATTGTTTTTGTAAATCTTAAGTTTGTGGAACCTTAAGTGTGGGTGTACTATTACAACATGTAAGGCGGAGTGAGTCCGAGTGAAAGGATAATCCTAAGTTACAAAGTGTGTAATTGTGTACATATTTGAAGAGTTAGTGAAAAGCCCAATGTGTGCTTGGGGACTGGATGTAGGTCGAAGTGTTAGACCGAACCAGTATAAATTGCTTTGGTCTATCTCTCTTCACTGTCTGTCTTACTTGCGTTCTTGTACAACTCGCGATTTTTTTTTTAGATCACCTATTCACCCCCCCACCCTCTAGGTGATATTCTATCTTCAGGGGACACCTAATCACCTTCTTCATTAAGCAAAATATTTCAACCACAAAATGGACATGTGATTAGGAGATATTTTTGAGCCAAAAGAGGGCAAGTGGCGTGAACATAAGGGGGAGGGGAAGAAAATCAGATTTTTTTTGAGAAACATGAGGAAGGACCTAGAGATTACAAGTGGCAATTGAAAGGGAAAATTAGTAAAAGCACAAGGGAATATTCTTGATGCCCTTACCTCTATAAATAGGACTTCATCCTCGCTCATTTTGGAAGCAAGAGGCGCCACATATGTACATGAAAGAAGAGAAAGAAGAGAGTTGGGAAGATCACAAGCAAGGAGAATTTCAAAAGAAGAAGAGGTAAGGAAATTATGGAATCTATTATACTTCCTTCAAATTCATAGAAATGTGCTTAAGTTTCGAATTAGTGATTTTGTATAATATTATTGAAGTTCTAGCTACAATCATAAAGGAGATTAAAGATAAGTAGCCAAGGAAGTTAGAACTTTGAGCAAGTAAGTTCTCTTCTCTAACTTCTTGTAAATTTTAAGGAAATTTTGGTCAATAGCAAGAACTTGGTGATATGATTTTATTTTGGTGATTTTAATAGTTTAAAATGAAATTTTGTATAAGAAAGGGTATGGAGAATAATTTTGAAAGTTTAAAAGTATGTGATCGAACCATATTTTTATATGATTTTTTATTATTAAATTGGAATTCTTAATGCATTTTGTTATAGTTATTGAGCTTAAAATGTCTTTCTTGTGATAAATTGAGATTAAGAGTAAATATATTAAATTAAGATTTAAAAGGGTAAAATTGTCAAAGAAATTGTAATTACTCTTAATCATTGATTTTTATGAGAATATTTAATGTTAGATTAATTATTTTGATTTTAGATGCTTGAAAAGATTAAATCAAATTTGAAAATGAAAGTTTGAACGCAAATTGCAAAAGTTTCAATTTAGTCCCTACCCCAGAACTTTTAAAATGTTCACCTAGGTCCCCGGCAACGGCGCCATTTGATGAGGGCCTTTTTTCTCTTTAGCCTTGGGGTCCACAATCAAAAATAAACCAAGGATTGCGTATAGTCAACCCTAGGATCGTTCTTTCTCTCGAGGAGCCCTTTATTGAATCCTAAGTAATCTAAATTCCATGCAAATGCAATTAAAACAAGGGAGAAAATTGGTTTTAGCTTTTCAAATTAATAAACTAAAATAAGAATGCAATTAAATCAAATGCTAACTAATGTTTTTGGTATTTTCTTTATAAAATGGAATGGAGTATGAAGATGAGTATGAATGCTCTTGGAAATGGAATAGTGACTATCCTAGTTCAATTAAATGTATGAGTAAATTTTCACTAAGTCTAGATGAAAACCCCAAGATACCACTTGAGTCCAATATTCCCAATTAAGATTAGCTCCTCCTCTTCCATTCTCTCATTCTCTTTCTGTTGATGTTCCATTCGTCTCATTATAGAGTCCATTTGATGGTCAAAGTTGGCCTTGTATGATCTGCTCCTCCTCTACCGTCTGAGTCACTTGATTTTGCAATTTTCCAAGGACTTCACGAATGGTAGGTTTTTGGTTTGGCACACATGGTTGAGAATGAGGTCCATAAAGTGGCTCAAATGGGTATAGGGATTCATGAGATGGATGATATGGTTGGGAAGTGGGATGGAGTGAAGGAGGAGGTTCATGGTATGGCATGCGGTTGTATTGTGGTGGACAAGGCTCATGGTATGATTCCCATACTTTTATACTTTCAAAATTGTATGGTGGTGGACAAGGCTCATTGAGAGTTTGATTCCCAAAGAATCTTTAATTCACTTAAAATCTCTCCATGTTTCTATTTTTGGATGGGATACTGCTATTTGTTTGTCTTCTTTGCAGGCACATTCTTGGAAAGGACCTTTGTGGTACCCATCTCCACCATACATTATTGGGCCTCTTCTAATTGATCCTGAACCACCTCCACCAAGGAGTTTCAATGTAAGAGAAGGTGCTTCAAAGGAAGAATGCATGATTCTCATCATGGATGAGAACTTCTCTTTCAAGATACTCTAACACAGGTTGTCTCTTTCCTCACTTATTTTCTTCCTAATTCCTATGATTATTTGGGCTTAATTGTTGTATGAGGAAGATAAGTGTGGGGGAGGGACACAATCCAGTAGAAAAAGTAGAAATAATTTAGTTTAGTAAGCAAAATAAGAACCCCCTATGTATGCTTTGCATCTTTTTGGCCACTACCCTACTTAATTACCATTGTGCTTTGAATTTCAACTTGTTTATCATTCTTTTTAGAGTGATTTTTCTACATTGAGGACAATGTGTTGATTAAGTGTGGGGGAGGGAAATACATTTTGAGTCCCAATTAATTGGTTGTCTTTAAATGATAAAATGCCTAAAACTAGAAAAAAAATTCAAAATTTTTTGTAGAATGACTTGCTTTGATGCACGTCCTAAGTGATAAAGGGTCGCATTTGCCACTTTGGAAGTGTATAATTTGTGGGAAATTCTTTGAGCTTTCATGAGATCTAGCGTTCTGGCAACTTTTTAAAACCATGTTTTGCTTTTCAAGTGAATGGGAAGAGAAATGAACCCACATTTGGATTTTTGCGTACTCATTATTTTGAAAATGAAAGTTTATAAGTCATTAGTGCATTTAAGAGTTAAGCATGATTGTAATTGATTGCAATTTTTTTATTGGTTGTATTTGTAAGGTTGACACTTGGAATAGTTAAGTAGATGTTTTGTGGTTAGTTCACTATGCAATTGATTGTGTTAGAGTGAGCATTGGAGAAAAACCTTGTTGGAAGATTATTTGAGCCTTAAAGTCTTTCAAGTGTGCATGTTCCCTTAGTTTTTCACCTTCTAGAACTTGTTTCAACTCTTGTTCGAAATGGTATTTGCATTAGTGTTATGAAAATGAAAGAGGCATTCAATTCTAAACCATTTTCACCCAAACACAAACCTACATTCATCTACCCTTTGTTTACCCGTTTGGAGCCATTACTATGTTATATGCATCTCATTACTTATAGTGTTCATAGTATTCTAAAAATCATAAGTGAATTGCCAATAAAAATCGAGCAATAATTTGAAAAGTCATGTATATGAAAAGAATGAAAAAGAAAAGGAAAAAAAGTGAGTTTAGTTTGAAAAAATAAAAAATAAAAGAATATAAAGGTATTAAAAAAAAGTATAGTTAAAAAAGAAAAGAAAAAGAAAGGTATTGAAAAAACAAAAGAAGAAGGCATTTGTTCATGATTTTCAAAAGAATTGGCAAAAGTTTGTAAAGTTATTTAGATGCTATGAATTTGGTCATTAACTTTGACTTGCATATCAACTATTCATTTTTTTCAAATTAATTCATTTCATTTAGCCTTCATCAAACATTACAAGCCCTTAAAGTCCTCTTGATTCATTTCTTTAATTGCTATTAGCAATGGAGATATTAGAGTTGTCACAAGCCTATGGTAAGGTGTTAATTAAGTGAATTAGAGTGAAATTATTCCAATGAGATGAGATGAGTGAAACACTAATAATACCTTGAGAGTCCTCTTATGGGTCATTCTAATATTTTGAGCTGTGTAGTCAGCTAATTTCTTTACATCGCTTGATTATGACTGGTGTTGGCTTGAGGAAATTGATTAATTAATCCATTGCTTTCTAATTATGAAATTGCTCATCTTTCAAATGCATTTGTGATTTGGACTTGGAATTGTGTATTCAATTACCTTTGTTCAGGAGTACAAAGGTCTAAGTGTGGGGGAATTGATCGAACCATATTTTTATATGATTAAATTGGAATTCTTAATGCATTTTGTTATAGTTATTGAGCTTAAAATGCCTTTCTTGTGATAAATTGAGATTAAGAGTAAATACATTAAATTAAGATTTAAAAGGGTAAAATTGTCAAAGAAATTTTAATTACTCTTAATCATTGATTTTTATGAGAATATTTAATGTTAGATTAATTATTTTGATTTTAGATGCTTGAAAAGATTAAATCAATTTGAAAATGAAAGTTTCAAAAGTTTAGTCCCGCTACTCCAAAACTTTTAAAATGTTCACTTAGGTCCCTGTTGCAACTACTGCGTTTTGATGTTGAGAGATTAGGTTGGAAGATTGAACAAGAGATGGAGGCCCAACAAATTAAAGGAGACCCGACCGATTTAATATAAAAAAAACACTCGGCGACGTGGAGGAGGGAAGGACATTCGACACTTTGCATCATCGACTTGGACTCTCGGACACGCGACTCCATCTTCTCCCTTCGCCCTTCACCTCTCTCGCCGGTGACTACCTCTTCCACCACTTTCGCCGGCAAGCAACCTCCCTGAACCACCACCACCGGCGTGAGAGACTTGAGAGCGCAACACGCACCGAACGCCATTCACAATCATCGACCCCTGGACCTTCACGACTGGGAATCCATCATCCCCACCCCCGTGACAACCCACCTTCATCATCTTCCTTCCACTGTTGTCCCTCATCTTCTTCACACCGTCACAGGAACCAGCACCGCGAGTGGGATTTTTGCTTGGACGAGAGACACACATCGACTCCACCTGGACGAGTTTGATTTTTAATCGGCTGTAATGAATTTCTTAGTGTTGGTTAAATTCTTGCTATGGTTTCTGAGGCTTTGGTTAAGTCAATGAGTGGCTGATTCATTTTGTTTGTTGGAGATGGATGAAGTGGCTGGAGTTTTTAAAGCTTCAAAATAGGGGAGTTTATTTGTTCAATTTATTTTCTCTAACTACATTTTAATTTCCTAGTTTTAAGAATATTATTTTGTATCTTTGAGACTTAGTTTACCCGGTTGGATAACTTTGTGGATTGAACCTTGAGATTGGATTGAGTTTTAGTAGCTTGTTGGATTTATAAATTTGTATTTCCTTATTGATTCAATGATATTGTGCTTTCTACGTGGTATTGTTAGATAGTGTAATTGAATTGGATTAATTGAGTGGCGTGGTATCGCATTCATATCAAGAGGAAACAAGTTGCATTAATTTAATCATAATCACACACTAAGTGGTTTTAAACAATATCTCAAGAGGTAGTAATTAGCTACGGTAGTAGAAGCTATTATTAATTGGGAATATTGGACGAAGTGGTATCTTGGGGTTTTCATCTAGACTTAGTGAAAATTTACTCCTACATTTAATTGAACTAGGATAGTCACTATTCCATTTCTAAGAGCATTCTTACTCATCTTCATACTCCATTCCATTTTATACAGAAAATACCAAAAACATTAGTTAGCATTTGATTTAATTGCATTCTTATTTTAGTTTATTAATTTGAAAAGCTAAAACCAATTTTCCCCCTTGTTTTAATTGCATTTGCATGGAATTTAGATTACTTAGGATTCAATAAAGGGCTCCTCGAGAGAGAGAACGATCCTAGGGTTGACTATACGCAATCCTTGGTTTATTTTTGATTGTGGACCCCAAGGCTAAAGACAAAAAGGCCCTTATCAGTATGAATATATGCAAATTGAGAAGCTGAAAAACCAACAGGTGCATTTTCGTAAACTAGGAATGATCTACGTGTTTCTAGACTTGGAAATTATTTTTAATCAAAAATAGACATGTCAAGGGTCACGTAGATATTTGGAAAACCCCAATCGGATTTTTTTACAATATAGTTATGCATTTTTAAAGTTGGGTCGAAATTCTTGGAATTTTCAGGGCTTTATGCGAAAATAAAGGAAAAGTTACAAATAAGGGGATACTCATCAACAAAGAAAATTAATGAATTTCAAATAGTGGAAAGACCCTTCATACAAGTATAAAGGTATATATTTTAAAGGAAGGGATTATACTGTCAATGACACCGTTTATATTACCTTACTTTAAGTCTATCATTCGTATCTAGTAGCCGGGTGTTAGCTATTTTACTAATAAGCTACTTGCAGGTAAGTAACCTTAATTTCATGCACTTTGTATGACTTTGTATGTATGACTTACCTGATTGGTTATGCATTCAATGTTATGTGCTCCAAGCGTTTTGGGTACCGGAACCCACTGTGTGCGACCCTTTGTAAAACCCTAAAATTCCTATTCATCTTAAATATTGTATTTTGATAATATATATGAAGGTGAATATGTGTCTGAAATTATTGTAAATTGTTAAATATAATTTGAGGTAAAATCTTACTTTGAGATAAGTTAACAAGGGGTCAATTTTGAGACTACTTATAAAGACTATAAAATATGATATAATTATCATATTAAATCATGGTTCTTTTATAACCAAAAGGATAAATACCTAATCAATTAAGATCTAACTAGAGCAATTATCTTCGGGTAATAAAAAGCAATGGAAATCTTTTGAAAAGAGGCTATTATTTTCGAAATAAGAGGGCTAATGGGAAACTTAGATAAATTTTATAATTAACACCTAAATGTATTATTGTTTAGTTGGCAATCAATTACCTACTTGCATCTAGTTTCAAAGGACACTTAGAGCTAACTAGTGACATCAATGGATCCTTAAAAATCAGCCCCTAAAGTCCTTAAAATCAATTAGCACATGGGAAAAAGGATTGGGATAAGATTTAGATAGGATTTACAATAAATATCCAAGATTTGTCATCATGGAAAGCACATGCAAAATTGGGAAAAGATCATCAATAGTAGTTTGATCTTTACTAAGCCAACAACCATAGGATTAGGACACTTGTAGAAACAAATCCAATGGCTTAAAGTTAGCCATGAATTTCGAATAAGAGGAAGGATAAGCCAACTTGTTGGTTAAGATAAGATAAAGGGGAGATATTTTGTGGAAGCTTAATAAATGCTATGGAAAAGGATAAGATTTGTGGAAGAGGATAAGGAGAGACGGGGAGGACGGTTTGGAGAAAGGAAGAAAGAGAAAGAAGAAAACTTGTTGAAGAAGTTGAAGAGAGGGATAGTTTGGTAATTGCACATGTGGGGCCCACAAGTCATGAACTGTGCCTATAAATAAAAGGGCTTGCCTCTTCATTCTTCACACCAAATCAATTCCAATAAGCTGAGTATAGTGAAGTGAGAGTGAGTGTGGTGAAGCCAGGAGAAGTAGAAGAAAAGTTCAAGGTAAGTTCTTTAGATTCGGTCTTTAGATTCATGGTAAATTTATGATTTAATCTTGAATATTTAAAGGTGATTTCGTTTTCACGTTTTTGAGATTGAAAATGGGTTTAAAACGAAAATTTGATGGAGAATATGGTGGAACATGATTTTTGGAAGCTGAAGATCAAAGTAGCAAACATCAGTAAATTTTCGGTTTGAAGCTTTCTGGAGTCAGCAACATTGAAGCTAATATTTTATGTATCAAATGAAGTTCTAAAATCATGAAAGTTTTCATGGTTAAAGTAGACATCCAGATATTTCTAAATATTCCAAATGTGTAGTGTTTTGAGTTCTGTAGAAGGAGATAAAAATTCTTGAAGTTGGGTCACATTTTTGGGAGAAAATCTGAACAGTGATTCGAAAATGTTAAACTAATATTGACTCCGCTATTTGGAGTGAAAACCATTGTTTTTCCTCAAAAATAGACATGTCAAGGATTGTGAGGAATTTTACGGAATCTCATTTCAATTTGTGAAGAATTAATTATGATTTTTCAAATTTACTGAAAAATCTGGACAGAAATGCTGAAATTGCGTTTTTAAGGAAATGTAAGGGTATAATTGGAATATCAAATCCCCCAATGGTAAAAAGGTCAATGGTGGCTAAGATATATCTTAGGATATTGTTTATAAAGGAATATCTGGGAATCGTACCGAACAGATGAACATACCACTAGCTACATGGACCGAGGTAAGGACACGTAACACCCCATTTTCGTAAACGTTTCCAGAGCATTTTGATCAGAGTTGAGCGTTGGAAAAATTTTCAAAACAAAGAGTAACTAAATAACATCGTTTGTAGAGCATTTGGTTGTTCATACAACAGTATATTAATCCGAGTGTTTAAAGTACACAACAAAAATATTAATGTCTCCGTCTGGTTCTCACGCTGGCTCCTTACCCTTGTCTTCGATCCTGACTCCCCTAGATCATGAAGCTATGGTAAGAGCTGAGATCCAATGCCCATGGGATCTCAAGTAACGGTTAACCTCATGCTTAAGTAAACAGTATAAGTATGAAAGATATCCATAACGTTGTAGCAGTACAAAATCACATTTTCACAATAGTAATAGTATGTAAGGCAATAACAAAACACAGCCTCTGCAGTATGTATGTTATCCCAGTCTGCACTATTCACCAGTGCCACAATGTACGGTCGTGTCCTCAGCACTAGGAAAACTCTAACGGCATTATCAAAACCATCACCCGTGTATATTTGAATGTATAAAGAACAATTTAAGACAGAGTCTTAGTATATGAACACAACTATCATATATATGCATACAATAAGCATAAGAGTTAAGCTTACAATACGTGTCCGTACCTTCGTTGGTGATTACGGTACGTTTGACGGTCGGAAAGCGGTCACAGATATCCTATAAGGGTACTATTGCATTTATTAATTCATAATTAATATGCCAAGAGATATTTTGGCTATGTATGACCATTTTACCCTTGGGTTAATTATTTACATTTTATTTGCCATTAATTTCGTAAAAATCGTTGTTGGACAGCATATAGGCTGATTTTTCGCCTATCTTTGAAAAATCATAATTAATTCTACAAAAATCGAAACAAGGATCCGTAAAATTCCTCGGAATCCTTAGGATGTCCAATTTTCAGAAAAAATATTAAATTCCACCCAGAATTTAAGAAAAAATCCCAGTTTTCATGCTTTCATACGCTGCCCAGAAATTTCCAGAATTACGTAGCCCATTTTGCAGAATTTTTATCTCAGAGCACAGAGTTCAACATAAGATACCAGCATTTTTACAATAGGATCTAGGTTAAGTTGAAAATCATCTTCAACATAATATACCTGCCTTTTTACAACTGCTTTCAAAAATCGCTAACCGATAAATTTTCGCCAGAGCTTCGCTACTTTGATCATAATCTTCCAAAAATTTGCTATACCATATCCTTCATCATATTTTTGAACCAAATGTTAAAATATATTTAAAAGCTTTAAAATCTTTAAGAACTTGGTGTGAGAATTTATGAACCTTGCTTTTCTTTCTCCAAGGCCCTATTTGTTATAGTAAAAATGTGATGGCATTTTGGTAGTTAATTGCAACTTGCCTCTTCCTCATTTTTAATATAGGATCTAGGTTAAGTTGAAACTCCACATCCTCACCCTTCAATTCATATGGCCGAGCTCCCCCTCTCTCTCACACTCTCCTTTTGCTTTTTCATTCAAGTACAAACCTCTCTCCAATTAGTTCCCCTCATAAATGCTTGAATTTGCATGTGTTTTAATACATATATTAAACAAACATTTACCCCCTTATTCAAGCAAGGTAAACCGTCCCCCCTCCCCTTTGTTTCTCTAATTTTTATGCTTTATCTATTAGTTACAATAAGTGCCTTGTAACTAGATGAAAATGATGATTGGTTGCTAACTAAGCACAAATATACTTAGGGGTTTTTATGAAGCTTATTCAAGGCTTTACACTAGCTTCTTAACTTGAATATTATGGCTTAATTTAAAGTCTCTAATTGCCCTTTAATTAATCCCAAAAGTTGAGAAAAAGATTTTGGAGATAACCTATCTCAAGCTTAAAATATGCTTGTTCATAATAAATCCTTATATTTGATCTATGATCAAAGCTTCTCAAGATACAATTTATTTTGTATAGATTCTCATTTACTTGTGTCTTGAATTAATCCCAATGATTTTTAACTCACAACTCAATTAATTACACACTTTTCTCTCTCCTCTTTCTCAAATTCTATCCTCTTCCACTTCATTGATTGCATTTATGTGAAGTGCACAATTTTCTTCTTTGATTAAGACATGCATGTGTTTTTAATTATCATTGTTTAATTTAATTAATTACTCCACTCCAATTCAGTTTTTTTTTTCTTTACAAAAACCATATACTCCCTCCCTTTAACTCTATTATTCTATGTTTTCATTCCCATTAAATTGTTTAGAAAGAAACGTCTCATCACCTTACCCTCTTCCATGTAATTAAGAGCTTTAATTACATAGTACTCTTATCCTCTTCCAATTGCCTCTAAAGTCTTCATGATTTAATGCTTGATTATGATTTCATTTTGCATGTGTGATTTGTTAATTATTAAACAATTCCTCCCTTTATCTTCAAGCTTGCGAACCGTGGTTACTCCCTCCAATTTGCCTCTTCATTTGTGTTTTAATTGTCTCATGAAATCAAGAAGAAAAACCCTTCATTGGTGGATTTAATTTCACATGGATTATGCTTTATGAAATCAAATTTAAAGCCTTTAGATTAGCTTTATTAAATTAAATCCAAGCCTTTGATTTGGGTTGGAAAAATCTAAACACTATTGATGATCTTTGTTAATGATCTAGGATTAAGAATTAATGAAATTACTTAGCCTCTTTAACTAGAAAATTTCGCCACTTGTGTATGATTTTCGGGAGGATTAATTAATCTTGGTTAATATTTCTAATATAATGTTTTAGGAGTTATTAGGCCTAATTGTCAAAATTTGATAGGTTACTATATTAATCTTGATTATTAAAAACCCCTTATGTACTAATTTTGGCCTTTAGATATCATTTGGATGTTAATTAAGTTGATATATTCTTAATTATGCCCTTTTTCAATTAATTAATATTTAATTTCGAAAATTAACATAAATATTTCAATTATTGCAAATTTAATTGCCTAATAATTGTTGATAATTTTCTTTAATTGATTTAGGCATTTTGATGATATTTAATTGCCTTTAATGACACAATTAAGATTATACTTAATTATGATAATCTTAGGGTATTTTATGATCCCTAATAAGATTTAGAAAATCAAATCTTTGGTCACCTTAATTCTAGGAAAGAATTTCCTAGAAAAATAGAATAAACACAATAGAGAAATTTGAGACCACATATTCACCTATTTAAAATAGGCATTATTTATCAAAATATATAATTTTTAAGATAAATAATTATTCGGATATTACACACGTACTGTAACTCTAACTCTTATGTTGTCTTGTATGCTTATATGTGATAGATGATTCATAGGGTCATGGACAAGGCTAGGTCTTAGGTCATGCACCGTGGCTAAGACTCGGTCTTAGATCACTGTTTATATACATTCAGCTTTATGCGGGTTATAGTCTTGATAACGCCGTAGGGTTGTTTTCCTAGCGCTGAGGACACGAGGAGATGTCATGGCACTGGTTAGTGCAAACATGGATAACATTACATGTGTTGTGTGCTATGTATTGTTGTTGTTAACATTACATGTGATGTGTGCTATGTATTGTTGTGTTGTTAACATTACATTTGTTGTGTGCTATGTATGGTTAATGCTGAAATGTAATGAATATCTATTATATGTATATTGTTTATACTTGAGCATGAGGTTAGCTGTTACCTGAGATTCAATGGGTATTGAATCTCAACATTTACCCTAGCTTCAGGATTTAGAGGTTCGGGAGCCAGTAACAAAGGTAAGCAACACGTATGAGGACTCTGATGGAGTTTTTATTTTTGAGACAATATTATGTATAATTTTTGAATATTCGGATGATTGTACCACTAATGTGCCAACCGGATACACTGCTAAGGAGTTTAAGTTTGTAGCCACTTATCAGTTACTTATCCGTTTATCCCAACTCATATGCTGAATCGCTCCACTCTGATGATATTATGAAATACTGCTTATTAATATTCTTAATGGGTAGTACTGAATATGGGGTGTTACACCCTTGGCATGATTATGTGCCTTATTGAGTAGTATATGTTATGTGTGACTGCCTATTCCAGTTTAGGCTTTATGCCTCGTTGTGTGCGACATATTGGATGCTGTATGATTTATAGTTTTCTTGCATAGTTTGTACATACACTGGATATGAAATTAATAGTTACTCTGGGATTCACCTATGAATCCCAAGCTATCATAAGAATACAAGTAGTGCATCTAGGATGGAGTAGGAGATTGGAGGTAAGATTGGAGAGCATGACTGTAACATCCCATTTGAAAACGGCGGAATATTTTTTTTTTTAAACGTTTCCAAATATTTCAAGCAGAGTAATCAGAGTAGAGCATTGGAGCGAAAGAGTAATCAGTTCATAGCCAAAACATCAACCATTGTATAATATTGTATAGATTACAATAGTCCTAAGGTTTAGAAATGAAATAGCGGAATGACAGAATGACAGAATGACAGAATAACAGAAGACGATAAGATAGAAATAGTCTTCAGCTGCACGTCTATTCCGGGCACTTGCCTCGATCCCCGAACCGTGGTCCTCCTGACCCTGAAGCTACAATGATTCAATTCACCATATTGAATCTCGGGTAGCTTAACCTCATACCCAAACAATACAATATACGAGACAATAGATATTTCTAGAGCTAATACCACAAGTATATCATAAGCATACAAACGATGCATGATCATTATGCCGACAAACATAAGCACAAAGCAATATGTAAAGCCCCATAAGGTAAACAATAACAAACAAGCACTATTCACCATTGCCACGATAATTACTCGTGTCCTCGCGCTAGGAAAACAAAACGGTGTTACCAAAACTATAACCCGTATAACCTGCATGTATAACGGTCTACGAACATATCATTGACATATAAGTATTTAAGATGTACAAGATTAGTGTTACGAGACGCGTCCGTACCTTCGTTGGCAACGTTAGGTACTACCGGCGGAAGACGTTTCTTTCACGGAAGAACGTGAACTTCAAACAGCGGTTCGTCGGGCAAAGTAACGGCAACAAATCAGAGATTCTGATATCCTATAAGAATAATATCACCTTTATTAGCGATTTGACACTATAACTGGCTTTTTAGGTAAAAATTACCATTTTGCCCTTCTACCCCTAATCGGCGGAATTTCACCAAAGACTTCGTTACTCTAGCAAATTTTCTTCCCGAAATTTTGCCGAACTTCGACGCAACTATGATTTTCGAAAATAATGACTAAAATAGCCCTCCCATATGATACCCAAATCATACTTGAAATTTAAAGGCTATTCTAACAAATTCTACCCTTCCTTTTAAAAAGAACTGCTAAAGTTCCAACTTTTCGGCGACTCGACCCCTACTATGTTTTTACGTCTTTAGGCATATTTTTCAATGCAATGAGGCCTAAAAACAAGCATAGGAATCTTATCACCTACTTCCTAAATCTAACTAACAATTCTACTAACTACTTTGAACTAAAGACTTAAAAGCTAAAGGCCAAAAGACTTACCCGTTGAAGAATTCACTGTAGAGCTTTTCCCCGAGCTTATCTCTCTACTTTCTCTCTCAAGAATTTCGGTCAAGACAAGAAAGAAATGGTGTGAGGATTTCTCAAGGAGCATGCCTCCTATTTATAGACTTTGGTTAAGGCTTTGTTTGGAATTCCAAATTGTAAGAACCCATTAATGCAACTTGAACACAAAGTCACAAACTACACCTCCCCCCTTTGGTCGACATCTTTGGGCTGTTTGGCAGCCAAGGATTGGCCAAGAAGTGATGACTCACCTCACTTTATGGCCAAATCAGTAGTATTTCTCGATCGGTACCCGATTCGCGTAATTTCGGAGAAATCTCAAAATTCTAGATTTAGAACTTTGAAGACCTTCTCTTTCTCATCAATAATATCTATTATAACTTGAATTTTGACTTTAGACGGGGTTCCAACCGTCCCGCCGAAGTTTCTCGAAAACGTGTCCGTACGCGTCCGGTGTCGAAAATCGGTTCCGGAATCATCAAGCTCTAGATAATAAGTCACGATTCCAAATGTATTTTTATAATTATAAACTCATCCCTAGATGTTGAGTTATAATTTATTTCCTTATTTTCCCAAAATGTGACTAGCGGCATTTTCTCTATTTCGTCTTATTAGGACAATGTGCTACGGGTCTCGGAATTGACTTCCAAGAGGTCACTTGAAGGTAAAAACTCACCGATCAATATTTTACCTTGACTTTGGAATTCCTATTCCTGGTTCCCTAGATAGGATCTGTTTCCTAAATATAAGATTACTATTCATGCTTTTTAATTATATTATATAATAATCAAAAATTTGCAAAATATCAAGATATCAAATTTTGCTTCTTATTCTCAAATTCTTTGGCCAATTTTCGGCAGCCATCTTCTTCTTTTTTTTTTTGTAAATGTTTTTCAAGAATTAATTAATTACTTAATTCAATTTTTATTAAAAATTCTACAAAATTCCCTAATTGGTCCATTCTTGTATTTAGGTTTAAAAATACCTAAACTCAACTATTTTTCTCAAAACTTTCCAATTTAATTAGTAAATACATTTTATTAATATTCAACTAATTTCCACTAATTTTAGAGCTTCACATAATTATTACGAAATTTCCTTTGCTTATGCTTAAGTAATTAGCTATTAATTACTTAATTACTCTTTTAACCATAGTTGGTATTTTTCTTAATTAGAATGCTTCATTACCTTCATATTCTTGTATTAACATTAGCATTTCCATGCCTCTTGCATTGTTTCATAATTACAAGGGTATTTTGGTCATTTTATTACTTTATGAGCATCCTTTCTCATTTTCCCAAGTTTGTAATTTATTTAATTACTGTAATTAGAGATAATATACTCTCTTAATTCAACTGGTCATTTTACTTGACTTTTAGGATTTTTCATGAATTTTCTAAGTTAATTACCCTTTGCGGGGGCATTTTGGTCATTTTGGCACTTTGACCCTTAAACTCCCTAATTTCTTGCAGAAATTCTACCTAGAAAATAGACTATAATTACCCAAGAATGGAGATTGCAATTTCACTTATCGAAATATCCAACTTTTATTTATAATATTCCGGATAAATATCCTAAGGTATTACATTTCTCCCCTTACACAAAATTTCGTCCTCGAAATTTAATCTATACTAACTAAACTTCGGGCCATAAACTCGGGTACTTCTCCTTCATGTCACTCTCGGTCTCCCAAGTTGCCTCGCTCGGTGTCAAACCCTTCCCGGACCACCTTCACTATCGGTATAGTTTTAGTCCTAAGCCGTTTCTCCCCGCGTTCGAGAATTCGCTCCGGCTCGACTACAAAGGTGTTACCATGCCGTACTTCAACATCATCGTACTTTATGACATGATCTCGATCTGGTAGGTACTTCTTCGGTTGTGACACGTGAAAAACATCATGGAGATTACTCGGGTTCGGGGTAACGCTAGTTGATATGCAACGGTCCTCGCTCGGCTAATACTTCAATTGGTCCAACGTAACGCGGACTAAGCTTCTTTCTCTTCGCCACTGTTACGCGACACACATTCTCGGAGATAACTTCGAAACACATGGTCTCCGACTTCAAACTTCAACGGTCTTCTCCTCTTATCTCGCATAGCTCTTCCGTCCTGCGTGTGCGGCAAGGAGTCTCTTCTTGATCGGTGCGATCTGCTCGGAGGTCCGCTCAAGCATGTCGCCCAAGTAATCGCTTGCTTCTCGGACGAATCCGTCCAGCCAATGGTGATTGACACTTCCGCCCATACAATGCCTCGAACGGGGCCATTTGTATACTAGCATGATAACTGTTGTTATATGCAAACTCGCTAGCGAAAGATGTTGATCCCAACTTCCTTTGAAATCTAGGGCACATGCTCGCAAAGATATCCTCCAAATTTGTATGGTCCTTTCGGATTGACCGTCTGTTTGTGGGTGATAAGCCGAACTGAACTTCACTTGGTCCCCATACCTTCATGTAATGATTGCCGAAACGGGATTTGAACCGCGTATCCCTACGTCGAGACAATGCTCGTAGGAACACCATGTAATCTTACTATCTCTTTGATATAAATCCCCGCCAATCGTTCCTGAGAATAGTGGATACCGATGGGAATGAAGTGTCTTGACTTGGTTAGTCTGTCAACAACTACCCAAATTGTATCATGGTTTCGATTTTGGGTAGACCTACCACAAAATCCATGGTTATGTTCTCCCACTTCCATTCGGCAACTCTAGTCCTTGAAGAAGACCGGGGGTCGTCGGTGTTCAATCTTTACTTTACGACAGTCAAGCATTTGGCCACGTGATTCGCTACGTCTTTCTTCATCCCGGGCCACCAAAACTCGGATTTCATACTGGTACATCTTGACCATGCCTGGATGTAGAGTGTACTTACTCTTATGAGCCTCATCCATTATTGTCCGCTTTAATTCATCAATTGGCGGTATGTAGATTCGCCATTATACCGACCAAACCACTAAGTGATAGATCATAGTCTTGGGTCTCACCTCGAGTGATCTTCTCACGTATCTCTTTTGCCCAATCATCTTGTTTCTGCGCTTTCTCCACTTCATCTCTCGATCATACTCCCTTGACTCGCAAGAAGTGTAGCAAGATAGGCATCGGTGCGTGCTTGACCCATGCAGATTTGGTTGGTTAGATTCGGTCTCGAAATCTTCCAGCGGTTTAGCCTCTCCCGTATCATCATGTGTGATACCTGCACCGTCTTTCTACTAAGAGCATCAAGCAACAACGTTTGCTTTACCCGGATGGTACTTGATCTCCGGGTGTAGTCTTTAATCAACTCCATCCAACGACGTTGTCTCATATTGAGTTCTCGTAGATCGAACAAGTATTTCGGACTCTTGTGGTCACAAAACACTTCTACGCTTACACCGCATGTAATGCCTCCATATCTTCAAAGCGAACACGATAGCCGCCGACTCTAGATCGTGTGTAGGATAATTTAACTCGTGGGGTTTCGGTGACGACGAGAGGCATAAGCCACCACTCGCCCAATTGCATTAGGACACAACCCAATCCTTGCCCACCGGCATCACCGTAGACTACATAAGTCTCATCGGGATCTCGGGATAATCAATACCGGTGCCGTAGTCAACCTCTCCCTCGGTTTAAAGCTCTCCTCACGGTCATCTCCCCATACAAAGGGTTGATTCTTCCTCGTAAGCTTTGTCAATGGTAGGGCAAGACGCGAGAAATCCCGTATAAATCTGCGGTAGTATCCCGCCGCACCAAGAAAACTACGGATCTCCGTCACGGTCTCGGCCGTTTCGGTCCCGTAACCGCTTCCACCTTGCTTGGATCAACTGCAACTCCGCCGCTAGATATAACATGGCCCAGAAATTTCACTTCCTAAGCAGCCAAAATTCACATTTGCTCGCTTAGCATAAAGTTGTTTTTCCCTGAGTATGCCTAACACCTTTCGCAGATGTTCTTCGTGCTCTTCTTTGCTCTTAGAATATATCAAAATGTCGTCGATAAACACCACCACAAATTGGTCTAGGTGTTGTCGGAAGATACGGTTCATGTAATCCATGAATACCGCAGTGCATTTGTCAATCCGAAGGGCATCACAAGGAATTCATAATGCCCATATCTGGTTCTGACAGCTGTCTTGGGAACATCGCCATCTTTAACTCGCAACTGATGGTATCCCGAACGCAAGTCAATCTTTGAAAAGACTGTGGAACCAGACAATTGATCCAAAAGATCATCAATCCGGGGAAGTGGGTACTTGTTTTTTACGGTTACTTTGTTGAGCTCGCGTAATCGATGCGAGTCGGAAACTTCCATCTTTCTTCTTTACAAAAATACTTGGGGCTCCCCACGGTGAAACGCTAGGTCGAATGAACCCCTTCTTCAAAAGCTCTTCCAACCGCTTCTTCTTCAACTCCTGCATCTCGTTAGGAGCCATTCGATACGGCGCCTTTGATATTGATCCCGTACTGGCATCAAATCAATGTTGAACTCCACTTCTCGGATAGGAGGTAACTCGGTGAGATCCTCTCGGAAATACATCGAAAAATTCATTCACCACCGGTATGTCCCGGAGTGAAAGGTTAGCTTCGCTTTGACAAAAGAATACCATGAAAGCATGACATCCTTGCTTCACGCACCGATCAGCTTCGTAGCGGAGAGAAAGTTCGGCTCACTTCAACCTTGTCTCCGGCAAATGATATCTCCTTTTTGCCACGGTCGATCATCGCACCGTTGGCCGTTAACCGCTTCAGCCGAATATGACGTCAATGCCGTGAAGAGGAGACGGATGAGATCCACTTTAGAAACTCGTCCATCCACGTTAGCGGTACAATTCATACATGCATCGAAGCTAAAGACTTTACACCCAACGGTGTAGCTACAACAAGATCAAATGGTAATCTACGTAGGCATGCAATCCTAAACGACTTGCACAATCATAGGAAATAAACGAGTGACTAGCACCCGAGTCATACAATGCTTCCAATAGATTTCCATTGAGATAGATGGTACCTTGAACCATCGCTGGGGACTTCTCGGCCTCTTGTGTTGGTCAATGCAAAGATCCGGCCGGTGTTCGAGGTCTCGCTTTCTGCGGTCCTCTCGAGGCAATCCGGCTAATGTGTCCAGTGCTTCGACATCCGAAGCGGACTTGTTTCCCATCACGCGTTGGCTCCTGGATGGTACTTCTTACATTTCGACACGTCGGGATCCCGCCTGTTTGAAACTATTTTGTTGGTAGGGCTTCTTGTTCCCGCTTCGGTTGTCATTCCAAGGCGTTTTCCTCTTACGCGAGGAACCTCCGCGGTTTGATCCACCGCGATTTGCGTTGTTACCTTCCCGGCCTCGAGTCTTGCGCGGCTCCTTTAAGTTGCGCTCCGTCATTCTGGGGATTCTACTTGCTTGGGCCATTCTTGGAAATTCTTTGAGATACTAACCTTACCTTTATATCGTACTTCAATCCGGTTAATAGTCGGTTAGCCTTCCAAACTCTCATTCTTGTAGACTTTTAGGTATGATGAATACCTTGACGGGTTGGTAAAGCGGGCGAAGTAGTCGTCAAATGACTCTTCAGCTCCTTGCTTGATCTCGGGAATTCTTCCTCTTTAATTACCTGCGTTGATGGAGGAAAGTATTGTTCGTTGAATTGTTCAAGGAACATTTCCCAAGTAACGACTAGGCGGGGTTGTGGAAACACTTTTCCACCACCTGGGCATCTCCCTCAAGCCGGTATATTGCTAGCCGGGCCATCCGATTTCCGGGGCACTCCATGACTTCAAAATCTTCTCAAGACTCAAAAGCCAATCCTCGGCTAGCTCACTCTTTCCTCGGAAACCGGTGGTTTCAACTTGCGGAACTGGTTTACCCAATTTTCCGTAGTTCTCTCTATTTGTTCATGCCTGGGTTGTGATTGGGATCTCTCAGACCCTTCAGGCTCTTCATAATTTTCATCATCTTCATTGTCATCATACCCTTCGTCGTCATCATTGTTATTATCTTCATTTTCTCGATCATCCTCGTGTTGTTGTGCGTCTAATTGCCTTTGTGCCTCCTGGTCTTGTTGGTTTTGTCTTGCCAGAAGAGCATCAATCAGAACTCTTTGTTCTTGCAGAGTTCTACGCATTTCTTCAATTTCTTCACGTCCGGGTTGATTCGGTTCATCGTTTCGTTCATCCCGAGGTGTCGCCTCTTCCCCCACCTCGGCCTCGACCACGGCCTCGGCCTCTTCCTCTTGGTGCACCAAAGACTCTCAAGTTGGCCATGTTTTAAATTCTTTTTCCTTTAATCAATTATGAAAGAATATATAAATATTAAAAGTGACAAAACAATTTGCACACCAAACATATATTCACATATATTCATTCATAAAGTTTATACATATCGATCGATCTAATACTAATACAAGTCATACTTGTATAATCTCCTTATTCAAACGTATTTACAATATTCAAAGGTACTTGGAGATACAAACTAAACTCCCTAGTGTCTACAATCCACGACTTCCTTGTACCGACGTTCTTCCTCTACATGTAAAGGCGAACCAAGCTCTTCGTAGCGAAGGTGTATGCTAACACTTAAGATAGGTCCGTCATCTAATAGTTCATTACGATCCTTGCCCAAAAGCGGGTATAGGGAAAGAAGTACAATGTGGTCCTAACCCAATCTGCGGGTGAATGTCCCCAATTATTGGCTTGGTAGTTTGAGATTAGGGTTAAAAACACAAGATATTTTCCTTGGGTGGTGCTAGTGAGATTCGTAGCTTCAATGAGAAAGTTTTCCAACAAAATGACTAACGTGTCATTATCATTCGGACATAGTAGAAATTTTCTGGTTCAAATTTGCCTCATCTTCAAGAAGTTGAATGTCGGGGTAGTCAAAGTTATCATCAACGAGGAATGGGTAGGGCTTCCTGGATCGCTTGGTCCTCAATCTCCGGGTCGTTCGGGTTGAGATTAGGAGAATCGGGTTCGAGTCCTCTGTAGCGGGGTGATAGGAGGGTTACGGCTCACTTTGTAATAGTGACTAGGAGTTGTGGGGTCCGTACGCTCGTGGTTTGGATCCAAAGGAAACTGTTCATAGTGATCTGTACTCCAGGGTATAATAGGTTCAGCATGGTTTTCAATCTCAGGCTCATCCGGTTGTGCGTTGTAGGAATCTACCTCTTCTTCGATGGAATCTCCTTCCGTAGTCAGTGGGGATGGGTTATTTGAGGGTTCGGGCACTGACGGAGGAATGGATCTCCGGGCAGGACGCCTCCAGAATCCGTGATAATTGTAGAATGGCTCTAAGACGGGCTCTTCGTCCCTGTTCATCTCTACACATTACACCAATGGCCTTATCAGTACTCATTTTTAAAAATGTGCTCATAATTAAAAGGCTTAAGAACCTAACTCCGTTATCTGAACAGAATGGCCAGGTAAGTGTCTACCGTGGGGCCTCACCGGATTAGCGGTGACTTATGGCACACCCACGTAGACTAGCCTTGCCTTTGGCACCAAGCTGTCCGTGGTAACATAGTTAAATACTTGCCAGAATTTCATGCTCTGATACCAAAAATGTCTTCCTGGCGAATCCACGCCGTGGCAACATAAGATACCTCAGCCGCTAGTTTTACGCACTGCCTCTCGGCCTGTGCATCCAGATTCCACTGGCCATGTCGGGGTAAGAGCCAATGCTTCGCCACAGATCACACTGTGAGAACCCCCGATCATGGTTAACTTAACCAGCTCTGATACCAAAAATGTAACATCCCATTTGAAAACGGCGGAATATTTTTTTTTTTTAAACGTTTCCAAATATTTCAAGCAGAGTAATCAGAGTAGAGCATTGGAGCGAAAGAGTAATCAGTTCATAGCCAAAACATCAACCATTGTATAATATTGTATAGATTACAATAGTCCTAAGGTTTAGAAATGAAATAGCGGAATGACAGAATGACAGAATAACAGAATAACAGAAGACGATAAGATAGAAATAGTCTTCAAATTGCCGCACGTCTATTCCGGGCACTTGCCTCGATCCCCGAACCGTGGTCCTCCCGACCACTGAAGCTACAAAAGAGATTCAATTCACCATATTGAATCTCGGTAACTTAACCTCATACCCAAACAATACAATATACGAGACAATAGATATTTCTAGAGCTAATACCACGTATATCATAAGCATACAAACGATGCATGATCATTATGCCGACAAACATAAGCACAAAGCAATATGTAAAGCCCCATAAGGTAAACAATAACGACTGCACTATTCACCGGTGCCACGATAATTACTCGTGTCCTCGCTAGGAAAACAAAACGGTGTTACCAAAACTATAACCCGTATAACGTAAGTATAACGGTCTACGAACATATCATTGACATATAAGTATTTAAGATGTACAAGATTAGTGTTACGACGCGTCCGTACCTTCGTTGGCAACGTTAGGTACTACCGGCGGAAGACGTACTTTCACGGAAGAACGTGAACTTCAAACAGCGGTTCGTCGGGCAGCGTAACGGCAGCAAATCAGAGATTCTGATTCTAACATCCCATTTTCAAAAGCAGTATATTTGTTTTTCCATCAGAGTAGAGCATCGGAGCAATTGAGTAACTGATACATTTATTCAAATTGCCGTAAGTCTGGCTGATTTACGAAGCGGTACATTGACCGAGAGTTTTCAAAATAAATAACACCCGAAGAAAGTCTTGATCGGGACTCGTACGGCCTGCTCGCCTTTCTCCTCGGTCCTCGGTTCTTCTTCCGAACTGACGCTATGATAAGAGGCGAGATCCAATTACAATTTGGATCTCGGAGTAATGATTAACCTCATGCTTAAATACGACTACATATATACGACAAAGAATCAATACAACAGTCCATAACAGATGTATGATTAAAAATACATAACCACGTATGTAAGATATATAATAACCACGTATGTAACATAACCACGTATGATATAACAATAATAACCTCGTATGTGACATAACCACGTATGTGACATAACCGTGTATATAACATAACCACGTATGCTACAACAACAAACAAAACACAACAAACATATATAATCATACAATAACCATCGAGTTAGTGTTACGAGCGCGAACGTAACCTTCGTTGTCGACTACGAGTTACGTTTTACGGAAAACGGTAATTTTGACGTGAAATGGGTGAAACAAAACAATGTACGACGGCGGCACGCACAACAAATGTCCGATTATCTTAGATATCCTATAAGGATAACATTTAACAACTTTTAGCAGCATAACAGGCATTTTAGGTACAAATTACCATTTTGCCCCCAACCCCTAATCGGCGGAATTTCGCGAGCTTATTTTTTCGCTCTATCTCTCCGAATTTTGACAGATCTTTTCCCTCATCATATTTTCGAAATATATATCATATTTACCCCTAAATATGATATCTAGACTATCTTGAAAATTTAAAGATAAATCTAGCATTCCTACTATATCTACCGAAAAACTACCGAAACTAAAGACTAAGGACCGAAGAACTTACCCGAGACTTTGCTCGACTTTCTCCAGAGCTTCTCTCTCTAACTTCTCTCTAAGAGGCAGATTTTTGGTGTGAGAAATGAAGAAGAGGAGCTTGGTATTTATAGAAGAGACGGATGGCGAACGGTAAATAATTCGAACTTCGCCTTGACGAATATGGACCGTAGGATCGCATTTTTGAGGACAAAACACTCTTGGCCCTCCATTTCTTGTGCAGACCTCCCCCTCCCCAATAGTCAACAAAGTGATGTCATCTTGATGGTGACATCTGAGCCGGTACCGATAAAGTTTCAGTCCGGTGTCCGAAACGCGTAATCTTGACGAATCGCGAAATGCGACGCGAGTTTCGAAGTTTCTTTCTTTCTCATTAGGAATATCTAGTTTAATGAAATTTATGATCTCATTAAGGTTATTCCGTTATCTGCTGAAGATTTTAGGACAGACGTCTTCGGTTACGGAATTGAATTCCGGAAGCGCCAGCGTCTAGGCAAAAATCCACTGGTTTGTAATATGATCTGACCTAAGTCACTAGATTCCTAATTCACGACAACTACTTGTTTCAGTATTGACTCCAAATCCTCTATCTGCATTTTCTCTCTCCTACCCGGTGTCTTAAACACCCAGTTGGTTCCGGCCGACTTCGAGACCGCTCAATCCGAGATAGAATTTCACCGGGTTCCTAAAAAGTCCGTGATAAAAGACTAAATTTCTATATCTTGAGGTAGAATTTCATTTCTATATGTTCTCATATCTCCCGTTGGCTCTTTACCGATTATATTATTATTTTATTCAAAATATCTAGATATTTATTTATTTTTCTTTTATTTTTTATTTATTTTTCTAAGCATAAAATATTTTATTATTTATTTATTATTTATTTAATTATTAATTTCGAATTTCTCCCTTAAATTAATTATTCACTAATTAATTTACTTATATCTTAATCTAAACAATTAGCCACTAATTACTTAATTAGCCACTTACTAATTGTTGATAATTTTCATAATTAGGATAAATTATTATCTCACAACTATTGCACTTGACATTGGTATTTTATGTCCCATGTAAAATATTAAAAATCATGGGGCCATAAAGTGCTTTTAATATTATTATATTTATGCTTCTCTATTTTTCAAGGAAATAATCCCAAAAATTCCTAAAATTAGAGACAACATACTTTCTAATTTTTATAAATATTCTACTATCTCTTGGGATTTATCATAATATTTTTAGGCCATTTAATGCCATAAAAATACATTTTAGCTCTTTATCTCTCCTAATTTACATAGTAATTACCTTAGAAAATAAGATAATTATTACTTATTATTTGAAACCACATATTCACCTATTTTCAATAGGTATTATTTATCGAAATATAATATTCCGGATAAATAATTATCCGGGTATTACATTTCTCCCCCGTTAAACAAAATTTCGCCCTCGAAATTTGCTCTATACCAATTTAGACTCTGTCTATCTAAACTTCAGACTATTCTCTCCAGAACTTTTCTCTATATGTCGGCCGCTCCGCTTGACGAACGAGAATTCGCTCAGGTTTGACCGTCAAGATCTTGTCATTTTGTACTTAGATATATAGTGTTTCCCCGTGATACCCATATACCGCGGTTGACACCAGATATCAAAATGTCTCCATGGCGCCCATACACCATGGTAACACAAGATACCTTAAATGTTTTCATGGCGCCCATACACCATGACAACACAAGATACCTCCTACTCAATGACACAATTGTAGTCGGAAAGTAACAACTAAGAAACATAGAACACGTCACGAGGGTAATTCACGTAATCGTACGGCTAATACCTACGTCATATACCGTCTAGAGAAGATTCCTTTGAAAAGAGATAGTACCTTGGACCATCTCCGGAAGTCCCCGTCCTCGGTACATGTTAGTGTGTACACTCGTCCTCTCGAGCTCCGACTCCTCGTAAATTCGCCATATCTCGTTCTTTCTCTTTATGAGTGTATACGTTTAGATTTTAAAATAAAAACAACAAGTAGCATATCATCACGACTTTACCACACTTAGCATTTATACCACACATAGACTCTATTCACACCGCAATAAACAGACGCCCGCAACCTTTCCTTCGTCAGATTCTCGTTGGTTCTTTCTACTCGAATATGGAAATACGTGTCGGGAGTTTCTCTACATGCGTCAAATACTACATGTATTTATCTTTATTGATCTCAGAGTTTCATCCGACGTGGCCCAGCTCCACATAAAAGCTCTGGGTTCGAATAGAATCATCGTCCAGTACAAACTGGAGATTATCAGAGTTATCAGAGACTGATATCGATATAGGTACCGATGATGGACTCACCAGCCCTGGTTTAGAGTGATGCACCGACAGAGAGTGGTACACCGGTTCAGGATGGTATACCAATGCAGACTGGTACACCGACTTAGGGCTATATCAGTACTCATTTTCAAAACATGCTCTTTAAAAAGGCGTAGAGCCTAACTCCGTTACTCAACCAATTTGGCCAGGTAAGTGTCTATCATGGGAGCCTTACCGTGCTAGGGTGATCGATTGGGCGATCCACATAGACTAGCCTTGCCTTCGGCACCAAAAGGTTTTTAGAATAACTTAGTCGATCTATGCCGGACAACCGCTCTCGATACCAAAGTGTAACATCCCATTTTCAAAAGCAGTATATTTTTTTTTTTTCCATCAGAGTAGAGCATCGGAGCAATTGAGTAACTGATACATTTATTCAAATTGCCGTAAGTCTGGCTGATTTACAGAAGCGGTACATTGACCGAGAGTTTTCAAAATGAATAACACCCGAAGAAAGTCTTCAGTCGGGACTCTGTACGGCCTGCTCGCCTTTCTCCTCGGTCCTCGGTTCTTCTGAACCTGACGCTATGATAAGAGCTGAGATCCAATTACAATTTGGATCTCAGGTAACGGTTAACCTCATGCTTAAATACGACTACATATACACGACAGCAGCAATCAATACAACAGTCCATAACAGATGTATGATTAAAAATACATAACCACGTATGTAAGATATATAATAACCACGTATGTAACATAACCACGTATGATACAAACAATAATAACCTCGTATGTGACATAACCACGTATGTGACATAACCATGTATATAACATAACCACGTATGCTACAACAACAAACAAAACACAACAAACATATATAATCATACAATAACCATCGAGTTAGTGTTACCTAACAACACATATACGCATATAATAAGCATCGAACGTACCTTCGTTGTCGACTACGGTTACGTTTACGGAAAATCGGTAATTTTGACAGACGGGTGAAACAACGGAACTTTTACGGAAACGTGAAATTCGACGGAAAAAACGGCGGCACAACAGCGGTCCGATTATCTTAGATATCCTATAAGGATAACATTTAACAACTTTTAGCAGCATAACAGGCATTTTAGGTACAAATTACCATTTTGCCCCTGAACCCCTAATCGGCGGAATTTCGCCAGAGCTTCGCTGTTTTCGCTCTATCTCTCCAGAATTTTGACAGATCTTTTCCCTCATCATATTTTCGAAATATATATCATATTTACCCCTAAATATGATATCTAGACTATCTTGAAAATTTAAAGATAAATCTAGCATTCCTACTATATCTACCGAAAGAACTACCGAAACTAAAGACTAAGGACCGAAGAACTTACCCGGACTTTGCTCGACTTTCTCCAGAGCTTCTCTCTCTAACTTCTCTCTAAGAGGCAGATTTTTGGTGTGAGAAATGAAGAAGAGGAGCTTGGTATTTATAGAAGAGACGGATGGCAGAACGGTAAATAATTCGAACTTCAGTCTTGACGAATATGGACCGTAGGATCGCATTTTTGAGGACAAAACACTCTTGGCCCTCCATTTCTTGTGCAGACCTCCCCCTCCCCAATAGTCAACAAAGTGATGTCATCTTGATGGTGACATCTCGAGCCGCATCTTGATAAAGTTTCGGTCGGTGTCCGAAACGCGTAATCTTGACGAATCGCGAAATGCTTTGACGAGAGAGTTTCGAAGTTTCTTTCTTTCTCATTAGGAATATCTAGTTTAATGAAATTTATGATCTCATTAAGGTTATTCCGTTATCTGCGAAGATTTTAGGACGAGACGTCTTGATTACGGAATTGAATTCGGAGCGCCGGCGTCTAGGCAAAAATCCACCGGTTTGTAATATGATCGACCTAAGTCACTAGATTCCTAATTCACGACAACTACTTGTTTCGATATTGACTCCAAATCCTCTATCTGCATTTTCTCTCTCCTACCCGGTGTCTTAAACACCCTGTTGGTTCCAGAACTGACTTCTGAGACCGCTCAATCCGAGATAGAATTTCACTGGTTCCTAAAAAGTCCAGTGATAAAAGACTAAATTTCTATATCTTGAGGTAGAATTTCATTTCTATATGTTCTCATATCTCCTGTTGGCTCTTTACCGATTATATTATTATTTTATTCAAAATATCTAGATATTTATTTATTTTTCTTTTATTTTTTATTTATTTTTCTAAGCATAAAATATTTTATTATTTATTTATTATTTATTTAATTATTAATTTCGAATTTCTCCCTTAAATTAATTATTCACTAATTAATTTACTTATATCTTAATCTAAACAATTAGCCACTAATTACTTAATTAGCCACTTACTAATTGTTGATAATTTTCATAATTAGGATAAATTATTATCTCACAACTATTGACCGACATTGGTATTTTATGTCCCATGTAAAATATTAAAAATCATGGGGCCATAAAGTGCTTTTAATATTATTATATTTATGCTTCTCTATTTTTCAAGGAAATAATCCCAAAAATTCCTAAAATTAGAGACAACATACTTTCTAATTTTTATAAATATTCTACTATCTCTTGGGATTTAACATAATATTTTTAGGCCATTTAATGCCATAAAAATACATTTTAGCTCTTTATCTCTCCTAATTTACATAGTAATTACCTTAGAAAATAAGATAATTATTACTTATTATTTGAAACCACATATTCACCTATTTCAATAGGTATTATTTATCGAAATATAATATTCCAGATAAATAATTATCTGGGTATTACACTGATATCCTATAAGAATAATATCACCTTTATTAGCGATTTGACACTATAACGGCTTTTTAGGTAAAAATTACCATTTTGCCCTTCTACCCCTAATCGGCGAAATTTCACCAGCACTTCGTTACTCTAGCAAATTTTCTTCCCGAAATTTTGCCAGAACTTCGACGCAACTATGATTTTCGAAAATAATGACTAAAATAGCCCTCTCATATGATACCCAAATCATACTTGAAATTTAAAGGCTATTCTAACAAATTCTACCCTTCCTTTTAAAAAGAAGCTGCTAAAGTTCCAACTTTTCGCGACTCGACCCCTACTATGTTTTTACCTCTTTAGGCATATTTTTCAATGCAATGAGGCCTAAAAACAAGCATAGGAATCTTATCACCTACTTCCTAAATCTAACTAACAATTCTACTAACTACCGAACTAAAGACTTAAAAGCTAAAGGCCAAAAGACTTACCCGTTGAAGAATTCTGCAGAGCTTTTCCCCAGAGCTTATCTCTCTACTTTCTCTCTCAAGAATTTCGGTCAAGACAAGAAAGAAATGGTGTGAGGATTTCTCAAGGAGCATGCCTCCTATTTATAGACTTTGGTTAAGGCTTTGTTTGGAATTCCAAATTGTAAGAACCCATTAATGCAACTTGAACACAAAGTCACAAACTACACCTCCCCCCTTTGGTCGACATCTTTGGGCTGTTTGGCAGCCAAGGATTGGCCAAGAAGTGATGACTCACCTCACTTTATGGCCGGTCCCAGTAGTATTTCTCGATCGGTACCCGATTCGCGTAATTTCGGAGAAATCTCAAAATTCTAGATTTAGAACTTTGAAGACCTTCTCTTTCTCATCAATAATATCTATTATAACTTGAATTTTGACTTTAGACAGGGTTCCAACCGTCCCGCGAAGTTTCTCGAAACGTGTCCGTACGCGTCCGTGTCGAAATCGGTTCCGGAATCATCAAGCTCTAGATAATAAGTCACTGATTCCAAATGTATTTTTATAATTATAAACTCATCCCTAGATGTTGAGTTATAATTTATTTCCTTATTTTCCCAAAATGTGACTAGCAAAGATTTTCCCTATTTCGTCTTATTAGGACAATGTGCTACGGGTCTCGGAATTGACTTCCTAAGAGGTCACTTGAAGGTAAAAACTCACTGATCAATATTTTACCTTGACTTTGGAATTCCTATTCCTGGTTCCCTAGATAGGATCTGTTTCCTAAATATAAGATTACTATTCATGCTTTTTAATTATATTATATAATAATCAAAAATTTGCAAAATATCAAGATATCAAATTTTGCTTCTTATTCTCAAATTCTTTGGCCAATTTTCGGCAGCCATCTTCTTCTTTTTTTTTTTGTAAATGTTTTTCAAGAATTAATTAATTACTTAATTCAATTTTTATTAAAAATTCTACAAAATTCCCTAATTGGTCCATTCTTGTATTTAGGTTTAAAAATACCTAAACTCAACTATTTTTCTCAAAACTTTCCAATTTAATTAGTAAATACATTTTATTAATATTCAACTAATTTCCACTAATTTTAGAGCTTCACATAATTATTAATTTAAATTTCCTTTGCTTATGCTTAAGTAATTAGCTATTAATTACTTAATTACTCTTTTAACCATAGTTGGTATTTTTCTTAATTAGAATGCTTCATTACCTTCATATTCTTGTATTAACATTAGCATTTCCATGCCTCTTGCATTGTTTCATAATTACAAGGGTATTTTGGTCATTTTATTACTTTATGAGCATCCTTTCTCATTTTCCCAAGTTTGTAATTTATTTAATTACTGTAATTAGAGATAATATACTCTCTTAATTCAACTGGTCATTTTACTTGACTTTTAGGATTTTTCATGAATTTTCTAAGTTAATTACCCTTTGCGGGGGCATTTTGGTCATTTTGGCACTTTGACCCTTAAACTCCCTAATTTCTTGCAGAAATTCTACCTAGAAAATAGACTATAATTACCCAAGAATGGAGATTGCAATTTCACTTATCGAAATATCCAACTTTTATTTATAATATTCCGAGATAAATATCCAAGGGTATTACAATGACGAGAATTTTGTGTAAGATGGAGACAACTTTTTGTTAATATTACATGTTTTATCTTGGATGACTGTCTATTTTTATTAGTTATTTTGGAAATTTATCTGGGATGACTGTATATGAACCCTTGGAGGGACTTGTTCTTTTGATTACTTATTTACTTAACCATAATTATATTGTCCAAATTATTCTTATGCTCTATTGCGTGAACACTCTGATACATACTTTATTTTCTAAAAGTAAAGGTTACTCTACCCGCCACCTGAAAAGGCGAGGGCAGTAGGAGTGTAACATATTGGGACTTATTTAATTGAATACTATTCCTTATAGAATAAATACTATTTCGGCCATTTAACTTTTCAACTTATTCAAAGAAATTCCTACTTGTGTGATTATTCTCAGCCTTATCATAAATGAAGCCTTTAATTTCTCTAGGAACTTGGAAAAATCATATCTTGGTCTTTACAGCTCCAAATAGAGTGATTCTAGTTCCTACTTAAATCTTGATAAGTCTTATTTCAAATATTAATAATCACCAAGTTAATATATGGCTGAGACATTCCCCAAATGTTTGAAAATTGGACATTGCTTGATTCTGAAAAAAAAAAAAAGAATTTTCCAAATTCTCTAGCCAAACTTTGAAAAATCATAGTTTGAGTTTTAGACCTACAATTAACACGCTTTATGAATTGTTTTAAAGCTTGAGAGGTCTAATACACTCTGTCCAAATTTCACAGAAAACAATGTCCTTTACCCAATCAAAACCTTTCTACCAAATTTCACTTTTGTTTACTATTTTCCATGGATAAGTCTTCTGTCCTGTCAATTGTGTTTCCCTCATCAGTCATAAACTAAATTCCATTAGCTGGGCGAGGATGAATTCTTAGGTTGTAGTATGAACTTAGATTGTTAGTTTTTAATTTAATAAATTCAATTTGCTTAATTGTGATTCCAATGTCTTGTTTGTTAGTTGGCTGCTAATAGCCAAGAGTAGTGGCCTTAGCTTACTGGAAATTAGTTAAGGTTAGACCTCTGTTAAGCAGTATGTGCTAGCCGAGCTTGTGCAGGGCTTGATCTAAATTGTAAGCTACAGAAATGAGTTTACCTCACATTGCCAATACACCTAGGTTAAACTGATGTTCTAAACGTAAAAATCTCCATAGGAATATAGGAGAAGTAGAGTAAGGAACGTACATACAGGATTGTGAAAGCTTCTGTATAAATAAGTTGTGGGTTAACTAAATAACACTACGATAAGTAGTTTGCTATAGCATTGTGGAAGCTGTGTAGCAGATTGTTGTAGCAATGCGTTAAAAGCAATATGGGGGATTAATGCGACTTAAGATGAAGTATGAGCTCTGCCTGTTTTAACTATGATTTTCTCAACTATAGTCTTGATCATTTACTTGTTTAGTTAAACCAATCCATCATAATTGTTACCATCACGCGACTTTCATTTGATTACTAGCTGCATAATTGGTGTTACAGTCTCTGTGGGACGATACTTTACTCACTACTCTATTACTTGTTCGACTGGTTCACTTGCCAGAAGGGGATTTTGACCAACTTTACAAACCTTGCTTGAATTCCTTGGACTTCGCAATCCTAATGTCACTTCCATGTATGCTTCCGCTTCCAAATTTCCATTTAGGAAAGCATTATTGACATCTAGCTAATGCAGAAACCAATCTAGATTAGTTGCAAGAGAGAGTGTAACATTTTTAGTATTGAACTTAGCCATAGGAGCAAACGTTTCCTGATAATCAATATCATAGATTTGCATTAATCCTCGAGTAACAAAACATGCATTATATTTTTTAATACTACCATCCGGGTTATATTTCTTTGTAAAACCCCACTTACTTCCAACAATAGGCTTCCCATGTGGCAATTCAGTGATTTTTCAAGTTTATTTTTATCTAACGCTTTAAACTCTTCATCAATATCAAATATCCAGTAATGATCATTCATAGCCTCTTGAAATTTCTTTGAAATTTCTTCCTTGTCAAGAGTAGTAAAAAAATGCTCTAAACAATTTTTGATAGGAAACATACCTCCCAATAGGATGTTGAATGCCACTCCGTTTGCCTTTTCTTAAAGCAATAGGAAGATCCTCAAAAATTATTTCAGCTCTGTAAGAAGCAGCATTGTGAAAATGATAATATAAAGTCTACTTCTACAGTAAATGAAATTTCCATTGAATTGGTTCAAATGTGGTACGCAGATTGCATAGTTGTCGCTTTTTCTCTTCTCTGCCATACTTGCTTCAAGCCCAATTTTCAAATCTTTTGGCCAATTCATTATAGGGGCTTTGATCACTTAATCATGACACATTGAGTTTGAGTGAGTATAAATGTTGAAAACTCTTTTGGGGGAGTTACTCTTGATTGGGCTTAACAATTCTCAAATCTGACCCTCTCATATTGCAAAGTAATTTTTTTTTTCATGTGTTGCTATATTCAAGACCCATAAATAGCTTTTTGGGAGCCCAATTAACATTTCTCTATATTGGGAGGAAATTGATAATAAATTTTCCCACTTAAGTTAATGTATAAGCTGATGTGTAGAGCTGTACATAGTTGTTAGTGTCTATAGAAGTTTACTTCATTATCAATACATCCGTCTATATGCATTAATTAACCAAGTTCCTATCGTTTCTGATGAACTTCACTCCATCTATTAGTGTAAGCCAAAAATTCACATAATTACTATTATGTCACATTTGGTGCTTGACGTACAATTCTTTTGAAGGTTATACGTTTAATTTATATGTGCTAAAGGGTTATTTTAAAAAAGAAAAAAGAAAAAAAGGAAAACTCGGAAGACAATTGATGATGTTTGTTATGGCTTACTTATCAACGTTGTTTAACCATTTAACAATGTCATGTAGCTCAAAAGTATCCTTAAAGAGTTTCAAACTTTAAAACCTTTTTTTATATTGTTTATGTGATACCGCATACTTGAAAAATATGAACTGATTTCAGTACTTATTGCAATGATTAGCGCCATTCAACTGATGATTCAATGGTTTAAATACATTGTTCAAATACAATTTTAATCATTCATTTTTAAACTTTTTAACTAGTAATTTTTAATTATGAAATCAATTTTTTGAAAAATCAACTGTGAACGGAATATATCATTTTAAATTATATACACATTAAATATTTTTAAAAAAACAAGGTAAAAAAAGTATATACACATTATGTTTGAGATGGCGTATAGCCATTCTAAAAGTAATTTTTTCATATGAAAAGCACCGTGCAGAAGGATTACACTAATTATTTATGTTTGGCAGTGTGTTTTCGCAATATGGCTTATAACTGATGTATAGCACCGTGCAATTTCACAATCTGACTTATATTAAAGCAACTTTTGTTGCTTACATTACACGAAGAAGAAGTTACCGTCAGTGGACCCAACAAATTTTTCCAATGATTTCTATGTTGTTTAACTCTATGTCCTTACTATAATCAAATAACACACACACACACACACGTACTATTTAATGTATACATATAAACATTTTAATATATATTCACCAATCCCTCAATTCTTTTCTATAACATATCAATAACTGAATTACGTCCATAAAAAAGTTAATTAAAATTGGTTGAAGATAATAATATGTAAAAAATACAACTTATTTTCCAAAAACACCCTTATTTATAAAAAAAAAAAAAAAAGGTGGGTGTGAGAGAGAATGAGTGGAAAAAGTGATGAGAGAAAATGTGTGGGAAAAGTGAGGAGAAAGACATATAATCAATTTAGAGTAGAAAAAGAAAAAATGCATTAAATATTTAGACATCTCCAAATGGTATCTTAAAATTTAGTGGTGCCTACATTTAATACTCGACATGCCTCAAATAGGATTGTTTCTCATAGAAGGATATATGTTTAGCAAAAAAAAAAAAAAAGATATCTTATAAAAAGGAATATACCTATTTAAAAAATTATATCTTATAAAGAGTATTGAATAAGATTTATGTTGTTTCCAATCATTGTCCATTTAAACTTCCTTTTCCAAATAATTATCCAAAGATGTTTCAGTTTAAGAAAATACACTTTTGTCACCGCTAAGCCAAACATCTTAAGTTTGTAAAAGTTATATTGAAAAAAACAACTTTCACCGCCACTAATCCAAACACACATAACGGTCTAAATAAATGCTTATCATTTGGTGAAGAGCACTGAAACTCAATCCTGGTAAAATATTGAATTTTTATATCTCTCATCGAAACTCAAAAAATATGGTTCAAAGTTCTGTTTAAATGCTTATGTAAATATCTTCCCAAGAAAAGTTCCCTCTTTGTTCTTTAACACAGCTTTTCCAAAAATCTTCTCTTCCCAAACTGCAAAGTGACATTCAAAAATCATTTTCCAGATTTTTGGGTCAATTTAGAAAAAATCATATCTCTTAGTGTACAGAACTAAAAAAATTATGATTTAGGACTGGTTTTTAAAATTAGAATGTGTACTATTTCTCTACCAACTATCAGGACCTAATCACTCGTTTGTTGATCCTTTCAAAAAATAAAATAAAAATAAAAATAGAAAAAGTCTGGTGTGTGCTCGAACGGAAGATGAATAAGAAAAGTCTTCTTTTAGTAAAGAAGGATAACATAATATTTTTGACTTGGTGAACCACTGACTTTTTTGGAAACATTTTTGGAAAATTACATGACTAAGAATAGTTTATTAGTGTATTTATAAATACACCATCAATAAAAAAGTGTATAAAAATAAAACCATTTCGATCTTTGTCATATATTTAAATTATTTTTATACGTATTATTTATGTTATCACTACAGTATCTTATTAATTATCACTGTATTATTTTATAAATGATTTATGTTACATATTCTTCCACTTATTCTTTACACATACACGTGTGTATTATTGTAATTTTTTTATGATTTATTTTAATTCTTTGTCTACTTAAAATTTTGGATCATTTCTATACACACACGTGTGTATTATTGTAATTAAATTGACTAAATTGTAATCTATTTAGTTTGATTTAAAATATGAACGTAAAATTAACCAATATAGTAGCAGAACCCAAGACTATAAAAAAAATAAAAAATATTTACAAATATTTTCTCAATGCAGTCCAACACCCTAACGCATTTTGTGGTGTATTCAAACCTTGAAATATTTTCTCAGGTGTTTCTAGCACTTAAAAATGTTTTTTGTGCCTTGGTACTATGGATGCACCAAAAGCTATTTCAAGGTCTGGGACATACTTGAAGAACAGTATTTCAAAATGCTCAATATATACACTACAAAATATCTAAGGATATTGATTGCATCTTGAAAAAGAATACTTAAAGCCGCTGAATTAAACCATAATTAAAGGATGAAAAGATATAATTATGAGAAAGCAATGGCTTCTTATTGCAATAGCCATTTTCTTCGTCATGCTATAGAATAATGATAGGGAAATTGCACCCCACCAACCACTAATAGAAAATTGCACCACCGAAGACAAGTTTTTAACTTCCTTCTGAAACATATAATATAATATTGGTCATAAAACCTCAAAGTCCTAACTTGGAAATACAGAGAATTGAAAGAGGTATAGCTGGAGATAGACATGAAGAAAGGGTCACAACTTTGATCATATCTTCAATATAATATAATATAATGAATGTAGAAAAGTTGCAGGTGAAGAAAAATACAACTGAGTCTTTATTTGCTTCACCATTCCTCCACGCAAATTAAAGATCAAATCAATGGCTTCTCCTTATAAATGGCCTTATAAGTTCGTTCATAAACTCACAAACACACAGAGAATTAAAAGAGGTAGATATATACTCACAGTACACAATGAAAGCTGTGTACTTGGTTGTGAGTCTCTTGGCATTTGCTTCAGTTCATGTGCTCGCATATGACCCAAGTCCTCTTCAAGATTTCTGCGTTGCACTCAATGACTCAGTTACTAAAGGAGGTACACATACGAATTAACTTAATGACTCAAGTTCCTCTCTAATGCCACTTGAAATGTCCAAATTTCTCAATGTTTTTTTATTCATTATTATTTATAACTAGATTCTACATAAAATATTGAGTGACATTTTGATATCTTGTAGGAAAAAAGTGCATTTTCGAATAAATAAATTAAAAAGACAAACTTTACATTTTTTTTTGAAAAATCATACAAAAAAAAAAATGTATTAGCACCATTTTTTGTTCCTAAGATATCAAAATCAAAATAGTACTCATTTTATGTATAATCTAATTAATGATCAATAAGGAAGTAAATTTAACTTTTACTTCATTTGATTTTACAAACTTAAGCTTGGATAAAGGTTAGATAATGTATTGTGATTTATGTTTGGATTTTTTTTTTTTGAAAAAAAAATTATGACTATTGAGGCTTTTAGAATATATACCCAAAACTATGTCGTTTTGGAAGTTAGGAGAATTAATAAAGGGTGTTTTTGTATTTATTATATGAATTTTACCAAAAGATCCTTCATTACTTCCCCTAACCCCAACACTACGTCGTTTTAAGAATTCATTAATTCCTCTAACCCTAAAACGACGTAGTTTTTGGGTGACTTGACAAACGATAAACTCATATATATATATATATATATATATATATATATATATAAAAGCAAGGTCCCAAATGTCCTCTCTCTACACATTGCAGCAATATACGTTGTTTTCGTAAACTTAAGAAAATGTTGATTTCTTAAATTTTGCAGTTTTTGTGAACGGGAAATTTTGCAAGGATCCAATGGCAGTGAAAGCTGAGGACTTCTTCTTACCTGGATTTGACAAAGTTGGAAACACGTCAGAAAACCCTACAGGCTTCGTTGTCAAGTCAGCAGATGTAACCACGTTGCCTGGTTTGAACACTCTTGGAATCTCTCTTGTTCGCATTGACTACGCGCCAAAGGGTCAGAACCCTCCTCACACTCATCCACGTGGCACCGAGATCCTTGTAGTGGTCGAAGGAACTCTTCTAGTCGGGTTTGTGGCTTCTAATCAGAATCAGAATCGATTATTTACCAAAGTGCTTAACAAGGGAGACGTGTTTGTGTTCCCGATCGGTCTTATTCACTTCCAACAAAACGTGGGTTATGGAAACGCAGTTGCGTTTGCTGGTCTTAGTAGCCAAAATGCTGGAGTGATCGCTATTGCAAAATCTGTGTTTGGCTCAGATCCACCCATCTCTCCTGAGGTTCTTCAAAAAGCTTTCCAAGTGGACCAGAAAATAATTGATTTACTTGAAAAGCCATTTCAGGGTTAATCAATAATTATGGCTACTATACTAAAGTACGTATTATATTAAATAAATAAATAATTGTAGGTCTATAGGACCCAATGTTTGATTGGCAACTTTCTAATATCATACAGTACTTGTTTGATTTGTATTGTGTTTGATGTTGCATAGTCTGCATCAATATCATATCTTTGTTTCAGGTTGGCTAATCGAATAAAATTTTATATAAATTTACATGCATTTGTTCTATGTTGTTTTGTTTTTGAATTGTCAATATATGATGTAGATGCGATTAAATTATAAGTAATGGACAACCATCGCAACATTAAGCCTTATCTAGTAGATGAGGTTGACTATATGGATTATATGACACTATTACGTTCTATCAATAACTAAATTAACCTTTAGATAAATTGTTTGGTAAGATGTCTTGTTTAACAACTTTTTGAGCATTCTTTTTTGGTTCTCCTCAATCCTTTTTTAAATTAGGTTGAGCAAAGTCATTTTGAAATGTTTACTTGAATAGACCTTTAAATAGGCCGAGACATTGGGGGTTGGCTACGGTCCTCTTGCCTTCCCATCCACTTCCCATCATCTTCCTCATCTTAGCCGTTGGATTGAAATCTTAACCGTTCGGATCTAATTTTTTATAAAAGTAATATTTTTATATTTTTTTTAATAATTTAATATTTTTTTAATATAAAAATAATATTTTTATAAAATATTTGATCTGAACCGTTCAGATTTCAATAGATTGAGAAGATTATGGGAAGTGGATGGGAAGGGAAGAGGTTGGGAGCCACTCCCGAGACATTGGGTCAAGGGTCAGTTGATCAGCTTAGAATCAACTCAGGGTCAAATTGATGAAGAATATAAAAAATAAAAATAATTTAAATTCTTATCATATATCATACAAACACTAAATTTCGGTTCAATACCTAGAATTACTAACAAAAAAATCATATATTTATTCAACATTTTTTACAATTTTGTGACATATTGGCATCATATTTTTAATCTACCATCCATTTACGCCATAATTAGTAATTACTAAATATTCTTCCTAGCTTGATTTTAATAAAAGTACTCCTTAAAAATATTTTATTAAACAATATATAATAAATTCAACCCACAATGGATATGTGTGTGTGTGTGTGTGTTGTGTGTGTACATACACACACACAGGGGCAGACCCAGGAATTTTACTGACGGAGGCAAAAATAAAAAATGCTACATTGTAAATAAAGTACTTGTAACATGATACAAACATAATATACATAAAAATTGAAAGAAATCTATTACAGAAATTATAATTACTTCACTTGAATTTTACTCAACGTGTAACGCCCCTAGTTCCTCGCGTCCATTATGATGTCCATTTATATCCTAAATTTGTAATACCGAATAATTATTTATCTTAAATATTATATTTTGATAAATAATACCTATTTAAAATATGTGAATATGTGGTCTCAAATTTTTGTATTGTATTTGTTTTATTTTCTAGGCAACTCTTCCCTAGAATTAGAATGACCAAAGACTAAATTTTCTAAATCTTATTAGGGATCATAAAATACCCTAAGATTATCATAATTAAGTATAATCTTAATTATGTCATAAAAGGAAATTAAATGTCATCAAAATGCCTAAATCAATTAGAGAAAATTAACAACAATTAATGGACAATCAAATTTACATCAATTAAAATAATTGAATAAATTTTCATAATTAATCTAGAGGCAATAAAAAAAATCATCAAATAGGATATTTTGACTTAATTAAAAATCAAGAACCAATAAGGGTTCAATATTAGCATAAAATGGATTGCTAAATCCCATAATTAATGTATGAACCAATCCTACAATTAAAGATTGTGATTAAAGGAAATACAAACATTTGGTTTTAATGCTAATTAAAGATTGAATCATCTTCCCCAAAAGTCAATAAAAGTGGCGCATAGCACATGGATAATTTTTTTGTTGTTGTCGTTATTTCTCTTCCAATAAAACAATCAAACCAAGTAATTACTATATGTTGCTAATAGTAAAAATAATAAAGAAAAAGAAGCAACACACATTAATGAATGAATAAAGTAGGGATGTCGGCATGCATTTATCAATTCATTTTAATACACATTGTTGAATGAAAAAAATAGGATGTCGGTAATGCAATTGGGTTTTTTTTTTTTTTTTTTTTTTTTTTTTTTTTTTAAAAAAAAAACAGATTTAGTGGCTAAAGCAAATGGATGTCGGCCAGCATACCAGGGTGAGATTTCTTTTTCTTTCATAAAATAATCCTTGAATTATCCAAGATATTTGAATAACAAAAAGGACAATAAATTAGCTATTTGAGTTAGGCATGTTGGCATGAAATTAAATGGAGGGGATTAACCTTCAAAAAGTGCATTTTCCATCCAATGGCTAGGGTGAATCTTGATCACAATTAAATTCCTTTTGTGTCCCCATTTTTCTCCTATAAATAGGAGGCTTGGGATCACTTCATTTTCACACCAAAATCAAGTAACAATCTGAATATAGAGAGAAGTGAGAGTGAGTGAGGAGTATCTTGAAGGAATTCAAGCAATAGCAAGGTAAGTTCTTAGAGTTTTAGCTTTTAAATTCATAGATAGATTTTTGCTTTGATCTTAAATATGCTAGAGTAATTTTATTTTCAAGTTTTTATGGTTAAAAATGGCTTCAGTTAAAAAAAAAGATGGAAGAAGTGATATATCAAAAATTTTGGAAGAGAAACATCAAAGTAGCGAAGTTCTGGCGAAATTTTCTGGTTAGGCGATTTCTGGAGTCAGTAGTAAAGATGCCATACTTTTATGTTGAATATGAAGCTAGTTAAATGTGAAATTATTCATGGTTAAACTAGACATATAGAGCGTTTCAAATATAACTAGAATATATTATTTCGAGTTCTGTGCTAGGAGATACAAATTCCCAAAGTTGGGCTATGTTTTCTGGAAAATTTCTGAGCAGAAGTTAGAAACACTAAACCTGGGAAAGACTCACGCAATCTGGGAAAAAATGAGTATTTTTACTTAAAACTAGACATCCTAAGGATTCCGAGGAATTTTACGGATCCTCGTTTTGATTTTTGTAGAATTAGTTATGTTTTTCAAACATTAGGCGAAAAATCAGCCCATATGCTGTCAAACAGCGTTTTCTACGAAATTTATAGAAAGTAATTGAAAAATAAATACACCAGGGGTAAAATGGTCAGTTGTGACTAAGATATTTACTAGAATATTATTTATGAATTAATAAATGCGATATTACCCTTATAGGATATCTGTGATCGCATTCCAACCGTCAAACGTACCGTAAATCATCAACGAATGTACGGACGCGTATTGTAACCTTAACACTTTTGCTTGTTGTATGTTTATACATGATAGTTGTATTCATAGACTAAGACTCTGTCTTAAATGATTCATTATACAATCAGCTATATACGGGTTATAATTATAAAATACCGTTAAGTTTTCCAAGCGCTGAGGACACGACTGTACATCGTGGCACTGGTGAAGAGTGCAGACAAGTGATAACATGCATGTGCGATAGCTATGTATGGTTATTGTTTTACATATCTGATTATGTACTGCTGACATGTGATGAATAAACTGTCATTCATATATTGTTTACCTAAGCATGAGGTTAACCATTACCTGAGGTCCGATGGGCATTGGACCTCAGCTCTTCCCTCAGCTTCAGGATCCAGGGGAATCAGGATCGAGGACAAGGGTAAGGAGACGGCGTAAGAACCAGTTAGAGACGTTATTATTTTGTTGTGTACTTTACTAAATACTCGGATGACTGTACTATGAACAAGCAGATACACTGCAAACAATGTTATTCAGTTACTCTTTGTTTTGAAAAAAAAAAATCCGAAGCTCAACTTAGATCAAAACGCTATGAAAACGTTTACGAAAACGGGGTGTTACATTTTTGGTATCAGAGCGTTTTACCTGGCATGAATCCAACTATGTTATAAACAAACTATTCGTCGAAGGTAGGGCTAATCTATGTGGGTAAGTCAATCAGTCACCGTGAACTCGGTGAGACTCCCATGATAGACATCTATCTGGCCAATCGGTTTGAGTAACAGAGTTAGGAACTACGCCTTTTTAAAGCATATTTTGAAAACTGAGTACTGATATAACCCTGTTGCTATGTTCTAGAGATGGACAGGAACAATGTTCCCTACATTGATTATTACGGCATGAGGAGACGTACGGCGCGTAGATCCGTAGTCCCCGAGATGGTAGGGTTAAGACTTAACCCGGAGCCGGTGTATCCACCACCTGTACCAGAACTAGTATACCATTTTGATCCAATACACCCTTTTCGTACCAAAGGAGGACCCGGAGCCTGAGTACCATCCCGGACCGGAATATTTTGATGAGCACCTCTATGACCCAGCACCTATTGATGCAGAGCCCCTAAATGTTATGTATCCACTAGTACCTGTTAGCCCTGACAGTTCACATCACTTATCGGTAGGCTACAACTTCGACTACCTAGAGATCAGAGATCTTGACATCAACTCTGACGCAGACTCTGACGATCTCCAGTTTATCGTGAACGACAACACCATCCTAACACAGAATTTACATGTGGAGCTTGTCCATGCCGGACTAACCTCTGGAACCGACAAAGATAAGTACATGCAGTATTTGACCCATGTTAAGAAATCCTATCATAGGAACTCCCGTTACATATTTATGTACCCTTCTAGAGACTGGATCAGATCCACTCTTCATCATTTTCCCTGTACCCGTTTTTGGTTAGATAAAACCAACGAAATCCTGAACGAGGGAAATATTGAGGATGTCTATTCATGCCTCTGGCGTCTCAAACGCCTAGTGTACCTAAACATGTAGTCGGAGGATGGAGAGCGGGAGCTAGATCAATAAAGCTGCGGAAGTAATTATAGTAGTAACGTTGTAAGATAACGATATGAGTAAGCGTAGTTACTTATGTATAATAGTTTTTCTAGAAAACACTACTATGTAAGAAACCCGATGAAATAAAAGGGTTTGTAGTGTAAAATACTAGTGAAAGACCTAGACTAATGGAATATATGATCTATGAATCTATAAATGTTTGTGATATACTAATTGTTGTTTTATCTATGTCTAACGTTTTCCCTAATAAAGGAAATAGAATGAAAAATGACAAACTTACGAGGAGCCGGAGCTCCCAGAGGTCGAGGCAAAGGCCGAGGTAGAGGACGAGGCAGACAACCTCGAATAAACACAATACCGGTATTAAACCCTGAGCAACAAGCTCAAGAACCTAACCAGCCACAACAAAATGCCTAGTAAGAGGTAATGGCTATGTTACTTGAACAACGAACAATGGTAGAGGAACTTCGTGCGGAGAGGCAAGCAGAAAGACACGCAGAGGAACAACAAGCTGAGGGAGAACAAGATACTGAAAGAGAAGAAGATGAGAGACATGCTGAGGGGTCGGAAAGATCCCAGTCACCACCTAGACTCGACAGAGCAATGGTGAATCTACCTCAACCCCGTAGAGAAGCTGAGACTACACAATATTGGGTTACCCAGTTTTGCAAGTTGAAACCACCAGCTTTCCGAGGTAAACTTGACTCGGTTGAAGATTGGTTAATGAGGCTAGAGAAGATCTTCGAAGTAATGGAGTGCCCTGAGAATCGCAAAGCTCAACTTGCGATTTACAAATTAGAAAGAGATGCAGATAGATGATGGAGAAACATGGCGTCAACATTACGGGCACGCTACTATCCCATCACATGGGAAAAATTTCTAGAAAAATTCAACGATCAATACTTTCCTCCCTCTGTGCAAGTGACCAAAGAATCGGAATTCCTCCACATCCAACAAGGTCAAGAGGAGTCATTCGATGACTACTATGCCCGTTTCACCAACCTATCATGATACTCATCGCACCTGCGAAGGAACGATGATGAGAGCAGTATGGCAAATACACTGATTTACGGGTTGAAGTACGAGATAAGGGAAAGACTTGTGTATCAGTAGTTCCATGAATTAATCCATGATGTGGAAGCATGTCGGCTGATTGAGCGAAATTTGAAAGAACTAGCAGGTTTAACTGCGGAAGCTCCGTTCAGAAGAGGAAAGCACCTTGGGGCAATTTTCGTGGAAACAAAAGGCCATTTCAGTCTGGCCAGTCGAACTTTTCAAAGGCACTGGGACCCGGACCGTGTCCAAAATGCGGGAAGTACCATGAAGGTACTAACTGCGATCGGAAGATAGTATGCTTTAAGTGTCAAAAGCCTGGACACATCAGCGTGCACTGTCCTCAGAGAGCTGCGAAGATAAGGCCGCAAAACCCAGGCCGGGTTTTTACTCTGACAAACGAGGAGGCTAAGAAGTCTCCGGAGATGATCCAAGGTACTATCTTTCTTAATGGGAATTTGTTGCAAGTGTTGTATGATTCGGGTGCTAGTCACTCGTTTATTTCCTATAACTATGCAAAACGTTTAGGAATGCATGCCTATAAATTACCTTATGATTTGGTAGTATCTACACCACTTGGCGTAAAATCCCTAGCTTCTGATGTATGCTTAAATTGTGTTGCGAGTGTGGATGGACGAGACTCGAATGTAGACCTTATCCAATTACCACTCCATGGCATCGACGTCATACTCGGTCTTGATTGGCTAACGGCAAACAATGCAATGATCGATTGTGGTAATAGGAAGATATCGTTCTTACCTTCACTCAGTAGAGACAAGATTGATGTGAGCCTTAATTTTCTCTTCGTTGCGGAAGCTCAGAGATGTTTAAAGCATGGATGCCAAATGTACATGGTGTTATTCTCAGTCAAGGCAGAAGCCGAACCTTCACTCAAAGACATCTCTATTGTGAATGAATTTCCTGACGTATTTACAGAGGATCTCACTGAGCTACCTCCGGAAAGGGAAGTCGAGTTTACCATTGAATTGATGTCTGGAACAGGATCGATATCAAAAGTGCCGTATCGTATGGCACCAAATGAGATGCAGGAATTGAAAAAGCAACTGGAAGAACTTCTAGAGAAAGGGTTCATCCAACCTAGCGTATCACCATGGGGAGTCCCAGTGCTATTTGTGAAGAAGAAAGACGGAAGTTTTCGACTCTGTATCGATTATCGCGAGCTGAACAAAGTGACCGTCAAGAACAAGTACCCACTTCCCAGGATTGATGATATGTTAGATCAATTATCTGGTTTCAGTGTTTTTTCAAAAATTGATTTGCGTTCAAGATATCATCAGCTACGAGTTAAAGCTAGTGATGTTCCCAAGACGGCTTTCAGAACCAGGTATGGGCATTACGAATTCCTTGTGATGCCTTTCAGTTTGACAAATGCACCTGCCGTGTTCATGGATTACATGAACCATATTTTCCGTCAACACCTAGATAAGATTGTGGTGGTGTTTATTGACGATATCCTTATCTATTCTAAAAGTAGAGAGAAGCACGAAGAACATATGCGACTAGTATTGAGTATACTCAGGGATAAGCAACTCTTTGCTAAGTTAAGCAAATGTTAGTTTTGGCTGCCGGAAGTTAGATTTCTGGGCCATGTCATATCACACGACGGAGTTGCTGTTGATCCCAGCAAAGTGGAAGCAGTTCTGGACTGGAAAAGACCAGAGACAGTGACGGAGATACGTAGTTTTCTGGGTCAAGCGGGGTACTACCACAGATTTATACAGAACTTCTCTCATCTTGCCCTACCATTGACAAAGCTCACGAGGAAAAACCAACCCTTTGTATGGGGCGAGGACTGTGAGTATAGCTTTCAGAGACTGAGGGAGAAGTTGACCACAACACCAGTATTGATAATCCCAGATCGGAGTGAGACTTATGTAGTCTATAGTGATGCCACTGGGCATGGATTGGGATGTGTCCTGATGCAATAGGGCAGAGTGTTGGCTTATGCCTCTCGTCAGCTGAAGCCTCATGAGTCAAATTATCCTACGCATGATTTAGAACTTGCGGATATCGTGTTTTCTTTGAAGATATGGAGGCATTATCTATACGGTACAACCGTAGAATTATACTGCGACCACAAGAGCCTGGAATACCTTTTTGATCAAAAGGAACTCAACATGAAATAGCGTCGCTGGATGGAGTTACTCAAAGACTATGACCTGGAGATTAAATATCATCCAGGTAAAGCGAACGTCGTTGCATATGCTCTTAGCAGAAAATCGGTGCAAGTAGCGTACATGATGGTTCAAGAACTGACATTGCTTGAAGACTTTAGGGATTTGAATTTTTCAAATCAAATTTACAGAAATTTCAATGCACCTGGTGAAGCCTATCTTGCAAGTCTTCTTGTTAGTCAAGGAGAATACGATTTGAGAGACGAAGTCGAGGAAGCTCATAAACAAGATGATTGAGCTATTTCAATGTGGGAGATGATCGCTTAAGGAAAAACTCAAGACTATGACCTATGCCTTAGTGGTTTAGTCAGATACAAAAAATGGATTTACATACCGCCAATTGATGAATTGAGGCGTAAGGTATTGGATGAGGCTCATAAGAGTAAATACACTCTACATCCAGGAATGGTCAAAATGTACCAGAATCTGAAGTCCGAACTCTGGTGGCCCGAACTAAAGAAAGATGTGACCGAATATGTAGCCAAATGCTTAACTTGTCGAAAGTTAAGATTGAACATCAACGATCCTCTGGTCCTCTCAAAGGACTAGGAATTCCGAATGGAAATGGGAATGCGTAACCATGGATCTGGTTGTGGGTTTGCCTAAGATCAGGAATCACGATGCGATCTGGGTAATTGTCGATCGATTGACCAAGTCATCACACTTTATCCCCATCAGCGTTAACTATTCTCCAGAGAGGTTGGCGGAGATTTACATCAAAGAAATTGTAAGACTTCATGGTGTACCGAAGAGCATTGTCTCCGATCGTGATTGACGATTTACATCTCGTGTTTGGCAAGCTTTGCACGAAGCATTGGGAACGAAACTGAGATTTAGTTCAACTTATCACCCTCAGACCGATGATCAATCTGAAAGAACAATACATACACTCGAAGATATGCTTAGAGCGTGTGTATTGGACTTCAAGGGCCATTGGGACCAACACCTGCCATTAGCAGAATTCACGTACAACAACAGCTACCATGCAAGTATACAGATGGCACCATTTGAAGAGTTGTACGGGCGGAAGTGTCAATCACCTATACGCTGGACGGAACTATCTGAGTGAGAATTTCTCGGACCGGATATAGTTGACAAGACCTCCGAACAAATCGCTTTAATCAAAAAGAGACTCTTAGCAGCACACAGCAGACAGAAGAGTTACGCTGACAAAAGGAGACGACCTCTAGAATTCAACGTCGGAGAAAATGTATTTCTAAAAATATCCCCAGTTACCGGTGTCGGTAGAATACTGAAAAGGCGGAAGCTAAGTCCTCGTTACATAGGACCATTTGAAATCCTGGCAAAACGTGGACCAGTTGCGTACCAAATAGCGTTACCCCCAAACCTGAGTAAACTTCACGATGTTTTCCATGTTTCCCAACTGAATATGAGACCATCGAATTGCGACATGATAATACTTTCGAAGTCGAGCCAGAGCGAATTCTTGATCATCAAGAGAGGCGGATAAGACACAGGAGTATTCCGATAGTGAAGGTGGTCTGGAAGGGTTTATCACCTAACAAAGCGACTTGGGAAACAGAAGAAGACATGACAAAGAAGAACCCGGATTTTGTAATACCCGGATAATTATTTATCTGGAATATTATATTTCGATAAATAATACCTATTGAAAATAGGTGAATATGTGGTTTCAAATAATAAGTAATAATTATCTTATTTTCTAAGGTAATTACTATGTAAATTAGGAGAGATAAAGAGCTAAAATGTATTTTTATGGCATTAAATGGCCTAAAAATATTATGATAAATCCCAAGAGGTAGTAAAATATTTATAAAAATTAGAAAGTATGTTGTCTCTAATTTTAGGAATTTTTGGGATTATTTCCTTGAAAAATAGAGAAGCATAAATATAATAATATTAAAAGCACTTTATGGCCTCATGATTTTTAATATTTTACATGGGACATAAAATACCAATGTCGGTCAATAGTTGTGAGATAATAATTTATCCTAATTATGAAAATTATCAACAGTTAGTAAGTGGCTAATTAAGTAATTAGTGGCTAATTGTTTAGATTAAGATATAAGTAAATTAATTAGTGAATAATTAATTTAAGGGAGAAATTCGAAATTAATAATTAAATAAATAATAAAATATTAATAAAATATTTTATGCTTAGAAAAATAAATAACAAATAAAAGAAAAATAAATAAATATCTAGATATTTTGAATAAAATAATAATATAATTGGTAAAGAGCCAACGGGAGATATGAGAACATATAGAAATAAAATTATACCTCAAGATATAGAAATTTAGTCTTTTATCAATTTGGACTTTTTATGAACCGGTGAAATTCTATCTCGGATTGAGCGGTCTCGGAAGTCGGTTACGGAACCAATAGGGTATTTAAGACACCGGTAGGACGGAAAAATGCAGATAGAGGATTTAGAGTCAATACTTGAAACAAGTAGTTGCCGTGAATTAGGAATCTAGTGACTTAGGTCAAATCATATTACAAACCGGTGGATTTTTGCCTAGACGCGACGCTTCCGAATTCAATTCCGTAAAAAGACGTCTGTCCTAAAATCTTCAAAGAGATAACGGAATACCCTTAATGGGATCATAAATTTCATTAAACTAGATATTCCTAATGAGAAAGAAAGAAACTTCGAAACTCTGCATCGGCATTTCGCGATTCGTCAAGATTACGCGTTTCGGACACGGATCGAAACTTTATCGTACGGCTCGAGATGTCTCCATCAAGATGACATCATTTTGTTGACTATTGGGGAGGGGAGGTCTGCACAAGAAATGGAGGGCCAAGAGTGTTTTGTCCTCAAAAATGCGATCCTACGGTCCATATTCGTCAAGACTGAAGTTTGAATTATTTACCGTTCTGCCATCGGTCTCTTCTATAAATACCAAGCTCCTCTTCTTCATTTTTCACACCAAAAATCTGCATCTTATAGAGAAGTTAGAGAGAGAAGCTCTGGAGAAAGTCTGAGCAAAGTCTGGGTAAGTTCTTCGGTCCTTAGTCTTAAGTTTCGGTAGTTCTTTCGGTAGATATAGTAGGAATGCTAGATTTATCTTTAAATTTTCAAGATAGTCTAGATATCATATTTAGGGGTAAATATGATATATATTTCGAAAATATGATGAGGGAAAAGATCTGTCAAAATTCGGCGGATAGAGCGAAAACAATGAAGCTCCTGCGAAATTCCGCCGATAAGGGGTTCGGGGCAAAATGGTAATTTGTACCTAAAATGTCCGTTATGCTGCTAAAAGTTGTTAAATATTATCCTTATAGGATATCTGTTATAATCGAATTGCTGTCGAGCCGCTGTTGTGCCGCCGTCACACCGCTGTTTTTCTCGCTATCGGAAATTTACCGCTTTCCGTAAAAGTACCGTTTTTCGTCAATGAAGGTACATTCGCGTACTGTAACACTAACTCTGATGGTTATTGTATGCATATATGTATTTTCCTCCGTCATGTTGTATTTTCTATGTTGTGCCTTAACCTTACATCCGATTGTATTGTTATTGCCGTCCATATCCGATTATGTCCAATGTCTCGTTTGTGCCTTAACCTTACATCCGACCGTATTGTTATTGCCGTGCATATCGATCATGTACATTTCTCCTTGTGCCTTAACCTTACATCCGACTTTGTATTGTTATTGCCATATATATCTGATTATGTATACCCTACTTTGAACGTAGTAAGTGTCGTCAAAATTCCATGAATATCTCGTAGTACTTATATGATGTATGTAAACATGAGGTTAACTTAGTTACTCCGGGGTCCGGTGCATTGGACCTCAGCTCTTAACATAGCGTCAGGTTCAAGAGGACCGAGGACCGAGGACCGAGGAGAAAGGCAAGCGAGCCGCATAAAGACCCTACCAAGACTTCTTATGTTTTTGTAGTTACACGACGTTAGACGTCCGAAAACAATGTCCCGTTATTGTAATCACCGGACTTACGGCATTTGAAATATATGTATCGAGTTACTCAATTGATCCGATGCTCTACTCTGATGAAAAAAAATATACTGCTTTTGAAAATGGGATGTTACAGATTTCATGGCTCGTAGTCTAGTTCGAATAGAGTAAATTTCGAGGGCGAAATTTTGTTTAAAAAGGGGAGAAATGTAATACCCGAATAATTATTTATCTTAAATATTATATTTTGATAAATAATACCTATTTAAAATAGGTGAATATGTGGTCTCAAATTTTTGTATTGTATTTGTTTTATTTTCTAGGCAATTCTTCCCTAGAATTAGAATGACCAAAGACTAATTTTTCTAAATCTTATCAGGGATTATAAAATACCCTAAGATTATCATAATTAAGTATAATCTTAATTATGTCATAAAAGACAATTAAATGTCATCAAAATGCCTAAATCAATTAGAGAAAATTAACAACAATTAATGGACAATCAAATTTACATCAATTAAAATAATTGAATAAATTTTCATAATTAATCTAGTGGCAATTAAAAAATAATCAAATAGGATATTTTGACTTAATTAAAAATCAAGAACCAATAAGGGTTCAATATTAACATAAAATGGATTGCTAAATACCATAATTAATGTATGAACCAATCTTACAATTAAAGATTGTGATTAAATGAAATACAAACATTTGGCTTTAATGCTAATTAAAGATTGAATCATCTTCCCCAAAAGTCAATAAAAGTGGCGCATAGCACATGTATAATTTTGTTGTTGTTGTTGTTGTTATTTCTCTTCAAATAAAACAATCAAACCAAGTAATTAATATATGTTGCTAATAGTAATAATAATAAAGAAAAAGAAGCAACACACATTAATGAATGAATAAAGTAGGGATGTCAGCATGCATTTATCAATTCATTTTAATACACATTGTTGAATGAAAAAAATAGGATGTTGGCAATGCAATTGGTTATTTTATTTTATTTTTTTAAAAAAACAGATTTAATGACTAAAGCAAATGGATGTCGGCCAAGACACCAGGGTGAGACGTCTTTTTCTTTCATAAAATAATCCTTGAATTATCCAAGATATTTGAATAACAAAAAGGACAATAAATTAGCTATTTGAGTTAGGCATGTCGGCATGAAATTAAATGGAGGGGATTAATCTTCAAAAAGTGCATTTTCCATCCAATGGCTAGGGTGAATCTTGATCACAATTAAATTCCTTTTGTGTCCCCAATTTTCTCCTATAAATAGGAGGCTTGGGATCACTTCATTTTAACACCAAAATCAAGTAACGATCTGAATATAGAGAGAAGTGAGAGTGTGTGAGGAGTATCTTGAAGGAATTCAAGCAATAGCAAGGTAAGTTCTTAGAGTTTTAGCTTTTAAATTCATAGATAGATTTTTGCTTTGATCTTAAATATGCTAGAGTAATTTTATTTTCAAGTTTTTATGGTTAAAAATGGCTTCATTTTTTTAAAAAAAAGATGGAAGAAGTGATATATCAAAATTTTTGGAAGAGAAATATCAAAGTAGCGAAGTTACGCGAAAGTTTTCGGTTAGGCGATTTCGGATTCGAGTAGTAAAGATGACATAAGTTTATGTTGAAGATGAAGCTAGTTAATTCTGAAATTATTCATGGTTGAACTAGACATATAGAGCTTTTCTAATTTACCTAGAATGCATTATTTCGAGTTCTGTGCTAGGAGATAAAATTCCGAAAGTTGGGCTATGTTTTCTGGAAAATTTCTGAGCAGAAGTTATAAACACTAAACCTGGGAATGACTCACACAATATGGGGAAAATTAGTATTTTTACTTAAAACTAGACATCATAAGGATTTCGAGGAATTTTATGGATCCTCGTTTTGATGTTTGTATAATTAGTTATGCTTTTTCAATGTTAGGCGAAAAATCAGCCCATATGCTGTCAAACATCGTTTTTTACGAAATTTATAGAAAGTAATTGAAAAATAAATACACCACGGGTAAAATGGTCAGTTGTGACTAAGATATTTACTAGAATATTATTTATGAATTAATAAATGCGATATTGCCCTTATAGGATATCTGTGATCGCATTCCGACCGTCAAACATACCGTAAATCATCAACGAAGGTACGGACGCGTATTGTAACCTTAACACTTTTGCTTGTTGTATGTTTATACATGATAGTTGTGTTCATAGACTAAGACTCTATCTTAAATGATTCATTATACAATCAGCTATATACGGGTTATGATTATGAATTACCGTTAAGTTTTCCAAGCGCTGAGGACACGACTGTACATCGTGGCACTGGTGAAGAGTGCAGACAAGTGATAACATGCATGTGCGATGGCTATATAAGGTTATTGTTTTACATATCTGATTATGTTATGCTGATATGTCATGAATAAACTGTAATTCATATATTGTTTACATAAGCATGGGGTTAACCGTTACTTGAGGTCCGATGGGCATTGGACCTCAGCTCTTCCCTTAGCTTCAGGATCCAGGGGAATCAGGATCGAGGACAAGGGTAAGGAGACAGCGTAAGAACCAGACAAAGACGTTATTATTTTGTTATGTACTTTACTAAATACTCGGATGACTGTACTATGAACAAGCAGAAACACTACAAACAATGTTATTCAGTTACTCTTTGTTTTGAAAAATAATAATTCCGAAGCTCAACTCTGATCAAAATGCTATGAAAACGTTTACGAAAACGGGGTGTTACAAAATTCCTTCTTAGACTAATTGTAATACCCTAAAATTCTTGTTTATCATAAATACTATATTTTGATCAATAATGCATATTAAGTAAAGGTGGATATGTGGTCTCAAAATTTTGTAATTTGTTAGCTATATTTTAGGCAATTTTCTCTTGGAATTAAAACAACCAAAAGCTAATTTTTTGGCTGCATCTAAGGATCATAAAAACAATATAATTATTATATTAAATCATAGTTCCTATATAATTAAAATAAGCAAGAAAATGTTATGAAAACACTTAAACAAGTTAAAGGGAATTAACAAAAATTAATGGGCAATTAAGTTTTCACTAATTAAATAATTGTGTAAATCTTCATAATTAATCAAGGGGAAAATTAAGAAGCAACAATTAGGGGATGTCTTAATTAAAAATCAAGGATCAATTAAAAGACAAGATTAAGCCTTGAATGAAGCATTAATGATCATAATCAATTAAAGAGCCAATCACACTATGATAATTATCCCTAATAACATCTAAACCACTATATTAGGAGTGCTAATTAAGATTAAATATCCATCCCCCAAAGTCCAGAGCAAGAACGCATGGCACATGGGAGGAGAGAGAGGAAAAGATTAAAGAATATTATAACTAAAAGCACATGTGTTTTAAAAATAAAGATCTTCAAATAGTTGTAGGATTTTTCAAATACAAATAGAAGGCCAAGATTAATACTAATAAAGATAAATCTAATGGTTCTAATTAATCATACAATTAAGCTAAATCCATGTGAAATTTAATGGACCAATAGGAGGCTTAGGACTTCATTTATTAGAGACAAGGAAAGCACAATTCTTGAGCCATAAGAGGGAAGGCACGGTTTGCTTGGTGGAAAAGAAGGAAGTTTATCTTATTTAATATAAAGATATTATCATAGAAGCACATGGGATAATGAATTATAAAAGCTCATTAAATGAATGGAAGAGGATAAGAAAGAGAGAGGAGAGCACGGTTTTGAAGAGGGAAAAGAGAAGGAAAAAAGAAAGCTTGGAGGAGGAGTTAAAAGGGAAAAAGGGAAAATGTACATGTGGGGCCCACAACTCTTGAACAACCAATGAGAAAAATCAAAGAAAATGGGCTAAATCCTATGTAAATTAAACTAACCATTGAGAACCTTTTTAGTCATAAGATGTGTCTCATGGAATACCAAACAACATGAAGCCTTGATTAAGTAAGATGATCCAATGGTTTAGGATCTTGGATTTTCAATATAAATAGAGAGCAATCCTCTCTTCATTCTTCACACCAAACTCATACCAAAATTGGTGAGTTTAAGATGATAGCGAAGCAAGAAGGAGGAAGGAGTAGCAAGAGTCTTCAAGAGGTAAGCTCTAGCTTTTAGTTTTCTAGTCTTTAAATTTGTAGTTGGATTATATTTTGATCTTGAATCTTCCAATATATTTTTGATTTCATGTTTTTATGGCTTCATTATGAAAATTTGATGGAAAATATGATGGAGCAAAATTCTTGGAAGTTGAAGATCAAAAGTAGTGAAATTCTGGAAAAAAATTTGGTTAGGAATCAGCACAAAAAAGGCCATAATTTTATGTAGAAGATGAAGTTATAAAATTATGAACTTTTTTATGCTTAACGTAGACATCTATAGCTTTCCAAATATACCTAGAATGTGTCATTTTTGATTTTTTTGCAAAGAGATAAAAATTCTTGAAAAGGGGCTACGTTTTCTGAAATGTTTCTGGGCAGAGGCTGAAAACGCTAAACCTGGGAATGATTCACTAATGCTGGGTAAAAACCAGTATTTTTCATCAAAACTATACTTCCTAAGGATTCCGGGGAATTTTACGGATCCTCGTTTCAATTTGTCTAGAATTGATTACGATTTTTCAAAGTTAGAGGAAAATCTTGCCATAATGCTGAAGTAGCGTTTTTAAAGAAAATGTGAGGACAAAAATGGAATAATAAATCCACCGAGGGTAGAAAGGTAAAGTAAACCTTTAGAATATTATTCTAAACAATATGATATTTATCAAATATCATATAATAATCCGACAATGAGGTATAGGATATCCGGGAAGTCCGGAGTCAGGTTCAAAGGTCGGGCATGTTGACCATTACACGATGAAAGGTACGTTCACGTACAGTAACTTTAACTCTGATGTGTCTTGTATGGATGTATTTGGTAGTATGATTCATAGGGTCATGGACAAGACTATGTCTTAGATCATGTACCGTGGCCAAGGCTTTGTCTTAGGTCAATATTTACATACATTCAACTTTATATGGGTTATAGTCTTGATAATGCCGTTGAGTTTTAATTTTCTAGCGCTGAGGACACGAGGAGTTGTCGTGGCACTGGTTAGTGCAAACATAGACAACCTTACATGTGTTGTGTGCTGTTATTGTGACTAATCTTACATCTACTGTGTGCTTATGTATTGCTGTAATGTAATGAACATCTGTCATACATATACTGTTATACTTTTCATATAAGGTTAACTGTTACCTGACATTCAATTTGATTGAATCTCAGCATTAACTAAAGGTTCAAGAAAAGGAACCAGGATCAGAGAAGGCACCGAAGGATGGAGCCGAAGAGAGGCACCGATGGACAGAGCTGGGAAGAGGCATCGGACAAAGCAAATGCCGGAAGAGCATCATCAGAGCATTCATTCTGGCACGGATTTAACGAGGTTACTTCAAACAAGTTTGGTCTTTGAAGCGGGGCTAGTCTATGTGGATCGATCAATAAGTCGCTGTGAACTTGGTGAGACTTCCACGATAGACACCTACCTGGCCAAATTGTTTGAGTAACTGAGTTAGGTTCATTTCCCCAAGTCTAGCTACGACTTGGTTGAAGATTGTATAGTTACCAAAAAGAGTTGTAATTATACAAAGCTCTGTACTAATGTATCACATGAATATTCCTTCGGGAAATTTTTAATATATCAGCTTATGTCAGGACATCAGCATATGTCTGGGCATTTTATCTCAGTTACTCATCGTCCGAACATTGGTGCATGATCTTCGTTTCTGCATTACTCTAAGCTGTAGCACCTCAAACTCTGTCGATTTTCTAAAACTGAGTGTCACACGACACGATTTCAAGCATGAAATTTGGGTGTTACACTAATTGGTGTGAAGTTATCAGAATGAAGGCGTTAATAGATCAGAGTAAGTCACAACAGAGAGCATGCTTAACGTTTGGACGAATGAGTGACTGATAACATATGCCCAGACATATGCTGGTTAATTAAAATTCCTTGAGGAATATAAGCGTGATACAACTTAAATTCTTTGCGGTGTATTCGGTCGGCACGTTAGTGGTACAGTTATCCAACTATTCGAAAATTATACATAATACTATCCCAAAATAAAACTCCGGCTGAGTCCTCACGCGTGCTGCTTACCCTTGTCTCCGGCTTCCGATCTTGAAGCTAGGGTAAATTATGAGATTCAATCCCCATTGAATATTAGGTAACAGTTAACCTCATGCTCAAGTATAAGCAATATATGTATGACAGATATTCATTACATTTCCGCATTAACCATACATAACACACAGCCAATGTAAAATTCACAACACAACAATACATAGCACACATCAAATGTAATGTTCACAACGTTTGCACTCACCAGTGCCACGCCCTCACGTGTCCTCAGCGCTAGGAGAACATACATACGGCATTATCATGACTATAACCCGCACAAAGCTGAATGTATGTAAACTGGTGACCTAAGACCAAGTCTTAGCCACAATGCATGACCCAAGACCTAGTCTTGTCCATGACTCTATGAATCATCTAATCACAAATAAGCATACAAGACAACATAAGAGTTAGAGTTACAGTACGCGTCCGTACCTTAGTTTACGTAGCTAGTGGTACTTTCACTTTTTGGTATTGATTCCTGACTTTCCCGGATATCCTATAATAGCATCACCGCATTATTTCCCTTATAAATAATATCCTAAGGGATGTCATTGCCACTATTGACCTTTCTACCCTTGGTGGATTTTGTTATTCCATTTATACCCTTTTTAATTATTATTAATTAATAATAACACTCTTTTATTTATTATTAGTTAATAACTCCCTTTATTATTTATTAATAATTCCCCTTTTTTATTAATGTACTATTTATTCCTTATTTAATAATAATATTATTATTTATTACTATTTGTTTACTTTATTATCATTATTATTGTTATTTATTATTATTATTATTTTCTACAGATTTATAGAAAATATCATTTAAAAATATTACTAAAACATAAATTATGTTGTAAACTTTTCTAACGCCAAAAATTAAGCAATTAAGCAAATCTTCAATTTCCCATCACCACTGTAAAGCATGCATGTTTGCTAGAAATGTGGCAATAAGAAAAATTATATGTATTACTCATACACACACACGCACAGTAGCATCTATGAAGGTGTGTAGCAAAAAGTACAAGACAACAAGTTTTCATGACAGTGAAAGTTTTCTAACATCTTCCTTCTCAAAGCCTTAGCTACACACACACACACAGATATATATATATATATATATATATATATTATGGTGTATTTCCTAAACTTACATAGCCATGCACGTGACATATCTATACGTTTAAGGAGTAAGTTTTTTTTTTTTTATTTCAAGATGCATATATATATATATATATATATATATATATATATATATCTCCAACACAAGTTTTCCTCCTATTTATATATCCATTCTCAAATGCAACGATACACATGCACATACCCAGTACATGACAGTAAGGTTTTAACTTTTATATGTATACATATAATTTACTCTCACAACAAAACCCAGGGACACATGTTCCGCAGTAATATATATATCTATGTTTCTCTTTGTACTTGTCAGTAAGAAAACCTCAGTAAAAACTACAGCCTTTTGAACCTAAAACTGACTTTAGGATTGGTTTGGCACAACTAAAAAATACAAGTGATGATGGTTATTGGTTGATCCACTAAATTTTATTGCACCGTGATACATTTAGGCTTGGCGTTTTTTTTTTTTTTTTTTTGAAGAGATCTATTTGTCTTTTATGTAACAGTTACATATACGGGTGGAAATGCATCATTTGCACACAAAGTATCATGAGTAAGCTAGCAAAAGCAGCTGTTTTATGACAGGGAGATAACAAAAAGAAGGGGGACCTTAACTATATACCTTATATATAGCTTTTATATTTCCTCCCCAGTAGCAGCGATATACATATATATACCTAGAACCATATTTTCAGACTTTTCCACAAGGCAGCATGTATTATGGAAACAAGAAGAAAGAGAAAGCTTATACCTCTATTTTTCAGGGTCCAAACAGAGCGAGCTAGATGGCCGGTTCCTCTCTCACGTTCTCTCTCTTTGTTTTTTCTCCTTCTCAATCTCTCGTTCTCTCCCTCGCTATTGCTGTCCGTTCTCCTTCTCGGGTTGAAGTAAAATGAGCAATGAAGGCATGAAGCTATGGTTACATATATTTATATGAGGACCCTCAGACCAGTCCGAGAAAAGAATGACGGACCAGAAGAGTATTACTCAACGCTGGGCTCGAGGCGTATGGGTGTAGCTGTTCTTGCGTGTACTGTTAAAGCCGCAAGTGAGATTTGGAGGTAAGGTAAAATCTGATTTGCTGTCATCTTTTCCCATGAATAAATGGAGATAATGGTTGGTGGAAATCAAAAGTAATGGGCTGGTTTTGGTAACGTGTGGCTTTATATCTGCTGATTGCATATGGGCCAAAGGGTTTAAGAATGATAAACAGATATGGAGTTTAGGGTGCTACGTATATGGGCTTTGTTCCTTATGTTGGAATGATTGAAAGAAGATTAATGGATATTGTTTTGCTAGGGTCTATTTCCTTACGTGTTGGCTGCCAAAAATGAAATGGGTTTGGTGTTTCATTGGGTGTATGGGCCAAATGAAGAGTGAAATAATTAATGACAATGGTATAACAGATGGGTCTTGCTTCGCGTTTTTCATGTGGGGCTTGGAGAGAAGTAAATGGGAGATAAATAGATATATGGGTTGGTATTATTTATGGGCTTTATGTAACATTTTATCTTTTGCCATGATTTTCCTACTTTTACTATGAAACAAGTCCCTAATTTTTCAAACAATTAATTTAATCATTTGGCCAAATTCCACTATTTTAATTCTCATATATTATTTCTATATTCTTTTTAGGCATTATTCATTTCTTATTTGAATTATTCTTTTCCTAAATTAAATTAAAGAAAAAAAAAAGTTTAAATTATAATAATTATTCTCATAATTATTTTAGGCTAAATTTTCACAATTAATTTCCATATAATATTTCTAATTTCGAATCCCAAAATTTGGGGTGTTACACTACGGGTCTGTTTGGTTTGAGGGGACCGAAGAGGAGGAGGATGGAGGGATTTTGGTCTCCTCCCCTCATTTGGTGATCATATTTTTTAGGAGGGGAAGGAATTTTTTTTAAAATTTTCCCCTCCCTTCTCTCAAAAATGTCACCCCCCAAATATGACGGATTCGGAGAAATTATAAAAATTAGTTTGTCAATGGACAAAGATGCCCCTGCAACTTTTTTATTATTGCTAAAATACCTTATGTTGGTATGTTTGTCTTGTCCCTGCACCGTGTCTGTCGTCGTGCTTTGTTTCTGTCGTTGCTGGTGTTTGCTTGTGTTTGCATACGTCTTAATATATTTTTATAGATCTCGATAGCTCTAGTAATCTATGGCTATCTGACTTTTCTTCAGTTACTAGCGTCTATTAATTGCAACCTGGTTTATGGTGTTAGCAATTGATCAGTTTGTTCGAAATTTTGATCTGAAACGTTTACCAGAATCAAAAACAGAACTAGCTGTAATACAAATAGATGGGCGGCTGCAGATCTTACAAAGAAAAGCCTCGTTCAAGAAGAAAATATGACTTCGTCGGCCTGTATCCTCCTTCTTCTACTCTCGGAATCAGAAAATTTATTCCTCTTCTTCTATTTCCAGGGAAGTGAGCGATGATGGCTTTACTTGGGAGAAGCGGGGAACGACGGAGGCAGTGTGGCACAGAATACAGATTTATTTCCTTTTTTTTTTTGGCAGAAAAAAATATAATATTTGGACTGAAAAAAAAAATATCTAATAACACTTATAAGTTTTTGTGCCAGCTTTTATAATATAAATTAAGATTTGTAAATTTTCATATTCACCCTTATTTTTTATTATTATCGATTGTTAGAATATTTATATGCATTTATAAATCTACCCATAAACTTAATTATATAAATAATTTGACGTAAGTTTTACCCCTCAAATAAAACCATAATTGAGACCCTGACTCTCCTAGCTTAGCCAAGGGACAACTAAGTCCGATTAAAAGCATAAAATAAGTAGGCATTTAACTTCAGATTTTCTTAAATTCATCAATTACAAAAAGTTGTCTATGTGAAGATAATTTCCCTCTCTTTATCTCCTAAACCAAATAAGGTAACATTAAAATCTCTCTTATAATATAAGGGTAAATTTGCCAATGTGAAAAATATTCCCCTCCCATCCCCTCTTAAACCAAATAAGGTAACATTAAAATCTCTCTCCTCTCTTTCCTTCTAATCAATCTAAACAAGGTAATATTAAAATCCCTCCCATCCACTCCCCTCCATTAAAATTCCCCTTCCCCTCCCCTCCATCGAACCAAACAGACCCACATGTTTTCATATTGTTAAACTCATCTATAATTGATACCTCTTTATTTTCAATTCTAAGAGACTTTGAAGAAGGAGTCTCAATATTTGACAATTCAACATTAAGAGTAACAAGGGCAAAGACTCACTATTCTTTCTCTTAAAATAAGTTTCAATGGTAGCACTCTTCCCCTTAATACAAAGAGCATGAATTATTTCATGATCAATATGATTTTAAAAATATTATTAATAACAAAAGTAAACAGATTAAAATTAACTATTAGTCATCATCTATATTCACATTGCCACCTTTTAACAAAACTCAAAACTTATCCAAAATCATAACCCTGAAATATTACTTAATTAGTATTAAAGTAGTATCATTAAAGAGATAAAATCATCTATAATACATTTCATGAAGGAAATTTAATAAAAATAAGTAATTTTAAATACTTTATTGATTCTCAAAATTTGTCATAAGCTAATAAAAAATGACAAATGACATGCAAACCATTGGGTTTGGGGATAATAATAGGTTATGGGCCCATTTCTATATTATTTAAAAAATATATATGAAAGCAACAAAAGGGTTAGCTTGTAAGAAAGTAAAGGTCCGACCACCTCTTTCTTATTTACACTAGGCACCAACCGTATTTGATTATGTATGTATGACCATCACGGCTTTACTTGCTTCACGTATTTTTTTTTCCTTCAATTTTTTTTTGGGGGGGGGGGGGGGGGGCACCCCTACCCCTGTCCGCCTATGCACACACACAAACACACACACATATATATATGGATGTACAGATATACATATATGTACATATATATATTTATTTCTATACATATATGTGTGTATATATATATACATATATACATATAAAGCAAAGAAACCAGACCTTGAAGGTTAAAAAGGATATGACTGTTTCCCTCCTCTTCTCCGTAGTATTATTTTTAATACCTATATAGGATCATGGAAAACAGTTGGATCATGTGGGAGGATGTGTCATTTGCTTAAATCTAAAAGGAGATCACTGAGGCAAGCTTTGAAATCTGAAAAAGAAGGAAGAAACAAGTCTCTCAAGTAAACAGGCCATGTCAGTGAAGAGAAGTGTGCCTTTTCCTTTCCCTTGCAATTTCGTCTGCTTCTCTCCAACCTCTTCTCCCTTCGATCCCCTAGTAACAGCTTCACCAACATGAACAACTTTGTTATAGTTGCAGTTGGAGTCTTCGATCTGTCTCCACTTGGTAACTCCCTTCAAGGCTTTTCTTCCTTTCTTGTTTCTTCGTCCTCTTCATTTTCTGCAAATGTACTCGACCTCTTCTATTTTCTTCTCTCATCAACAATCCAGTGTTCTCTTGCTTCTCTCTTCATCTCCATCGTCTTCTTCAAGCTTTCTTTCCTTTTCCTTGATAAAATTGTGTGGTGGGGTCTATTTAGTGAGAAAAGTCAACTCGACAAGTACCTGAGTTAGGCCTGGGTTGTCCTCAATCACCTCGATCGAGCTAAGTACTCCCTCTAGTCCTTATTATAAGATACTAACTAGCAAGTGTATTTGGTCCTTTTTATAAGGTACTTGCTTGTTCACAAGGAACATTAATTATTGTTTTCTATATATGCTCATAATTAATAAGGGTAGTGGGTGAATGAAATAATTAATATAATATTAGAGTTTAGTGCAATTAGTAGGAGTGGTAATATTGGAAATTATTTAAATTCTAGGACAAATTTATTGACCTTAACTGTTTTTATTGGTTTGTAAGAATTGTTAGTTAATACCTTATAATAAGGACTAAATGAGTATAACATCTAGGGCGAAGGGGCAAAAATACCCCTGTACATATCTCATATATGCACCTCGCACCACATACAATCTTTTGATGCAACATTACCTATCATTATTGAAAAAGGGTACAAAAATGAAATTGCCGTTAGTTGGCCCAAACGTCCGTCAATTTCAAATTGTGGGCCACGCATGTTTTTTACATGTGTCCGCCTCCATGTCTCTGTTGACCATCCTTTTACCTCATTTAGGTTACTAGGACGTTGGGTTGAGGGAAATTATTTTTCAGCAGCACGTGGGAAATTAGTTGCAGTTGCAGTTATAGGATTTCCTGATGATGATAGCTCCGTTCACAAACTCATCTCTCCATTCACAAACCCCCAGATGACAAGACGAACCCGCCAGGAACCCCTTCCAGCTGGTTCTAGAAGTGGCTTCCAATGAATATTCCAATTCTTACGACGAAAACAAAGAGCAGCTTCTTTATCCGCTACTCCTCCATCCTCTCAAATTCAGTTGAAGTAGTAGCTATGACAGATACGTACGCCCATCCGAACCAGAGAGAAAGCAAAGTTGTCTCGTCACCGATGTTGAGAGTTTACTGGGCAGGGGATTAGAGAATAAGTGTATAGGCATGAAAGATTTATGGCTTATTGACAATTTTTTTTGAACACTTCTAGGTACTTTCATTACTGAGATAAAAGCTTACAGAGACGCAAGTGCAAGCACTTCCAAACAAAGCTACAAAGGAGAGAAATTGAAACAAAGGTTACGAAATGAAAAAACATCAAGACGCACAGGACACCACAACAGAAAAGGAGCTGGATCATGGGTTTGCAAAAGGAGCTTATGCAGCAAAAGGTATATTTGACATTAAAGACAAGGAATCCAGGGATTATTCACTACAAAAAATTCGACTTTCGGCCGTTACCGCTAAAACTCTTCAGTGCTCGGTTGTTGCCTTTGCGAAAGTATTAGCGCTGAAAGAAAGTATATATATAATCAAAAGTCGCCGCCAGGAAGTCAAGACAAATACCTAAAAGAAAGCACTGAAGCTGATTCTACATTCAACAGTGACAAATTTTGTCGCCACCAATGCCATTTCAGCGGCAACAAAGGGTCGCCAGTGACTCTTCTTTTCACCGGCAACTTATTTTGTCGCTGCTGATCGTACTTTTGCGGCGACAAAAGGTCGCCACTAAAGCTATTAAAAATATTTTTTCCCCGTTTTATTTAAATGTTAAAACAACTAGGAAAAATCCCATAAAAATTTTACTCTTTCTTTAAACAAAAATAAATTGGTTTGGGTGCTTCAAAACCAAAATTTTTGTGGTAAAATTAGTATTTATCTCTTAATATTAAGGCCCAAAGGCTTATGTTTTAAATATTGTATGACACATAAGATTGTGGCGGTCTTAGAAAGGTATTGTCCAGAAGACAATAAACTACAGAGATTTATGTCAGAATAAGTATAAAGGCCAATAGTCCTGGAGGCTAATTATTATATTTTCTAAGAGGCTAGTGTTCAGATTTATTTGGTAGTATAAATTTGACAGAAGGCTCCGGAAGAGTTAATATTTTGTTACAAGTAACAAAATTATTCATTGATTATTCTACCAAGTATTAAAGAAACTAATTGAGTTTCATAGATATCTCAAATAGATATTATATAGAAAATACATGCTTTTGTAAACCGAAGTTTACACATAATATTATAAAACCCGTAAGTTTACAAATAATAATGCAAATTGGAAGTTTGCGAAACTAGAAGTTTACTACCAATGAGATATTCAAGAGGAAATGAGCTACGAGAGATTTATTGAAGCCAAGGCTCAACATAAAGAATAAACCTACAAGGTAATACGACGTTTAAATTTGTTGTTATTATTTAAATTTATTATGATTACATATCATAAATTTATTGTCATGAAAATTTTCTTACGCTAGAAAATTATCATATGTGTGACTCTAAATCAGTGTAATTCTAAGTTATTTTAACATGAATATCTTCACATGTGATAGACTGCATATTTTATGCATATATAAATTAATTGAAGCATATTAATCATGAATCATGAGACTAGTGATGCAATATTATATGTTTATTCCCGAAGAATTAACATAATTTTTCCTTTCAAAGTTTAAAGAATTTGAAAGTGATTTTGAAATACAAATATAGAGAAAGTATGTTTATATAACTCACACTTGAGGGGAGATTGCCGAAAAACTAGTGTGAGTTAGAATACAAGTGTGAGCTAATATTTGAAAAGTTATATAGTTCTCACATAAAGTTTGATCTCCCAAAATGCATGTTTGAGCTTTCTTGTAAATAAACTACCTTAACCAAAGTATACTTGTACATTCTGGAAGCAAGGTTTGGTGTTACACCATGTGGTTTCCTCTTGTCGTTTTTCAAATCTCCATAGTTTTGTCACTCATAAATTTTAAACTTCTACAAGACGTAATCTGATTGGATTGTTATATGTTATATATTTGCCTGATATTCAATCACCTACCTGCTTCATTCATATACGCTTTTCCATTTGGAAAAAATGAAATTCACTTTTGCTTTGAGAGCTTAAAAAATTATTTTGATAACTCCTTGTTCATCATGAATCAATGACTTAATTGAAGATTTATTTGACGCCTTTATAATTATTTTATGTGTTGAAGATTTAGGCGAAAATCAGGAGCCATTAAACTGGGATGCAAGATTTCAGATAGCGCTAATCACTAGATGTTACAAGGGGACTAGAATATCTACATTATGGGGTACATAATTCACTTATTTCTTTACGGTTGGAGTTTGTACAAGTCATTTATATAGAGTTTGTAATAGGTTTAATTTTGGCTTCTTATTCATTGAACTCCATATTTAAACCTTCTCTCTCTGTTGTTTACCATGACATTAAATCTTCCAACATACTACTGGACTAGTAGTATGATTCAATGTTTAAATACATTGTTCAAATACAATTTTAATGATTCACTTTTAAACTTTTGATGAACTCGTAATTTTCAATTATGAAATCTTTTTTTTTTTTGAAAAATCAACTGTCAACGGAATTTATTATTTTAAATTATATATACATTAAATATTTTTAAAAAATCAAGATAAATTATACACATTATTTTTGGGATGGCGAATAGCCATCTTAAAAGTAATTTTTTTATATGAAAAGCACCGTGCAACAAGATTACACTAATAAAATATGTTTGGCACTGTTTTCACAATCTGGCTTAACCTCTCAATCTGGCTTATATTTAGCAAATTTTGATGCTTACACTAAGCAGAAGTTACGGTGGGCTCAACAAGATTTTCCAATCATTTCTATGTTTTTTTACTCTTTATGTCCCTACTGTAAATAAATAAATATGTACTACTCCCTCAATTGTTTTTATTAGATGTCAATAACTGAATTACGTTGATAAAAAAAGTTAATTAAAATTGGTTAAAGGTAATAAATATGTACAAAATACAACTCATTTTCCAAAATCACCCTTATTTATAAAAAAATTGGGTGGGAGAGAGACTGAATGGAAAAAATGATGAGAGAGAATGTGTGAGAAATGTGAGGAGAAAGACAGACAATTAATTGAGAGTAAAAATTGAAAAAAATGCATTAAATATTTATACACATCTCCAAATGGTATCTTATAATTTAGTGGTGCCCACATTTAGTGCTTGATAGTGTCTCAAACAGGATTCATTCCAATAGAAGGATACATATGTTTAGCAAAAAAATGGTATGTTATAAAAAGGAATATACATATTTAAACAATTATATCTTATAAAAAGGAACGGATGGAGTATTTAATAAGATTTATGTTCTTTTCAATCATTTTCTATCTAAACTTGGTTTTCCAAATAATCATTAAAAAAAAATGTTTCAGTTTGAGAAAAGACACTTTTGTCACCGCTAATCCAAACACTTACATATATGATTTTTATCATATCTTAAGTTTGCAACTGTCATATTAAAAAAACCCACTTTAGCGCTGCTAATCCAAACACATCGGACCATCCTAATAAGTGCTTATCATTTGGTGATAAGTACCAAAACTCAATCGTGGTAAAATATTTAGGGTTAAAAGGTAAAAATATACATGTGCTTTTTTTGGAGGAACGTCCAACACCAGGTACTTTTTTTAGGTGTAAAAATGACTACATGGTTACAAATTAGGTGCAAAAATATCATTTGACCATTAAGTTTGACTTTTTTTTTACTTGACGATGACGTGGCTTTCAAGGTGTAAAAATGGATGATGACATGGCTTTCAAGGTGCAAAAATACACATGTGGTTTGACTAAAAGAGCACCCAACACCAAGTGTTTTTTGTAGGTTCAAAAATACTGTTCGACCATTATTTTGACTTTTTTATCTTTTTAGTATCAGTGAGTGTCTTGAAGTATTTTTTTAGTACCAGTCAGTACCATGAAATATTTTTTCAAGATCCTAAAATAATTTTTCAAAAGCATGAAGTCTTTTTTCAGTACCAGTCAGTACTCTAAAAGTATTTTTTTAGTATCATTCAGTACCATGAAATAATTTTTTCAAGATCAAAAAGTATTTTTTCAGGACTAGTCAGTCTCCTGAAGTACCTTTTAAGTACTAGTCAGTATCCTGAAGTATTGTTTTTAGTATCAGTCAATACCTTGAAGTATCTTTCTGTTGGAAATTATGCCCTAGGGGCAAGTCATTCTCCATTTAGTTATCACTTCATTTGCATGTTTATAATGATAGCTGATCCCTGGATATATCTTATAGATTATCCTAAATGTCCCTAGTCGGTCATCTACGCGGGAGCGAAGATGAAATAAGACCAGTATGACTTTGATGAGTATGGAGATACGAGTCAAAGTCATGGGCACTTGTAGGAGTACAAGGTGCTGGACCGACCCACTATGAGAAAGCTGCATGTTATCTCATGTAAAACCGCGTCACAACGCCCTATGACCTGAGATCATCATGGATTCCTACATGATGAGTCGCTGGTCTTTGACCTAGTCAAAAGTCACCTTTGACCGGGTGATGATAAAGGCTAGGATCGGGATCAGTGGTTCTCATGGAGAGGAATGTGAATGGTCAGGATGGAATTTGTCCCTCACATTTGTAGAGATATAATACTGGGCCCCTCGATGAGTGAGTCTAAGAAATGTACGGCCGTACTGTGATGGAAAGGAGTTTCCATTTCACTTATTAGACTACTCGAGAATCGAGAAAGTAATGGTCAAGAAAAGGAAGTTGACATTATCCATGCCTCATCCTTGACCAAATTATCGCGTGACAAAAGGGACGTGACATGGTTGTACGATAGGTAGTATCGTATCATCGATCCCCATACGAATTGGGTAGTCGCAATGTCTTGCTAGAGGTCGCTTGCGACTTGTGGGCTAGTACAGTATTGGCCCACTGCCAATCTCATGTGGGCCTGCAGGGTCGCACACAAGAATAGCCCAACACGAGCAAAAGTGTCCAGATTCATTGAATCTAGCAAAAGTGTCCAGATTCATTGAATCTTAGATATGTCTAAGATTTAATGAATACTGTATTTATCTGGGGTGAATATTATATATATTAATATAATATAATATAATAGATATTATATTAATTCGAAATTAAATAATATAATAATATTAAATAATGATTATAATATTATTATATAATATTTGTTTAGTATTTAATTTATTTGATAAATTAAATATCTAAAACAAATGGAGATATTGTATCTCATTTAATTTTCAAATAAAGATATCATATATCTATTTAATTTAAATTGAGATATAGTATCTCGATTCAATTAAATATATGGATATCATTTCTTGGATTTAATTTATAGAGATAAATTAAATCGAAGGCTTTTGATTCGGATTAAATAAATATATTAGATTAGATCTATTAGATAGATTTAATTAATATATATATTTTAATCAAAGATTCAAAATTCGAATTTCGATCGACTTTTAATTCGGATTAAATAAATAGATTACATTAGATCTATTGGATAGATTTAATTAATATATTTTTAATCCAGATTTGAAATTTGAAATTCAAAATTAATGAGGATTAATTTCGAATATAATACGCTGATCGGGTTTGAGAAAACCTACGGGACTTTTGTCAAGCGTATGAGAAAGCCGCGAGAAACCCTAGAGCAAAAGAGTGAGACGCACAGTTCGAAGGCGCTAGCACGCTGCCGTAGACGTGTTGGAAGCTGTTCGTGTGGATACCAGTAGAGGGAGCGGATTCCCAGAGTCCGCTCCTGTTGATCAAGAGAAGGTAGCCCACGTGATCAGATCGAAAGAAACGCTGAGAATTTCGCATAGGTAAGATTCAGACTCTTTAACCTTGATTTAAATGCGGTTGAGCGATCCTCTTCTTGGGATTCGTAAAAATTTTATACTCCGCTGCGTGTACGGAACCCAACACTTTTTAATACCAGTCAATATCTTGAAGTATTTTTCAGTATCAGTCAATATCCTGAAGTATCTTTTTAGTACCCGTCAGTATCTTGAAGTATTTTGTTAGTACCATTCAGTACCCTAAAATATTTTTTCATGATCCTAAAATAAATTTTCAAGATCATGAAGTATTTTTTCAGTTCCAGTTAGAATCTTGAAGTATTTTTTTAGTATCAATCAGAATCTTGAAATATTTTTTCAAAATTTTATATTTCTGTGTGCTCGCTGGTACTATTTTTCATATACAAACAAAGTCAAACTTAGCGGTTAAATGATATTTTTCCACCTAAAAACAAGCACTTGGTGTTAGGCGTGTTTTTTAGACAAACCACATGTGTATTTTTACACTTTAAAAGTCAAGTCATTGTTCAGTCAGCAAAAAAAGTCAAATATGATAGTCAAATGGTATTTTTACACCTAATTCGTAACCAAGTGGTCACTTTTGCATCTAAAAAATATTTGGTATTGGGCACTCCTCCTAAAAAAGCACATGTGTATTTTGCCCCTTAACCCAAATATTTAATTTTCTTAACTCTTTGAAATTTTATATCTCTCATGGAAATATCTTTCTAGGAAACATTTCCTCTTTGTTCTTTAACACAGCTTTTCCAAAAATCTTCTCTTCCCAACCTGCAAAGCGACATTCAAAAATCATTTTCCAGATTTTTTGGTCAATTTCAAAAAATAATCTTTCTCAGTGTACACAACTAAAAAATTATGATTTAGGACTGGTTTTTAAATTTAGAATGTGTACTATTTCTCTACCAACTATAGCACCTAAATCACTCGTTTGCTCCTTTCAAAACAAAAATAGAAAAGGTCTGGTGTGTGCTCAAACGGATGATGAATAAGAAAAGTCTTCTTTAAGAAAAGAAGGACTTGGTTAAGAAATCCCCCTAATTAACGTAATATTTTTCACTTGGTGAACCATTGACTTTTTTCGAAACATTTTTGGAAAATCATATGACCAAGAATAGTTTATTAGTGTTGTGTATATATAAATATACCAACAACAAAAAACATGTATAAAAATAAAACCATTTCATTCTTTGTCATATATTTAAATTAATTTTACATGTATTATTTATGTTTCTACTACAGTATTTTATTAATTAACATTGTGTTATTTTATAATTGATTTATGATACACAATCTTCCACTTATTCTTTACACACACGTGTGTATTATCGTAATTAAATTGACTAAATTGTAATTTATTTCTTTTGATTTAAAACATGAACGTCAAATTATCCAATATAGTAGTAGAACCCAAGATGATAAAAAAATAAATAAAAAGATTTACATATATTTTCTCAATGCATCCAACACCTTAACACATTTTGTTATGTACATTCAACACATTAAAATATTTTTTTAGGTGTTTCTAGCACTTTGAAATGTTTTTTGTGCCATGGTACTGTGGATGCACCAAAAGCTATTTTAAGGTGCTAGACATACATTAAAAAAATAGTATTTCAAAATGTTGGATACACCAAAAAATATCTAAGGATATTGAATGCATCTTGAAAAATCAATATTTCTAATATACGTGATACCTATGGGTGATCTTGCAACTTCCAACCCAAGAAAAATACCTCATATTTTTAAAATCTTTTACTTAAAATTCTTCAGCAAGCTTATTTTTCAGCTTTACAATCTCTTCCACATCGTTCCTTGTCACCACTATATCATCCACATAGACAATTAAATAGTAATTGATGAGTACTATTTATGCTATGTTTTCCCTATAATGCGTGACGGTTTGTATGGTGAATCTGAACTTAAATGCATCTAATATAAGTAAATATATTATAATTCACTCATATAGGAAAATGTACGATGAATCTCATAAATTGTGGTAATTGCATAATTATACTATACATGTGCATAAGAAAAGGACAAGTTTGAGGTTTACCGTGAAAGCACATAGCATAGTGGTACAATGCTATAGAATCTGGGAAGCCATGACGAGCCAGTAGTACAATATGACTAGAATGCTATAGCATCATAAGTAAAGCAATGCTATGCACCTTGTGTTCTGACTTTTCCTCGAGGCTGTTTCAGGAAATTAAGTTCAGGTTATTAGACGGACGTTTAGACGACGGTTGGATTGCTGACAGTTGAATTAGAAGATGCGGAGGATCGAAGATAAGATTTGTAGTATCCTGCAGTGCCAACAGAATCAATCAACCAAATTTGGAAAGTTGGACCTAACAGATTTAGAAAGACCCAGCTCATTGAATGTACGCCACAAGTAAACCTGACTATAAGAGGAAAAGACGGCTAACCCTAAAGGGGATCGAAGTCATGAAAGAATCAGAGAGTCAATCGAATTCTTATTCGGCTTGATTCCAAAGAAGAGCAAGAGAAACTACGAAGCACGAAACTCCAGAATCCTTCCCTGTAGTGAGACGAAGATTAGACGACCTAGAGACGTCACGTGACAGGCGCCTTATACGCCATCAACCCCACTGGCAATGTAACACCCCAATTTTCTAATGCGTTTTCAAGATATTTTAATCAGAGTAGAGCATCGGAATAATTTAAAAGAGCGAGTATATGATAAACATTCACTGTTGGTGTATCTAGTTGCTTATACAACGGTACAATGAACCGAACATTTAATAATACGGTAATACAAGTCCAAAAAGAAATTCTCCGGCCGGGACTCTAATCGTGCTGCTTGCCTTTATCCTCGGCGCTTAGTCCTCCTGATCCTAAAGCTATTTTAAAAGCTGAGGTCCATATGCACATCGGACCTCAGGTAACGGTTAACCTCATACTTATGTAAACAATATGTGTATGACATCACAACATTAATCAGCACATAAGTATATAGCAGATGTAAGATTAATATATCAACAGTACACATCACATGTAAAGTTATCTATACAATTCACATGTATAGTTATCTATGTTAACAGTACACATCACATGTAAAGCTATCTATGTTAACAGTACACATCTCATGTAAAGTTATCTATATAATTCACATGTATAGTTGTCTATCACATATAAGCATACAATAAGCATCAGAGTTAGTGTTACAGTACGCGAACTTACCTGAGTCGATATTAACGGTACGCTTGTCTTTGACGGTATTCGGGCACAGTAATCCTATTGTAACATCCCAAATTTTGGAATTGGGAAATTAGAAATGTTGAATGAGAATCTATTGTGAAAATTTGGCCTAAAATGATTATGGAAATAATTATTGGAAGTTAAAGTATATTTTCCTTGAATGTTTTTGGGAAAATAATTATTGAAGTTTAATGGCCGAATTAAAAAGAAAAGAAGAATAAGGAATTAGTGGTTTTATCCTATTTGTGCAGCACGCCACTGGAAATTCAATTAGAAATCATTGTGGCGTAAAAGAGAATGTTATAAAATATTCAAAATGATGCAAAGATTGGAGACAAAACCCAACACGTACAGATGGAATAGAAGTGCATAAAAAGTCATGGTCCATTATGCACAACACTATCATTTTATATTCTTTTGCTAATTGGACAACCCAAGACGGAGCACACAGATATACTCCTTCGTTCTTTCTTATCTCATTCGGCCCATACTCTTGGCATAACACTCAGCCAATTCTCTCCACATACTCCCTCAATGTCCATCGTATTTTCAGCCCAATACCGAAAGCAGAGAATGAACTGAGGACAAGAAAATCGAGCATGTGCGTCTGCATTTCAAGACACTAAAGGCAGACATATTCTCCCTTGGAAATTCAGAATGATAACTTCCATACTCCACTTCTTTTCCTTGAATTCAGAAACAATGCAGCGCATAAACACACCATATGCTCTCATATTTTCTTCTGCATTCCTGTCTCATTCAGCTCCCTTTAAACCGAAAAGAGAATGAGTTGGCAACAAGAGAACACAGCTGTTGCATGCATGTTTGAACAGCGCAACTCGCTGCCTCTTGTATCTCAGTTTGTGCGCCATTATACTCCTCTTTTCAGCAACTCCCATGCTCCACTGTGTGTTTTGAACTCAGCCGCGTATAATCATTGGGACAGAACCATCTCGTCCCATTTCTTCATTCTCATTCACCTCTACGCAGAAAATCGAGCCGAGAACTTGCGTAGAAAGTGAGAGACTGAATGAGAGCATGAGAGAGGTAGTGAAACCGTGAGCATAAGAGTCTGGAAGTCGAAGGAAAGGAAGAAGGAGACGCTGCATACGAAAAACAAAAACGCTGAAGTGAGAGACCGAGCATGAGCTGAGTATTTGGAAGAGAGCAAGAGAGTTGGAGGAAGGCATCCCTTCGGCCTTCACAGAAGACACGAAACAGAAATGAGAATGTGGAAGAAAGATGAAAGCAAGAAAGTTGGAGGTAGACGGGAATGTTGGAGATGAGACCGAGAGGGAGATGAAGCTGAAACCGAGAGGCAAGAAGATTAACGTGCATGGAAGCTTGGGTTCAAACAAGGTGAGTCTTATGAGTCTCTTCCTTCTAGCTTCTGTGATTTCTACACATTGGCTTCTGCATATTAGATTATGGGGCTGAAACGGAGAAAATAAAAGCATGTTTCTCACGTAGGAGATGTCTAGATAGCCACCCAAACCACTAGAGAATAAAGTGGGTGCTTAAATGATGTTGCATGTACGTGATTACTCTGTTTTTGTGTGCTGAAACAGAGTCAAAGACGTTAGCTACAGTAAAATCGTAGATGAACAGTGCATGTGTGAACAGGATTCATATGCTGATTCATTTGCTGGAAAAACTGAATTGCTGCTGAAACATTAATCTTTGAGCAAGGTAAAACCATGGCAAACGAACTCTTTTGACCCTGAAACTTTTTGAAGAATTAGTACACATCATACTCTTTAACATGAGCCAAAGAACACTCAAATCCGATGTGTAAAATGAGAATTATGAATTTCCAAAGTTTGAAAGAAAAACTGAAAGGCTGACAGTCTTCAGAAATGAACAGTAGTTTTCGTGTTCCATTTTGAAATAGTAAATGATCTAGTTTTGCTGTGAAATTTTCCAGATATAAACCAGACATAAACAAGGTTTAGTTTGATAGGTCACACGCCTTAATCGGAGGTATAGCCGAGAGAAACGAATTTTTGAAGTTGACCTATTAATCTGAAATATTTTTTCTGGACAGCGAAGAAAGAATAAAAAACTGGGAATGATACAGCAAGAAATAAGTCTAGTGATTATTTTTCTATGAAACTAGACTTAATTAGTGACAATTAGAAATTTGAAACACCCCAATCGGAGTTCGGTATAATTAATTGTGAGTTTTCGAAGTTTGGCCAAAATGTTGACAGCTTTTAGCTACCTCGCGAAATTAAGAAAGAAATGGCCAAAGGTAATAAGAATGAACTCCAAGGGTGTAAGAAAGCCTATGAGGCTAAGATAGCCCATTAGGTATTTATTTCCATGGCTCTAATAATATGAATACATGTTTAGGGCCATGAGAAGTCAAGAAAGAAAGAAAGAAAAAGAATGGGAGATGCTTCAAGCAACTTCAGTGGTTGGAAGAAAAGGTACAAGCGGAGGACACAGGCTAAGGTAGTGGACTTACCCTACTTGCGTGTATTGATTAATTTGCTTTTGCGTTGATGTGTATGATTGCTTTACTTGCTTGTTTAACATATTTGAATGGTTGAAGCTCTGTTTCTATTTATGCTATGGCCATGAGTATATTGTATGAAGCATTGAAGCATGCAGAAATGTCATTATGTTAACATGAGCCTATGTAAGGCAAGCATATCATGCACTAGCATTTATCTGACATGCATTGTTCGGTAATGTTTGCTACTGAGATTCCCCAGAATCTCACCCCCCACAACCAACCATTAGGCAGGTGAGCACGACAGAGAAGTGTTGCACCAGACTGCAGAATGGAGTGTCACTTGAAGACGGCACACTGAAGGGAGTGCTTGAAGTTGTTGTAGAAAGAATGAAAGCGAAAGCGAGAGAGCAAAGACACCCTGAAAGCTATGACGACGGCCCTGAAGAATGTTGACGCTTCCGTACGAATAATATAGGGCCGGGTGTCTAATTTTGAGTATGTGTATAAGAACGCTTCCGCATATGCCGAATAAAGAAGATCCAGATGGGTTGTTAGAATTGCACTACCCGCCACCCGGAAAAGGGCGAGGCCGGTAGGGGTGTTACACCTATAATGGTAATATCGCCTCTATTAATTCACAAATATTATCTCTAGAGATATTTTGGCTATATAAGACCATTTTACCCTTGGATTAATTATTTCCCCATTATTTCATTTAATTTTCGTAAAAACGTTATTAATCAGAATATAGGCTGATTTTTCACCTAACTTTGGAGAATTTTAATTAATTCCAAAGAACTCGAAACGAGGATCCGTAAAATTCCTCGGAATCCTTAAGATGTCTAATTTTAAGAAAAAATATTGGTTCATACCCAGATTTTATAAAAAAACTCCCAGTTTTCATGATTGCAACCCCTGCCCAGAATTTGCAGAATTTCGTAGGTCATTTTGTAGAATTGTTTTCTCCTATCACAAAAATCAAAATGACTTGCTATAGGTATATTTGGAAAGCTCTATACGTCTACTCTCACCATGAATTTTCTCAGAATTGTGGCATAGCATCTTCAACATAAGATACCAGCGTTTTTGAAATTGCTTTCGGAAGTCGCTAACCGACAAATTTTCGCCAGAGCTTCGCTACTTTGATCATAATCTTCCAAAAATTTTGCTATAACTTCTTATTCATCATTTTTTCGAAATAAAGACAATGGTAACCATAAAAACATGAAAATAACACTATAATTGGAAGATTATGAATCAAAACAACATCTAAGCTATAAATCACAAAGCTAGAGCTCAAGAACTTACCTAGAACTTTGCTCTTTCCGCCCCAAAGCTTCTCACTCTCACTTTATTTCTTGAATTCGGTTAATACCAGCTTGCTCTTGCTTGTGAATTGGTGAGGATTTATGAATGCACCACCCCCCTATTTATAGTAATTCTTGGGTTAACTACCTAGCATCTTTAATTCAATCTTAACCCTTGGTTTTAATCTTAGTAAAGAAGCTTTAATCTCACCCTTTTATCCCCTTTAAAAAAGCCACCTCCTTCTCCTTCTTTCCTCTTCACCTTTTTCTTCCCAAATGCTTAATTAGTTAGGTATATGTTGGTGTTTTTCTTGAGGATCCATTTCCACTTTTGGAATCACAATTTTATGACTTGATTTATGGTATTTTTAAAATTTGTTTTCACAATAGTATGAATCTCAAAAGTTTACCAAAATCACTTTTGAAACCACTATGTTCAAGCTTGAATTTTGCTTATTCAAAATATCTACTTATATTTGTTCTACAGTTCATGGATTTCAAGATATGATTTATTTTCTATAAATTCTCATTCACTTATATCTTGAATTCATCCTAATGGTTTTTATCTCATCTTTAATTAATTCACCACTAATTACTATTAATTACATAAGCCTATGTCATTTACCACAAAAGTCTTCATGTAATTAATTTTTAATTAAGACATTTGTGTAGTAAAAATCCTATTTACTTGGCCCTTATTCCTCCATGCCTTGGCCGACTCCCCCTCCCCCATTTCACTTCCATTTTCTTTTTATTTCACATGCATTTTGCCTTAAAAGTCTTGGGTGATTAATGGATGATTGTGATGTTTTATTTATCTAATTACACTAAATTAATTTCTTCATTTTTCACCTTGCATATGAACCGAAAATCACCTCTGAATTTTTACTTTAGGATTGTGTTCCTTTTGTCTCTCAAATCCTATGTTAAAATTCTCCCATTGGTTGCTTAATTTTCACATGGATTAAGCTTTATTAAATTAATTATAAAGCCCTTAGATTTAGCTTTATTATGTTTAATCCAAGCCCTTAATTTGGGGTTGGAAAGATCTAGATTCTAATTAGTGATATTAGTTAGTGATTTAGGATTAAGGTTTAATAAATTTTCTTAATCCGTTTAATTAGTATTTTCGCCACTTTAATTTAATTAAGGGGAAATTAATTAATCATTAGTTAAATATTACCAATATAGTGTTTTAGGGGTTACTAGGCTTAATCACCAAAATTTAACAAGTTTTTAATTTAATCTTGATGATTAAAAACTCCTTGTATATTAATCTTGGCCTTTAAATATCTTTTGGACATTAATTATGTTGATATTTCCTTAATTATGGTCTTTTAAATTAATTATGAATTAATTTCGAAAATTAGATAAATATTTCAATTATTGCAAATTTAATTGCCAATAATTGTTGCTAATTTTTCTCTAATTGATTTAGGTATTTAGATGACATTTAATAACCTTTATAACATAAATAATACTTATTCTTAATTATGTAAATCTTAGGATATTTTATAATCCCTAATAGAATTTAAGAATTCTAGCCTTTGGTTATTTCTAATTCTAGGGATGAATTACCTTGAAAAATAAATAAATATAATAAGAAAAATTGAGACCACATATTCACCTATTTTAAATAGGTAATATTTATGCAAATATAATTTTTAAGGCATATTATTTATTTAAATATAATATTTAAGATAAATAATTATCCGGGTATTACAGGCAAACTTTCTATTTTATTTTGTTGATTTTTATTTTATCTTTTTCCATGGGCTATTCTACTGTGATTTGTTTTGTGATTCCCTCATCATTCATGAACTAAAATTCCTTTGGCTAAGCGAGGATGAATTCTTGAGTTGTAGAATGAACCCAGTTTGCTAGTTCTTTAATTAAATAAATTCAATTTGTTTATCAGTATTTTAATGTCTTGTCGGTTAGCGGAAGCTAAGGGCTAGATCAGTGGCCTCGGCTTACTGGAAGGGAGTCGGGGTTAGACATCTGATAAACAATGTTTGCTGCGCAGGCTGGTGCAAGGCTTGACTTATCATTGTGGGATACAGGAATGGCTCTATCGCTCATAACCATGCACCTTGATTAGGATTGATGATCTAAAATAGGAAATCGCCATAGGAATATGGGAGAAGTATAGCTATGATTGTACTTTTAGGACACGAAAGCTTCTGTATAGCATAGTGGTAAGTTAACTGGATAACATTGTGATGGCGACTATGTTGTAGCATTGCGGAAGCTGTGCAGCATAGTTGCTACAACAATGCTCTAATGAAAACTAGGGGAGTAATATGATTAGGATGAAATCTGAGCTCAGCCTATTTTTAAACTGATATCTTCTTGTGACTACAATCATTAGTTTATTTTGTTATTTATTAGTTATAGCCAAAAACAACCACACCAACTATAATTTTCTTTTCTTTTTTAAACACTATTGTCTTCGAAATTAGTATCATCATGGGTATCTCGGTCTCTGTGGTATGATACTATAGTTACTCTTTATTACTTGTTCAACTAGTTCACTTGCCATCAAGGAAATCGACCAACAATAATCTTATGATTAGAGTTTTTAACAAAGAAGGTATGATCAACTTGACACTCTTTATACCTAAATCTCATTACAACACATGTAAATATCTCAAACTAGGCCCTTGGAGATTGTTTCAACCCATAAGTAACTTAAGTAGCTTACTGATAAGTCATTCCTACCATATATTTCTTATGTGTCGTGACCGTTTTGCATGGTAGTTCTAAGCTTTAATGTGCTTTATTTGATGAAATATGTTAGAATTCATGCACATGTGGAAATAAGGGATAGATGAAGTGAGTTGTTGCATTCTAGCTACTATCCCATATTTAGGCGGATGAAAATGGTGCATTTTAATGCATTCTAAAATCGCATGATGGTACTGACATGATGCTACTCTGAACTAGCATCACAATGCTATCCCAATGTTATAGCGTCATAAGTAATGACATGTTATATACTGTGTTATGCTGATATTTTCTCGAGAATATTTTAGGAAATAAATACAGGTAATTGAGCTAAACGTTTAGACGACGGCTGACCTGTCAAAGACAGAAATAGAGCGCAGAGAATCGAAAGGAAGATCCACAGAATTCCGTGGAATTAAAGAAAGAATCAATCAACTAAATCTAGGGAGTCAGGCCTAACAGAATTGGAAAGTCCAGCTCACCGGATGTACGGAGCAAAGGACTTGACTATAAAGAGAAAAGACGACTAGACCTAGGACAAATTGTTAGTTCTCTATTTTATGTTTTGATGATAACAAGACTTATAAATGTATAAGGAATTAGTGAAAAGTGAAAAAGAAACAAGCTTACTTGAGCACATGATGACTTACCCAAGCAAGTTTTCTCATTCTCGTCACTGAGCTTGTTTTGTAAATTTTACTCGAGCTTGTATTTCTCCCAACTTGAGCATGATTGTTCTTACTCAAGCATAGGTACGTTTTTCTTGAGCACTATACTCAAGCACATCTTAGGATCTACTCGAGCAAGCTTATTAACCTCTTCTTGCAGCACTGTTTACTCAAGCATGGATATGCTCTACGCGAGAGTAGTATGCTCAAAGAAGGCTTTTGGTTTACTTGAGCATATAGTTTTCCAGAACTAATCTTCTTCTGTTTCAGGCTTTTACTCGAGCAAGGTTCTACCCTACTCGAGCACGTTGCTTGAGCATAGAAGAAACCTTACTCAAGCATGACCGTTCTTATCTTCCATATTTCAATTGTTACTCGAGCACGCTGATGACCTACTCGAGAAGCCTACTTGGGCATATATATTATGTACTCAAGCACAGTTTGTCAGTTGACTAATATTCTGGTTTTTGTAGTGTTTACTCAAGCACAATTGAATTGTTACTCGAACATGGTATTCGAGCAAAGTTAATTGTCTCCTCGAGCACATAAGTTCTAAATTCTTCTGTTGTTCTTTAGAGAGGTTACTCGAGCACTCTAAGGAACTTACTCGAGCATGGTACTCTAGCAGAGGTATATGCTTACTCGAGTAAGCTCATTTTCTTTGTGTAAATATTTGAATATTGCTCAAGCTTCCTTATGTTATACTCAAGGAAGGCTCTATCAGACCTTCAGATACTTCGTCTTCTTCGTATTCATAAATTCAAAATATCTTATTAGCATTTGATTTGATGTGAACACTATTCGTTATTATTCTCAATGGAATTAACCATATTTTCTAAGTGAGTTTCAGATTATTAACAAACAGATTTCATACCAATCATTAAAAAGCAACAAACGTATCAGAGCATTAAATACGTTGCAAAAAACAAAGCACTCACACGGAATGGAATTCAGAGAAGGTCGAATGATCATTGCTGCAAACACCCATTTTGGCGAAAGCGATAGCGATACTTCCTTAGTCAACTTCTGACCAAAGGCTTGTCATATGAAAAGTGTCAACATCGATATAAAAGCGACTTATCCTCAAATCTTCAATGATGATGGTTTATGTCTTCTGGAAAGCTTTTGTGTCTAACGGAACGATTGAAGTCTCTTAACAGCTAACTTGAAACTTCACCAATGGTCATTAATGGCGTTCAGTGTAAATATGGAGAGCATTCAATTCAGAGATAACAATCGACGATGATATCATTAATTGAAAAAATTATTGCTCATTAATTCCTTCTAATATCTTTTGATATTCAATCTTCAGTGATTATATATCTACTCTATGAGAGAGTTATCATTATTCAATTGAGTTTTGTAAAATCTCAAGGTAGTAGGACCTTGAGTTCGGTTGTTCAATTACAATAGTAAGGGGGAGTGAATCTGGTGATATTATTATATGCTTATTATAATCATTTTGTGAAAGATAATGGAAATCACAGAGGAACTCTAGGGATTGGATGTAGGCCACGTTGTTAAGGCTGAACCAGTATTAATCTATGCATACACTTTGGTGATATCTCTATAATCTTTCCTTCGTGATTTATTTATCATTTAAGATTGTTTTAAATTTTATAATTCACCCAATTCACCCCCTCTTGGGTGATTAGTCGTAACTAACAAAAATTATCAGTGAAAAGATAGCACAATGCAACTCAAATCGAGAGATCATGATTCATTGAGAGAGCTGCAGAAAGACTAATTCGTAATACAAGTTAGATGGAGCTTAAGAAGACATAGAGGCGTTGTGTGATAGACATCTCCTATGTCATCGAACACTTCAGTGACTTTCTTTGTTTTTCACTTTTCTTTATTATTTTCCATGGATCAATCTTTTGTTGTATCGATTGTGTTTCTCTCATCAGTCCTGAACTAAATTCCATCGGTTGAGTGACGATGAATTCTTAAGTTGTAGTATGAACCTAGATTGCTAGTTTTTAATTTAATAAATTTTGTTTGGTTAATTGTACTTCGAATGTCTTGTCTGTTAGTTGGCCGCTAATAGGTGAGAGTAGTGGCCTTAGCTTACTGGAAAGGAGTTAAGGTTAGACTTCTGTAAAGAAGTGCGTGCTAAGCGAGCTTGTGCAGGGCTCGATCTAAATTGTAAGCTACAGGAATGGGTTTACCTCATATAGCCAATACAACTAGGTTAAATTGATGTTCTAAACCTGAAAATATCTATAGAAATATGGGAGAAGTAGAGTAAGGAACGTATGTACAGGATTGCAGAAACTTCTATATAAATAAGTGGTGGGTTAGTTGAATAACATTGCGATAGGTAGTTTGTTGTAGCATTGTAGAAGTTGTGAAGTAGATTGTTGTAGCTATGCGTTTCAGTGATTTTCTACAATAGGCTTCCTGTGTGGCATTTTAGTGATTTTCCAAGTTTATTTTTGTCTAATGCTATAAACTTTTCATCAATATCCAGTCCCAAGTTATGATCATTCATAGCCTCCTGAAATGTCTTTGAAATTTCTTCCTTCTCAACAGTAGTAAAAAATGCTCTAAACTAAGGTGACAAATTTTAATAGGAAAGATACCTCCCAATAGGATGTCGAGTGCAGCTCATTTTACCTCTTCTTAAAGAAATATGAAGATCCAAAAAAATTATCTCAGCTCTGTAAGAAGTAGCATTGTGAAAATGATAATATAAAGTTTACTTCTACAATAAATGAAATTTCCATTGAATTGATTCAAATGTGGTTACACAGATTGCATAGCTGTTGCTTGTTCTCTTTTCTACCATACCAGCCTCAAGCCCAATTTTCAAATCTTTTGGCCAATTCATTATAGGAGCTTTGATCACTTAATCGTGACACATCAAGTTTGAGTCAATGTAAATATAGAAAACTCCTTTGGGGGAGTTACTCTTGGTTGGGCATAATGACTAAAATTTGACCCTCTCAAATTGCAAAATAAAAAAAATAAAAATTTGCAAGTGTTGCTATTCAAGATCCATAAATAGATTTTTGGGAGCCCAATCCATGTTCTCTATATTGGGAGGAAATGGATAATTAATTTTCTTTCTTAAGTTAATGTATAAGCTGATGTGTAGTTGTACATAGTTCTTAGTTTGTATAAAAGTTTACTTCATTATCAATACATCTATCTATATGCATTAATTAACCAGGTCCCTATCATTTCTGATGAACTTCACTCCATCTGTGTGAGCCCAAATTTCACATAATTACTATTATGTCACATTTGGTGCTTGACATACAATTCTTTTAAGGGGTATATGTTTAATTTATATATGCTAAAGTATTGTAAAAATAACTCGAAAGACAATTGATGATGTTTGTTATGGTTTAGTTATCAAGGTTGTTTAAACATTTAAAAATCACGACTACAAAAAAGTGATACAATGTCTGTATTTTAGGTTGTTTTATGTCCCTTTTTATGGGGACGTTTATTTCGAGGACGTAAAAAAATGAAACTTAAGGTGTACCCAAAGTTTTAGGATGACAAGTTTTGTTTTATAAAAAAATTATTCCCACGGAGAAGATCGCACCACCACCACCACCATCGGTCTCCTTAGTCTGCTTCCACTGCTGACCTTTCAAATTATTGTTCTCCGAGAACCAACCCACCAAAAAAAAATTATGCCAAAGATCTGCAACCAAATCCGAGAACCAACCCAGAAAAAAAAAACACCTAAACCAATAAAATCAAACACGCCAAAGAACAAACCCAGAAAAATAAAAAATAAAAAACAATAAAGAGAACAAACCCATAGAACTGTGTTGCAACACATCTGCAATGAAGGAGGAGCGGACAAGAAAGTCTACAATGAAGGCGGCTTTAGGCGTCGCTGGGTCTCGAATCTTGGCATGGAGTGAGCAACGCAGTGAGAGAGCGACATGGGCGATCGACGAGCGACATTGAGAAAGTTGGGAGAGAAAGTGAAGGCAGAAAAGAAGAGATCGAGGCAATTAAATGTAACATGAGTGGGTGGAATTCCATACTACTTACTGTGCCCATTGACATGTAGTATCTAGGAATATGGTGCTACAGGTCAGAGTAATGCGGAACGGAGAGCATGCACCAATGTTTGGACAATGAGTAACTGATATAAAATGCGCAGGCATAAGCTGGTAAATTAAATATCCCAAAGGAATATTCATGATACAATTACACAGAGCTTGTATAATGAAAACTTCAACATAATAACTATATAACCTTCAACCAAGCCTTAACTAGACTTGTGGCTTGGAACTCAATACAGCTAATCAAACCCATTGGCCAAGCCGGTGTTTAAGTCTAGTGGAAGTCTCCCCGTCTTTCACGGCAACTTATGATTGAATCACATAGACCAACCATTTCTTAGTTTAAGCACCAAATGGTTTGAAACAACTTAATCAGATTCATTCCAGAGACTAAGCCCTATTGACCTTCTTTAGAATCTCATCTCGACCAGTGCCTCTTCACGGCTCTGTCCACGCCGTCTTCTTAGATTTAAGTTCCTTTCCTGAACCTTTAGTCAAGGCTGAGATTCAATTGAATTGAATCTTAGATAATCGTTAACCTCTATGACAGATATAATAATATATGACATATATTCATTACATTTCAGCATCAACCATACATAGCACACAGCAGATGTAAGGTTACAACAATACATAGCACATAGCAGATGTAATGTTAACAACACAACAATACATAGCACACAACACATGTAATGTTAACAACGTTTGCACTCACTAGTGCCACGACTCCTCGTGTCCTCAGCGCTAGGAAAACAACATTACGATATTATCATGACTATAACCCGCACAAAGCTGAATGTATATAAATGGTGACCTAAGACTCATATCTTAGTCACGGTGCATGGCTCAAGACCTAATCTTGCCCATGACTTCATAAATCATTCAACTATATATAATCATACAATTTATAGACAATTATAGATACAGTACGTGAATGTACTTTCCACAGCGTAGTTAGCAATGCGCCCGACTTTTGAATCAGACTCCGGACTTCTCGGATATCCTATAATGTTATTGTCAGATTATTCCCTTTTCCATTATATTATAACTAATATCATATTTTTTAGAATAATATCAAAAAGGATATTTTCACCTAATTTGACATTTCTACCATTGGTAGATTTGTTATTACAATTTTGCCATTTTATTTCTTCAAAACGCAATTTCCAGCATTATGCCCAGATTTTTCACTAACTTTGAAAAATTATAACTAATTCTATAAAAATCCCTTTTGAGTGCTTCAAGAATACTCATGACCATTGACATGTTTATTTTCAAGGAAAAATATCCATAGAATTTAGAACATCACGGATCATTCCCAGTTTTAGCATTTTCAAACACTGTTCAGATTTATATCCATTAAACAAGACTTATCTTCAAAAATTTATATCTCCTTGTCCAAAGCTCAAAACATGTTGGATATGATTAGTTTTGATGATGTCTTATATAGATGCTATTATTAAGAGCAAAAAGCTTGTATACTATATTTATCTCCTACATTGACTAACTGTTATATATTTAATGTAGAACAGTCCAAGTTGAATTATAAAGATTAATCAAGAAGGAGATAAGAGGTTACTTTAAAGAAAAAGAAGAACTTGTCGAGAATATCAAGGAAGCAAGAAGCTATCAAAGGATTTTGGGAATGATCAAGAAAAGAGAAGAAAGAAAGAATTGAATTGTGGAAAATGATCAAGGAAGAAGAGAAGAGAAGAAAGAAAGAGTTGGTTTATGAAGAATGACCAAGAGAAGAGAAGAAAGAAAGAGTTAAGTTATGGAGAATGATCAAGAGAAGAAGAAAGAAAGAAGAACTTGCTTAATGGAATGAGAAAATCATTATACAAGCTTTTAGATTGATTCTAGAAGTCTCCACGATGATATGGAAGTTGAAATAGCTCAAATCAGAGTTAAAATAAGCAAAATCAAGCTTCAGGATGAGCTAACTCGAGCCAGGAGGTTCAAACTCGAGTTAGAACGTTTATCTACAGTGTTTTGGGCATCTAGGATGATTGACTCGAGCCAAGAACATCACTACCTCGAGTCTGGGTCAAAACTTGAGTCAGACATTCTTCTGACTCGAGCCAATTGTGATTTCCAAGTGATTTTCACTTATGGAATGAGTTGCCTTGAGGTAAACCACTAATTGCCTCGAGTTATTATGTAATTCAGCAACTCTGTTGCACTTTGTTTCACGTTCAGCTCAGGCGAGGTCTGGTAATTTGATGATATCTCTCAAACCAGAGCTTGGATTGAGGTGGAACTAGTGGCATATGAAACTAGACTCCCAATACGTCATTTTGATATAAAATTAAAGCCCAAAGGAGTTCAGATGAGAGATCTATGAATTGTATAAGTTGGATAAGAAATCAACGCCACACAGCTGACCAAGGTTCGGTATTTTGAGTGTATCTCACAATATACAAATTAAATTGAGCTGAAATCAGTGCCATTTGAAAGAAAACTCAAACTTCGTTCCATCAAGAGTTGAACCAGCCAAAATGGAGTTCAGACCAGGGAGTGATGTCCTTCCAAAGTTGACATTCGAAATTCAGGATTCATTTCAGCATAGGCTTGGTTCTCTGGACATAGCTCACACTATACACAACCAAATGAAGTGAAACCAATTCCATATGAATCTAGACTCAACAAGTGTTTCATAGAATTTGGAAGCAACAAAGTTCAAATCAAAGATCAAATAAATCAAAAAAGAGCAAGTTGGCTCGAGCCAGAAGTTCCACCTCGAGTCTAAGTGAAGGCAGAGAGTTTGACATTTTGAGAGAGGTTTTTACCTCGAGCCAACAAGTGTGCCTCGATTCAAATGCTTCTGAAGCTAATGGATCAATTGACGATTGACTCGAGCAAGGATTTTGGTTGCCTCGAGTTTGGGCACAAACTCGAGCCAAGGGTTTTGCTACCTCGAGTCAGACAGTGCTGTGATTAGTCTTCTCACACTTGAACGATAGTTTGACTTGAGCCAAGGGTATTGTTACCTTGAGTCAAATACATATGTGTTGTTCTTCTCTAACTTCCAAAGTTAAATTGACTCGAGCCAGGAAATGCAACTCGAGTCAGACATCAGCTCAGTAGCAGCAATGTCCAGATTTCAGAAATGATTGTTATCAATTAATTTCTACTTGCTATACTTCTCAATGCAATTAATCATGTTTGTTAGCAAGTTTTAGATGATCAAACGAAGGATTAACATCAGATCATCAAAAGGTGAATGATTACGTCAGAGCTTCTAACGGTAACTTTGAGCAAGTCACAACGGTCATATTCCAACGGGAAGAATTACTCAACAGACAAATGCTCACAACAATTAAATGATCTTCATTACCTATAAATAGCAAAGTCTTCAAACCAAAAAGGGGTGACGATTGATGAATGAATCGACGAAGCTAACGAAATGATTTTACTACTTCACTGTCGATAGTTCAATAACTCATACACTCTGTTTCTCAATGTTTATATAGTTTACACTAGAGAGTGAAATGATTTGTACTTCAGTGTTTATTCATCTTCTCTTTTAGAGAGAACATTTTTTATTATTAAATCATTGTAAGAATCTCAAGTTGTGGGACTTAGAGATTGGGTTATCAGTTTACAACTTGTAAGGGGGAGTGTATCCTAATGAGAGGATAACTTCGAGTACAAAGTGTGTAACTGATTGAAAGGAGTATTTCAGTGAGAGATTCAGTTTCACAAGTGCCTGGGTGAACTTGTGCGTTTGTATAGGCTTCTCCTGTGCCTGGTTAAACAAGAGGATAGTGGATTGAAAATCTCAAGTGGAGCTTGGGGACTGGACGTAGGTCAAGGATTAGGCCAAACCAGTATAAATCACAGTTTGCATATTCTCGTCCCTTATTTCTTATATTTCTAGTATATGCTTATTTGAATATCTAACTGTTGATTTAGAAAACGCGAAAAGATTTTCAAAGTTTCAAGTTTTTAATCTTCACCCAATTCACCCCCTCTTGGGTTCAGCCGATTCTACACAAAACGTTTCATATTTTATATATTTAGAAAGGCCTACATGCCTACTGTATTTCAGTAAAATTTCATGATTCTTAAAGCACATTTTATAGATAAAACAATAGCCTGAACGTTTGTTGCCAGCACAACATTTAACACTGGAAATTTTCCAATTTTCACAATCTTGATCCGTTAATTTCAAAAATCATTTCCCAACATGTTTTTACCCCCATTCAGAATTTTAAATGCAATGGAGGCCTAAAAACATATAAAGGAATTTATTTCGTAATTTTCTAAATTAAACTACATTTATACTAAATACTAAAGACTAAAGCTCAAGAACTTACTTCAAGAACTTTGCTCCTTCTTCCTTCTTGCTCCAAGAACTTCACCCTACTCACTCTCTAATTTTATCTTTAGCTACTTGGATCTGATTTTGGTGTGAAGAAAATGAAGAGGAGAGCCCTCTATTTATAGGGAAAATCCTAAGGTCAAAGTGGTAATTCACAAGGTAATCCATTTGTTCTTCTTTCCTCCTCACCATTGGATTAAAATGCACTTTTTAAATCTCCAATCCTCACCCTACAACAGCTAGGTGACATACTCCCCCCAATTTAAGCATTTAATTGTGATTTCCACATGTCATTATTTAATGGTTCCATTTCACCCATTGGTTAAATTAATTACAAGAGAATTTAGGCTAATTAGGCAATTAATTGGGACCATTGGATTTGCAAGACATGAGTCAACATCTCAACCATCGATCTTAGTTGCAATTGTTGACTTTTAGGCAACCTTGATTAAGCTTAATTACCCCCTTAATCAAGTTGCTTATATGCCTCTTGATTGCATTTGTCATTGGTTAATTGATTTGTTAACTAACTATGGAAATTAGTGCTTTATTTTTTTTTTGGTATTAGACAAGCCTAATTCTTCATTTTTGGCCCTTATATATTATGAGATAATCAGCCACTTTTGATGATATTAATTTGCCTCTAATCATCTTGAAGAATCATGCAACTAATCTCAATTAGTGCAAGTTTATTTTTCTAATGATAATTGTTAATAGATAACAATTAAACTAAGTGTTTCACTATTCCCTTTTCTCGTCTTATGAGCATTTAAAATAGCTATTATTTCATGTGATTTTATGTCATATTTCATAGCCCTTATAATTGTTTGAGACACATATTCACCTTTGTTTTTTTCTAGGAATTTGTCAAAATACAAGGTTAATGATATTATGGAAAATTAGGGTATTACATTTCTCCCCCCGTTAATTTAAATTTCGTCCTTGAAATTTGAATGCATAACCTTGGGGAGAAACTCTAGACTTCTAGTCTATTCCGGTCCTATGCATGCTTGCTAAACATGCACCCAAACAATCTCATTCATCTTGTAGTATTCAAAAATAGGATCTACTAATCCATTCTCACAACACAATTGCGCACTAAAAATCAGATTTAGAAAATTGTTTTGATTGAATGGAAAGGGGCCCACAAATTGAATTGGAAGACCTAATATAAAGAAAAGAAAGGAGAGGAGGCGGCAATTTTGGGAACAAAGACGCACAGTGAGGAGCGACAGAATAGAGTAGTGAGCAGTTGCGCCATGGGACTCCAGACCTTCGACCTTCTCCTTCCTTTCTCGTCGGCGACGTTATTCACCACCACAAGCTGCCGGCGAGCTTCATCTTCACAGCCACAAGGGAGGAACAAATTCTGACGGCAGTGAACATCGAAGAACCAGAGTGGAGGTGCGATTTAGTCAGTGCTTCAGTTGAATCATCCATTTTCCTGTGATTTTCCTCATGTTTTTGGACTTTCATTTTGTGTTGTTGTGATGTTGATTAAAGCAATGTGTAACATCCCATTTTCAAAAGCAGTATAATTTTTTTTTCATCAGAGTAGAGCATCGGAGCAATTGAGTAACTGATACATTTATTCAAATTGTCGTAAGTCTGGCTGATTTACAGAAGCGGTACATTGACCGAGAGTTTTCAAAATGAATAACACCCGAAGAAAGTCTTCGTCGGGACTCTGTACGGCCTCGCTCGCCTTTCTCCTCGGTCCTCGGTTCTTCGAACTCCGACGCTATGATAAGAGCGAGATCCAATTACAATTTGGATCTCGGTAATCTTAACCTCATGCTTAAATACGACTACATATACACGACAACAAAGCAATCAATACAACAGTCCACAACAGATGATGTATGATTAAAAATACATAACCACGTATGTAAGATAATAACCACGTATGTAACATAACCACGTATGATACAAAGAATAATAACCTCGTATGTGACATAACCACGTATGTGACATAACCGTGTATATAACATAACCACGTATGCTACAACAACAAACAACACAACAAACATATATAATCATACAATAACCATCGAGTTAGTGTTACGAAAGACGCGAACGTACCTTTTTGGCGGTACAACGGAACTTTTACGGAAAAACGTGAAATTCGACAATGGGAAAAAACAAATGGTATGACGGCGGCACAACAAAGCTCGACAATGGTACGATTATCTCGATATCCTATAAGGATAATATTTAACAACTTTTAGCAATAACAGGCATTTTAGGTACAAATTACCATTTTGCCCCTGAACCCCTAATCGGCGGAATTTCGCCAGAACTTCGTTACTTTGACCGTATTCCATTTCAAAATTATCCCCACTATGTTTTTACCTCGTCAGGCATCTTTCAATGCAATGAGGCATAAAAACAAGCATAGGAATATATTACAAACTTCCTAGATCAAAACAACGGTTCTCTACTATAACTACCGAAAGAACTACGGAAACTAAAAACTAAGGACGTAAGAACTTACTCGGGGCTAAGGCACAATTTTTCCAGAGCTTCTCTCTAAAACCTCTCTCTAGGATCTGAATTTTGGTGTGAAGAATGAGAGCAAGAGAGCTTGCTATTTATAGAGAAAAATAGGGACAAGGTGGGAATTTCCAAAAAGTCTTCGAAAATGATTACGGCCGTTGGATCTAGGGTTTTGTAAGATGCAATCTTGACCATTCAAGGTCTTGGCCGACCTCTTGGTCCCCCAAAGGTCAAAGATTGATTTTTCATCTTGCTTTATGGCCTCCTATCCGATAAAGCTACCCGATCGGTGTCCGTTTCGCGCGATTTCGCGAAACTCAAAAATCCGGGCATGCAACTTTGAAGATCTTTTCATCCTCTCTCTTATTATCTATTTTGATCCTCTTTTTGATCATATCCAGGTATTCTCCGGTGCGTCGGAAGATATTCGGACAAACGCGTCCGATTCTAAATCGCTTCGATAGAACCAACTTCAGACAATAATTCGTTTGAATCGTAAAACGTCCAAATTGTTGTCTAACTTAATCTCGTGTTTAAAAAGACACAATTGTTTCTATAGGTTCTCACTTTGCCTATCTGACTCCACTCTATCCGATCAACTTTTCGTCTTATTTGAAATTAGGGTTTTCGGTTGCGGAATCGACGTCTGGTAAATTCTTTCTTCGTGTAAATTTCACTTGTGCTTAATTTGATCAGTCTGAAAAGACTTTTACCTCTGGTTTACCTGTAGAATTTATTTCTAACTTTTCCCCGGCTATATAAGCCGACTCACCGCATTATATTATTATTTTATTCTAATTACCATTTTAATTATTTAAACAATTATTTTTAATTAAAAATACTTAGAATTTCGGCCCCTCTTTTAAAAATTCAGATTTATTTATTTTTCTATAATTTTTTCCATTTTTTAAAAATATAATATTTTTTACCCAAAATTCCCGTTTACCCTCGCCTTCGTTAGGGCTTAATCGACCTAATTTCTTCGTTTAGTGATCTTTTTAGGATCAGGTTTCTTCATATATTTATCTTTACCAATTTTACAGTATATTGTTATCTTGCAAACTTTTATACTTGACATTGTCATTTTATATCTTATGTAAAATATTAACAATGTTTACCCCATCGTGTTACTTTATGGTTCCGAAATGCTTTTTAAACTTTTCTTCATGTTATTTCCTCTGAAATAATTTATTAAATTCTCATAATTAGGGATAACACTTCCATATTTTTCTCATAATTTTTCATGATCTTTCAGTATTTATCATAATATTTTTAGACTGTTTTTATCACCATTATATCATTTTTAGTCATTACTTTCATCGATTTTCCCAGTAACTTTTTTGACAATTTACTCTATAATTATAACAATTTTCTATAACAGTTTTAAGCTCATGATTTTGCTTTATCAAAATATTCGTTAATTTCCTTTATCTCAAAACTTCCAGTTTTACTAAAATCCGGGTATTACATTTCTCCCCGTTAAATAAAATTTCGCCCTCGAAATTTGCTCTATACCAATTTAGACTCGTACTAACTACACTTCGGACTTATTCGCTCCTTAGCAACCACGTGCCAAAACCGTCTCCTTAGCAACCACGTGCCGCGACGACAAAAGATACTTCGGCCCGCTAGTTTTACGCACCGCATCTCTGCGCATGCAACCAACTCCACGACTTATTCGCTCCGAACGTTTCTCTATATGTCGACCGCTCCACTTGATGATCGAGAATTTGCTCGTGTTTGACTGTCAAGATCTTGTCATTTTGTACTTTGATATTTAGTATTTTCAACAAGGCACCCATATACCCCGGTCAATACCCGGATATCAAAATGTCTCCATGACGCCCATACATCATGGTAACACAAGATACCTTAAATGTTTCCATGACGCCCATACACCATGACAACACAAGATACCTCCTACTCAATGACACGATTGCAGTCGGATAGTAGTAACTATGAGATATGCATCGGAAACTAAAATTTTCGCGGCAAGTAAGACAACTATTTATCAAACCATAGGGGATTTCTCTTACCCGTACTCGGTGTAGTTTTTCGAACACGGACTTTTCGTCCATTAAAACACAGGACTTCTTGTCCTTTCCCGAGTTTCTTTCAACTCAAAAGGTACTTCAAACACTTGTGTTAGCGTAGAGAATTCTATACAATACTCACTAACTCTAGGTCTTACATCGATTAGTTCAACTTGAGAGGCTTCAATAGGCGAGAGGCGTAAGTCATCACGTCTGTCCCGCTGACAAGACATATCCCGACCCATACCTAATGGCACCACGACCATCTACTTGGATCCGGACAACCAACTCTTGGTGCTTATGACCAACTTCGTTCTCGCCTATGCAAGCTCGTCTCGATCTGTGTTCTACGCAATGATTTAAGTTTTACTCTTTAAGCTTTATCAATGGTTATGAGAAAATTTCGGTATGAATCTGCGGTACTATCCCGCTAGATCCGAAACTAAATATCTATGTTACTATCTTCGAAGATTGCTATTCCTTGATGTACGTGAAGTGGTGTGTTCCGAGCATACGTCAACCCTTGACAAAACGTAGGAATTACATAACTGAGTAAATCGTAGATCATGGGAAGTGTGTATGTGTTCATGATAGTCATTTTGTCCATCCTGTGATGGTTGATACAAAGTCACAACTCTTGTACTTTGTTTGGTATCATTTGATACGGCGTTTTAGATGTTGATCCTATGCTAGGTATTAATGTCATAGTGAATTTTGAGAATGTCGTCGATGTTTGTGAACAGGGGTTTTGAACGAGATATGTATATTTGATTTGGAATTTAAACATGCTTACATAAGCAAAATAGTTCACACCCAATGGTGTAGCTACTCTTTGGATCATAAGGTAATACGTATATGTATGCATCCCAAAATGATTCGCATATGCATCCGACATAACTAGTGATTAGCACCCGTGTCGTACAATATCTAAGGTAGGTTCCCATCGAGAGATAGTTATGCGGATCCTCTCTGGGAGATTATTCGGCCTCGTTAGTTGTCAAAGCGAAAACCCGGCCTGGGTTTTGTGGCCTTATCCCCGTAGTCCTTTGAGGACAGTTCATGTATAAGTGCCCCAGCTTCTGACACTTGTAGCATATCTGCTCCCCCGCACAGTTGGTTCCTGGGTGGTTCGTTTTGCATTTTGGACATGGTCGGGGTCCAGGCATTCCTGGGTTTTTCATTCGGGACGGTATGGCATCTTGCCTCCCCCTTGAGGGTTATTCCATGGTGCTGCTGATAATTGAATATTTTATACACTTCTTTTTATCTCTTGATTAATAATTTAGGACTTTTTAGTTAATAAATAATGGCTTTTATACTTATTTGGGCTTTGGGCCTTTAATTATATTTTAGCCATTTTTATTAATAAAATTCCAGTTTTACATTGCTTCACTAATCTTACCATAACTCTTGAACCAGACATCGGATTTGCCTCATTTTTGTTTCATATTTCAGATGATTCAGAGATCTACAATTGTTATGAAGACATTGAGGGAAAATTCGGACAAGAAGATGGTCGATTTTGAAGCCAAAGTCGATGTTTTATTTGGGCTCGAATTTGTGACTAAAGCCCATTCTCAGATTATTTTCTTTTGGGCCTGGATTATTGATTGGAGCCCCATTTCGTTTTTCATCTTAGGTTAAGTAAGGCAGCAGCCACAAACAGATTCATTCACGTTTTTATTCTGTTTTGTGGATCAAAGTAGAGGTTTTTCAGATTCTCTGAAATGTTCTTCGTGTTCTTCGCGTTCTTCGATTTTCCCAGCCATGTTCGGCTAAACCTTCTGTGGTTAACCCAACATTGAGGATTCCATGATTCGTCCAGAGAACTCGTACTTAATCGGTAACTTTACTCGTTTCGTTTTCATCTTATCGGATCCGATTTAAAATAGTTCGAATATTAGATTTAATATTCGGTTTGGTTCATCCCAAGGACGAGTTCGAACTAGGTTAGAGTGTTGCTTTGTGTGATTGCACAGTGAGACGCCACTGTTCGACAGATTCTAGACGATCGTCTAGTTGAGGGATTTACGACGAACGCAGAGATTTCGGTTCGTCCAGAGCCAAACACGAGTTCGTTTATATTTCGTTCAATGAAGGAAGTTTATGGAATCTAAACGTTGGGTTGATCGTTTTAATCTTTGCAATCTCGTTTTTATCTGTTTCTGCATATTTCAGATCTGTTTCGTTTAATTTCGTTTTAATCTGCTCCAAATCAAAAACCCCCAATTTTATTGTTGTTGTTTTTCTTTATTTGCTTGATTTAAACCCACTGCAAATTCCTTGAGAGAAACGACCCAGGTTACATTATACTGCAAATCCTTTCTAATCTGGTTATTTTGTGAGATGACGGCAAATCTCTGTCAAAATATGGCGCCGCTGTTGGGGAATTTGCATCGGTTTCGTTAAATAACGATAGTTTTTTTGGTGGTTCTAGGGTGACTGGACGAAAACTTTTTATGACCCAGATCACTCAACCTAGGTCTTATTCAAAAGGAATTGGGCATTCTAAGCAAGAGTCACTTCCTTTTAGGAAGTGAGGTCTCACATATTTTACCCAAATTCTAACGTTTAGACCATGTTTTTGCTGTTTTAAGTTTCAATAGATTAGTGTAAACCAAAAAAATTGAAAAACGTGGTTTAAACGATGGAATTTGGCTTAAATCCGAGGACCCACAGTGCCTAATGGTACTGTGATTGTCTTAAAATAGGGTTTTCCTTCAGCTCACCAAAAATCAGCCCGATCGGAGTAAGTCATACAAATCTGAAATACCCGTTACGTCCAAAAAAAAAAAAAAAACCCTTTAGTGGCATTTTCGTAATTCTGACTTTCTGGTGGTATTTTCGTAATTCTGATTTTCTGCAAATTCTGCCTTGTGTTCATGCTTTGCATGAGTACTAGGAGTACTATTAATCCGAAGACTTGTTGCCATTTGATCCGAAATAGAAAGAACAATTCTTACTTGCTAGAAGAGTTGTTAGGCTAAGTCGTGGGATTGATACGAATTTGACATTGAACTTGAGTCTCGAGTCGATTGTGTGTCCATTCCGTTGATCTTGACTCGATAGTACTTCGCTAGTCTTGTTGTTTTCACTGATTCTAGTAGCAATTTTGCTAACTCGAAATTATGGCGAAGAGCAAGTAGCTCGTCCCACTTTGAAAGAATTAGCTACCCCCGATGTGGGTAATCGGAATTTGTGTATTCAATATCCCGAACTTCTTTGCTAACTTTGAATTAAAATCTGGTCTTATCCATTTGTTGCCCAAGTTTCATGGTCTTGCGGTGAATGTCCTCACAGCATCTCTCAAGGAGTTCCATGTGGTATGCGGACAATGAAACCTCAAGCAATTGATGAGGACCACATTAAGCTGAGAGCTTTTCCATTTTCCCTAGATGGCGTGGCTAAGGATTGGCTATACAATTTGCAACCCACATCTGTTGGGAGTTGGAATGATATGCAAAAGTTATTCCTAGTGAGGTTCTTTCCTTCCTCAAAAGCCATTGCTATTCAGAAGGAGATCACTAGTGTTAAACAAATCAATGGGGAGACCATGTATGAGTATTGGGAGAGGTTCAAACGGTTGTGTGCAAGCCGTCCACACCACCGCATTTCAGACCAACTCCCGATTACATATTTCTATTCCGGTTTATTACCGATGGATAAGAGTTTCGTGGATCGTCCGGTGGTGGGGCCTTAGATAGCAAGACACCCGAAGATGCCCGAGAGCGATATCTACTATGGTCGCTAATTCTCAGCAATTTGGCACCAGGGCCAATGGTACTCCTGTTTACCATATTCAAACACCTCCGGTCCAGTATGATTCTCAGAGATTGGAGAATAGACTTGATGATCTGACTTCCTTGTGAGGCGGTTAGCGGTGACCCGACAAGTACAATCTTCCCCCTCCTCGGTTGGGTACTCCCATGGGTTCTGTTCGACCCTTGTCATTCTACCGATTCTTGCCCTACTTTGCATGATCCCGCTTGTCAAGACCCGGTCGGTAGGCCGCAGTGGGTGTTTTTCCGGAAAACCACAATACCGCGAGAATAATGCCTTCTCCAATACCTACAATCCTGGTTGGAGAAATCACCCCAATTTCCGTTGGAACCGGAATCGAATCGAACCCGTAGTAACCAATATCGGCGGGACTGGGAATTACCACGAGACAAGTACATGCCCCAAAATTTCCAACAACACTCGCACCTCATTTGCCGCCACCACCTCCTCGACCAGCCATATATGCGCACCTCCACAGGGCGGCAACAAAGAGCTAGTACCGATGCGGTGGTTCTTCACTAGAGGATATGATGAAGCAATTTGTCACAGACCAATATGCGGTTTCAACGTAAAACGACACTTCCATTCGAGACTTTGCAAACACAAATTGGGCAAATTGGCAACATCATTGAACCGACTTCAACCTCGGGATCCAACACTCTTCCTTCACAAACAATTCCTAATCCTAAAGGGAATGTGAGTGCTATCTCCCTTCGATCCGGCAAGCAATTGGAGGAACCTAAACCCCTTGTAGATGTGACTTCCACATCAAAGAGAGAGTCGAAAAAATGTGAAGATTGACTCTAAAAATAAAAAGGCAATCCAGCAAGGTGAAGAGGAAGACATTCCCATTCCTCTTCCTTTCCTCGGAGAGCGCTTAAAACCAAGAAGTTGGCGGAAAAAGCACAAGAGAAGGATATACTTGAGACGTTCGGAAGAGTAGAGATCAACATTCCTCTCTTAGATGCGATCAAACAAATTCCAAAATATGCCAAGTTTACGAAAGAGTTGTGTACCAACAAGAGGCGGCGAAGGAAATGAACGAGTGAGTTTGAACCGAATGTATCGGCACTCTCATCCAACCTACCATGCCTCGCAAGTGCAAAGATCCGGGGACGTTTTCTATCCCTTGCCTTATTGGTAATTATAAATTTGATGATTGCATGCTAGATTTAGGTGCTTCTATAAATGTCATGCACTCGCATCTATTTATAGATCTCTTGGTCTTGGTCCCTTGCGTCCAACTGGTGTTATTGTTCAACTAGCTAATAGGAGTAATGCCCATCCTTCGGTTTAGTTGAAGATGTATTAGTCAAAGTTAATGAATTGATATTCCCGCTGATTTTTACATCTTAGATATGCGGGATGAGTCTTCTAGTAGTAGGTCACCAATCATTCTAGGGAGGCCTTTCATGAAAACAGACTAGGACGAAGATAGATGTGTATTCGGTACTCTTTCCATGGAGTTTGGTGATATTTCGTAAATTTTAATATCTTTGATGCCATGAGACATCCTAGGGAAGAGCATTCTATTTTCTCGTATTGATGTGATTGATGATCTTGTGGATGATGTTCTTGGCCGATTGGTGTCCGATTATCCCGATTTTTCATCCGAGAGTGATTACGCCATTTGTGCATGTGTTGATAATGAATGGTGCTGTTTGTACTCATTTGGTTAATGCTGCATTATTTGGTGATTCGACTTCTTGGGTATTGATTACGCATTGCTTGTGAATTCGATATTGATTCCGAGTTTGAGCTTCATCCTGATCCTGATGTGCATCCTAATTTTGATTTTGATGAACTTAACTCTGATTTTGATGAGCTGAATTCTGATGTTAACATTGAGCTATGTAGACATAGTTCTTCTGCTTCTTTGAATGTGGTTTCAGGCATTTCCAGTGTCATGACATCAGAGTTGTTGCAACAACCACCCAAGCTTCTCCCATCTACTGAGCAACCACCCAAACTTGAGTTGAAATCACTTCCGATCACTTGAAATATGCATTTACGGAGGTGGATGAACGGTTGCCGGTCATTGTGGCAAATAACCTTATGCCGATCAAGAAGAGAAGGCTTCGCTAAGCTTATTGAGGGGCGAACAAGAAAGCCATTGGGTGGACATTAGGCGACATAGTTGGCATCGCCCTTCCATGTGCATGCATCGAATTACATTGGAAGAGGACTCTAAGCGGTGAGGCAACCCCGAGACGCCTTAATCCCCTTATCCTGGATGTGGTGAAGAAGGAGGTCACTAAGCTTCTACAAGCTGGTATCATCTATCCCATTTCGATAGCGGTGGGTTAGCCCGGTCCGGTGGTTCCCAAGAAGTCGGTGTCACCGTGTGGTGGCCAATCGGAAGAATGAGCTCATTCCTACTCGAGTTCGGAATAGTTGGAGAGTTTGCATTGACTATAGGAGACTCAACCAAGCCACTCGCAAGGATCATTACCCTTTACCTTTCATTGATCAGATGTTAGAGCGATTGGCTGGCAAGTCTCATTACTGCTTCCTGGATGGCTACTCCGGATACTTCCAAATCCATATTGCTCCTGAGGATCAGGAGAAGACGACTTTCACATGCCCCTTTGGAACATATGCCTACCGAAGGATGCCTTTTGGCCTCTCGCAACGCACACCGGTACTTTTCGGCGTTGTATGGTGAGTATTTTCTCGAGTTTCTAGAGGACCGCATGGAGGTCTTTATGGATGATTTCACTGTATATGGGTCTGATTTTGATGCATGCTTAGCTAATCTATCTAGAGTTTTGCATAGGTGTATTGAGTCTAATCTTGTGCTGAATTATGAAAAGTGTCACTTTATGGTTGAGTCAGGTATAGTCTTGGGACACATAGTGTCTAGGAAAGGGATTGAGGTAGACCCCGCTAAGATAGATGTGATTATTTGCTTTACCTTACCCCGCATCTCGTGCGGGAAGTTCGTTCTTTTCTTGGTCATGCGAGTTTCTATCGGCGTTTCATTAGGGATTTCGAAGACTGCTCGACCCTTGTCCAACCTTCGCATAAGGACACGACTTTGTATTTGATGATGCTTGCAAGGCGGCCTTCGATCATTTGAAGCGTTGCGACTACAACCCCGCGATCCATTTTGATTGGTGTCCCTTTGAGCTGATGTGTGATGCTTCCAACTATGCGGTTGGTGCTATCTTGGCACAACGGGTCGATAGGGCATCTCATGTGATTGCATATGCCTCCAAGACTTTGGATCCCGATCTAATTATACCACTACCGAGAAGGAGTTGTTGGCTATTGTATTTGCTTTTGATAAGTTTAGGTCATATCTCGCTAGCTAGTAGAGTAATTGTTTTCTCGACCATCTTTGCTCTGAAATTTCTTTTGAAAAAGACGGATGCTAAGCCACGACTCATCCGGTGGATGCTATTGCTCCAAGAGTTTGATGTTGAGATTCGAGACGTGCGGAGCACAAACCGGGTAGGCGACCACTTGAGTCGTATCACCCATTCTTCCTCTCACCCCTCTTCTATTCGGGATGATTTTCCCGACGATGAGCGAAACTTACTGCGGCTACAAGGTAAGCTTCCATGGTATCTTTGATCTCGGTTAACTACTTGGTAGGCGGTGTTTTGCTCAAGATTCTACTAGGGCCCAAACCTTCAAATTAAAGAGTGAGTCTAAATACTATGTTTGGGATGACCCTTATCTCGTGGAAATTTTGTAGTGACCAAGTAGTTAGGAGATGTGTGCACGATCATGAGTTTCACTCTATATTGCATTTTGCTCATGCTTCGCCTTCGTGGTGGTCACTTTGGACCCCAAAGAACTGCTAGAAAAGTGTTAGATAGTGGATTGTTTTGGCCTTCCTTGTTTCATGATTCCCATCTGTTTTGTAAGTCATGTGATAACCGTCGAGAGCGGAAGTATTTCTCGTAGGCATGAGATGCCCCAAAACCCTATATTGTTTTGTGAGATCTTTGATGTTTGGGGTATTGATTTTATGGGTCCATTTCCGCTTCATATGGTTATACTTACATCCTACCGGGCCTGTTGATTATGTCTCGAAATGGGTTGAGGCGAAAGCCACTCGGACTAATGATTCTTCGTGGTGGTGGATTTTGTTAGGTCTAACATTTTCTGCAGGTTTGGCATTCCTAGAGCTATTATCAGTGACCAAGGTTCCCATTTTTGCAACCGAAGCATGGGTGCCTTGTTGCGCAAGTATGGAGTGCTTCACAAGGTCTCCACAGCATACCATCCTCAGACCAATGGTCAAGCTGAAGTCTCAAATAGAGAGATTAAGCAAATCCTTCAGAAGACTATTAACTCTACCCGAAAAGATTGGAGTAAGCGATTAGAGGATGCTTTGTGGGCATATCGCACCGCCTACAAGACTCCGATTGGGATGTCTCCTTATCGGATTGTCTTTGGAAAGGCATGTCATCTTCCGGTTGAGTTGGAACATCAAGCCTATTGGGCCATTAAGCGAGTGTAACATGGATTTGGCTAAGTCGGCATGGAACGGAAGCTGCGGTTGCAAGAGTTGGATGAACTTAGATTGGATGCCTATGAGAGTTCGCGTTTGTACAAGGAAAAGACTAAGGCATTCCATGATAAGCATATTCGAGGAAAGAATTTTACGTGGGCCGAAAAAGTTCTTCCGTTTAACTCCCGTCGAAGTTTATGCACGGTAAGCTTCGATCTAAATGGGATGGCCCTTTTGAGATCACTAACATATTTCCATTTGGTGCTTTGTTGAGCTATGTGATCCACCCACGGGGAGAACCTTTAAGGTCAATGGGCATCGCCTCAAGCAATTCCATGAGGATCCCGCCTGACGAGGAAGCGAGATATTATCCTCATTGATGCCACTTATCCTCCTTAAACCCTTGGGGAGTATTCTTCTTTCCTCTCCCTCTTTCTCTTTTATTTGTTTTCATATTTGCAATTTTCTTTTCGAAAATAAATACAGTCTATCTTTCTATGATTGCTATATATTATGAACTAGGACATTTTGGTTTTAATGGATCATTATGTTTGGTCTGTGATTCTTGACTCTTCGATTACATATCTTGGTAGTTGATTTGATGTTGTTGATTGCCTAAGTTGGTACGACCTTGTGAGGTTTTGGGCACTGCTTGAATGGAATTCATCTTTTCCCATTCTTTCTTTCATGTGTGCATCTGCTCTGATTTGTGTTCTCTAGAACTTGCTCCTTTTCTTGTTGAAACTACATTTTTCACTTACATGCATAAATATGATAGAAGCTTGTTTTCTTTCTTTTATTTTCCCCACTTTGGCCAAATAGCTTTACCTTGCATTATGTTTCCTTTGCTAGCCCATTTGTGCCTTTTGGACTCATTCTTTTCTAAGCCACATTACAAGCCTAAGCGTAACACCATTTTATTCCGCACCTTGGAGATTTATTGAGCATTGGTTTCACCTTGGTTTTGTGTTTAAGTGTGGGGTTGCTCGGGAGTGCAACGGTTTCGGTGTGGGGGAGATGTTTGGTTTTGTCATTGTGATTTTGTATATAGTTCAAAAAAAAAAAAAAAAGCGAAAAAAGAAAGAAAGAAAGAAAGACAAAAGAAAGAAAGAAAAGAAAAGCGAGGAAGAAAAAAAAAGAGTAAAATAAAAGTTTTTATATTTAGAGAATTGGGTTAATCAATGCTCTTTTTAATTTCTTGGGTGCTTAGCCTCTCATTCCATACTATTACCTACCTTCACCCTAACCCCATTACAACCTTTAATAATAAGCTCTCTTGATTTGTGCATGCATGTGTTATTAGTAGTGGAGACGTAGAAATTGAGCAAGCTTATGGTAGAACAATTTTCTTGAGTAGAATTTGAGCTATACACTTATTTACCTTAAACACTTGAGAGATTGATTGATTGAGCGCATCATTTGAGAGACCATCATTTGTGATTAGCATCATTGATTGAGATTACCAGGAATTGTAATTTGAGATGAAGGGATTTTGGGTCTTGATTGATTGGTTATAATGAAACTCTGTGTCCCTTCTTCAATTTCTGCATTGTTAGCAATTTGTAGAAAAGAAGAGTTTCTCCTTTACGTCTTTTTCTTTGAATTTTGCTCAGGAGTGCAAAAAGATAAGTGTGGGGGAATTTGATAATTGAATATTTTATACACTTCTTTTTATCTCTTGATTAATAATTTAGGACTTTTTAGTTAATAAATAATGGCTTTTATACTTATTTGGGCTTTGGGCCTTTAATTATATTTTAGCCATTTTTATTAATAAAATTCCAGTTTTACATTGCTTCACTAATCTTACCATAACTCTTGAACCAGACATCGGATTTGCCTCATTTTTGTTTCATATTTCAGATGATTCAGAGATCTACAATTGTTATGAAGACATTGAGGGAAAATTCGGACAAGAAGACGGTCGATTTTGAAGCCAAAGTCGATGTTTTATTTGGGCTCGAATTTGTGACTAAAGCCCATTCTCGTATTATTTTCTCGTTTTGGGCCTGGATTATTGATTGGAGCTCCATTTCGTTTTTCATCTTAGGTTAAGTAAGGCAGCAGCCACAAACAGATTCATTCACGTTTTTATTCTGTTTTGTGGATCAAAGTAGAGGTTTTTCGATTCTCCGAAATGTTCTTCGTGTTCTTCGCGTTCTTGATTTTCCCAGCCATGTTCGGCTAAACCTTACGTGGTTAACCCAACATTGAGGATTCCATGATTCGTCCGAGAACTCGTACTTAATCGGTAACTTTACTCGTTTCGTTTTCATCTTATCGGATCCGATTTACGAAATAGTTCGAATATTAGATTTAATATTCGGTTTGGTTCATCCCAGGACGAGTTCGAACTAGGTTAGAGTGTTCTTTGTGTGATTGCACGGTGAGACGCCACTGTTTCGGACAGATTCTAGACGATCGTCTAGTTGAGGGATTTACTCGACGAACGCAGATTTCGGTTCGTCCGGGGGCCAAACGCGAGTTCGTTTATATTTCGTTCAATGAAGGAAGTTTACGGAATCTAAACGTTGGGTTGATCGTTTTAATCTTTGCAATCTCGTTTTTATCTGTTTCGCATATTTCAGATCTGTTTCGGTTTAATTTCATTTTAATCTGTTCCAAATCAAAAACCCCAATTTTATTGTTGTTCTGTTTTCTTCATTGCTTGATTTAAACCCACCGCAAATTCCTTGAGAAAACGACCCGGTTACATTATACCGCAAATCCTTTCTAATCTGGTTATTTTGTGAGATGACGGCAAATCTCTGTCCTGCCCTCTTCGCGAGGAACTTCCGCGGCTCAACCCGTCACGACTTGCATTTTGCGTTTGCGGTTGTCGATTCTTGATGTGCGTAGTTCCGTTATGTTACGTTCGATCAACCGGCATGACTCCACCGCTTGGATCAATTCTGGGAACTGTTGGGATACCAACTTTTTCCTTATTTCATACTTTAGCCCGTCTACCATCCTGCTTGCCTTCCAGCTCTCGTCAACGTTACGTTTCGGATATGAAGAATATCGAGACAGTTGGTAAACCGGGCGAAGTAGTCATCGAATGACTCCTCGTGACTTTGTCGAATATGGAGGAATTCGACTCCTTGATAACTTGTACCGAAGGAGGAAAATATTGTTCGTTGAACTTCTCCGAAAATTTCTCCCAAGTCACGGGACAATAACGGGTTTGCAATGTTACTGCAATGCTTTTCCACCATCGGTCTGCATCCCCTTCCAGCTTATAGACGCAAGTTGGGCTTTTCGGTTTTCCGGACAATCCATCACTTCGAAGATCTTGTCCAGTCTCATAAGCCGGTCTTCACCGAATCGAGCTTACCACGAAAAACGGAGGTTTGAGCTTGCGAACTGGGTGACCCATTGCTTTGCGTGGTCTCAACCACTCTGTTGGGTCGAGGTAGCACCGCTATTGCCCTATTACGTCGAGGGGGTGTCGAGATCTATCGGACTCCTCGGTTTCACGTTCATCATCGGGTTCGTTTCATCTTCTTCCTCGATTATGTCGTTCCTCATTGGCTCGGTCACCTTCCTCTTCTCTCTCTTGCCTTTCGGCAAGGAGTTCATCAATAAGAGCCCTTTGTTCTTGCAGCATCCCCCGCATTTCTTGCAACTCATTTCGCTCTGGTTGCTGCGGTCCTTGTCGTTCGGGTTCGTGTACTGGTATTGGTATTATTCGTGGTTGTCTGCCCCTACCTCTACCTCTGCCTCGGCCTCTGCCTCGGCCTCTGGGAGCTCCGGCTCCTCTTAAATTAGCCATGTCTCACTCTTTTTCCTTCATTAGGGAAAACGTTAGATTTTTTTTTTAAAAAAAAAAACAATGGTTACTCTATCGAGACTTTATCACACTAGTACTACGAACGGACACTCGTACTATTTCCCCTCGTTCGGGTTTCGTTGGTTCTTTCCACCGAAAACTAATAGAACTTCTCAACATGGTTCAAATACCACATGAATATATCTTTGTCGGTCTCCAAGTTTCGTCCGGCGTGGCCTCGTCACGAGTTTCATCCGATGTGGCCCACTCCACATATAAGGTCCGGGTTAGGGTGAAGTTACCGTCCCGGTACAAAACGCGATTATCGAATTATCAAGATTATTAGAGACCGATATTAGTACTTGACAATGGATTTGCGGATTCAGGTTAGAGTGATGCACCGACAAAGGGTGGTACACCGGTTCAAGATGGTATACCGGTTCAAACTGGTACACCGACCTAGGGCTACCTCAGTACTCATTTTCAAAACACGCTCAAAGTTTAAAAGGCTGATTTGAACATAACTCCGTTAACCGAACGAATGGCCGGATAAGTGTCTATCATGGGGACCTCGCCAACTCTATGGCGGCGATTGGCCACACCCACATAGACTAGCCTTAACTGTCCTACCATACTGTCCGTAATAACATAGTCATATCAATGCCAGGACTACTGCTTTGATACCAAAAGTGTAACATCCCATTTTCAAAAGCAGTATAATTTTTTTTTCATCAGAGTAGAGCATCGGAGCAATTGAGTAACTGATACATTTATTCAAATTGTCGTAAGTCTGGCTGATTTACAGAAGCGGTACATTGACCGAGAGTTTTCAAAATGAATAACACCCGAAGAAAGTCTTCGTCGGGACTCGTACGGCTCGTCGCCTTTCTCCCTCGGTCCTCGGTTCTTCGAACTCCGACGCTATGATAAGAGCGAGATCCAATTACAATTTGGATCTCGAGTAACGGTTAACCTCATGCTTAAATACGACTACATATACACGACAACGGCAATCAATACAACAGTCCCACAAATGATGTATGATTAAAAATACATAACCACGTATGTAAGATAATAACCACGTATGTAACATAACCACGTATGATACAAAGGCAATAATAACCTCGTATGTGACATAACCACGTATGTGACATAACCGTGTATATAACATAACCACGTATGCTACAACAACAAACGAACACAACAAACATATATAATCATACAATAACCATCGAGTTAGTGTTACGATGCGAACGTACCTTTTTGGCGGTACAACGGAACTTTTACGGAAAAACGTGAAATTCGACAAATGGGGAAAAAAAGCGGTATGACGGCGGCACAACAGCAGCTCGTCGGCGGTACGATTATCTCGAGATATCCTATAAGGATAATATTTAACAACTTTTAGCAAAGCATAACGGGCATTTTAGGTACAAATTACCATTTTGCCCCCAACCCCTAATCGGCGGAATTTCGCTTAACTTCGTTACTTTGACCGTATTCCATTTCAAAATTATCCCCACTATGTTTTTACCTCGTCGGCATCTTTCAATGCAATGAGGCATAAAAACAAGCATAGGAATATATTCTCAAACTTCCTAGATCAAAACAACGGTTCTACTATAACTACCGAAAGAACTACGGAAACTAAAAACTAAGGACAGAAGAACTTACTCGGGGCTAAGGCACAATTTTTCCAGAGCTTCTCTCTCTAAAACCTCTCTCTAGGATCTGAATTTTGGTGTGAAGAATGAGAGCAAGAGAGCTTGCTATTTATAGAGAAAAATAGGGACAAGGTGGAATTTCCAAAAAGTCTTCGAAAATGATTCGGCCGTTGGATCTAGGGTTTTGTAAGATGCAATCTTGACCATTCAAGGTCTTGGCCGACCTCTTGGTCCCCCAAAGGTCAAAGATTGATTTTTCATCTTGCTTTATGGCCTCCGGTCCGATAAAGCTACCGTCGATGTCCGTTTAGCGCGATTTCGCGAAACTCAAAAATCCGGGCATGCAACTTTGAAGATCTTTTCATCCTCTCTCTTATTATCTATTTTGATCCTCTTTTTGATCATATCCAGGTATTCTCCGGTGCGTCGGAAGATATTCGGACAAACGCGTCCGATTCTGAAATCGCTTCCGATAGAACCAACTTCGGACAATAATTCGCTTGAATCGTAAAACGTCCATTGTTGTCTAACTTAATCTCGTGTTTAAAAAGACACAATTGTTTCTATAGGTTCTCACTTTGCCTATCTGACTCCACTCTATCTGATCAACTTTTCATCTTATTTGAAATTAGGGTTTTCGGTTGCGGAATCGACGTGGTAAATTCTTTCTTCGTGTAGAATTTCACTTGTGCTTAATTTGATCAGTCTGAAAAGACTTTTACCTCTGGTTTACCTGTAGAATTTATTTCTAACTTTTCCCCTTCGCCTATAAGCCGACTCACCGCATTATATTATTATTTTATTCTAATTACCATTTTAATTATTTAAACAATTATTTTTAATTAAAAATACTTAGAATTTCGGCCCCTCTTTTAAAAATTCAGATTTATTTATTTTTCTATAATTTTTTCCATTTTTTAAAAATATAATATTTTTTACCAAAAATTCCCGTTTTACCCTTGCCTTCGTTAGGGCTTAATCGGACCTAATTTCTTCGTTTAGTGATCTTTTTAGGATCAGGTTTCTTCATATATTTATCTTTACCAATTTTACAGTATATTGTTATCTTGCAAACTTTTATACTTGACATTGTCATTTTATATCTTATGTAAAATATTAACAATGTTTACCCCATCGAAGTTACTTTATGGTTCCGAAATGCTTTTTAAACTTTTCTTCATGTTATTTCCTCTCGAAATAATTTATTAAATTCTCATAATTAGGGATAACACTTCCATATTTTTCTCATAATTTTTCATGATCTTTCAGTATTTATCATAATATTTTTAACGTTTTTTTTATCACCATTATATCATTTTTAGTCATTACGTTCATCGATTTTCCTGTAACTTTTTTGACAATTTACTCTATAATTATAACAATTTTCTATAACAGTTTTAAGCTCATGATTTTGCTTTATCAAAATATTCGTTAATTTCCTTTATCTCAAAACTTCCAGATTTACTAAAATCCGGGTATTACACAATGTGTGGTTAGTTTGTTTTGCAACTTAGAGGATATATGAACTTATAAGTGGGTTACACTTTGTTTTCATTGTTTAGTTATAATTAATATTAATTTAAGCCACATAGACCAACCTTTTCTTAGTTTAAGCTCCAAAGTGTTTGAAACAAATCTATCGGATTCATGCCAGAGACTAAGCCATATTGACCTTCTTTAGACTCTCGTCTCGACCGGTGCCTCTACACGGCTCTGTCCACTAGTGCCTCTTCACGACTCTATCTACATTGTCTTCTCAGATCTAGGTTCCTTTCCTGAACCTTTAGCCAGGGCTGAGATTCAATCGAATTAAATCTCAAGTTACAGTTAACCTCTATAGTAGATATAACAATATATGACAAATATTCATTTCATTTCAGCATCAACCATACATAGCACACAACAGATGTAATGTTAACAACACAACAATACATAGAACACAACACATGTAATATTAACAACGTTTGCACTCACTAGTGCCATGACTCCTCGTGTCCTTAATGCTAGGAAAAACAACGCTATGGTATTATCATGACTATAACCCGCACAAAGTTGGATGTATATAAATGGTAACCTAAGACTCATATCTTAGTCATGGTGCATGGCTCAAGACCTAGTCTTGCCCATGACTTCATGAATCATTCAATCATATATAATCATACAAGTTATAAATGATTATAGTTATAGTATGCGAACGTACCTTCCATAGCGTAGTTAGCAATACGCCCGACCTTTGAATCCGACTCCGGACTTCCCGGATATCCTATAATGTTATTGTCGGATTATTTTCTTTTCTATGATATTATAATTAATATCTTATTTCCTAGAATAATATGAAAAATGATATTTTCACCTATTTTGACATTTCTACCCTTGGTGGATTTGTTGCTAAACTCTAGGACATTGTGTTTTGGCAAATAATTAGCAAAATACAAGGGTGAATATGTGTCTCAACGAAATATAATCTATTGATTATATTTTTGTCCAAATTTCACTTGGGAATTAATTAACCAATGGTTGATTAATGAGACCACATATTAGGAGCTATAAAATGTGACATAAAATCACATGAAATAATAGTTATTTTAAATGCTCATAAAACAAGAAAATGGGATAGGGAAATACTTAGTTTAATTGTTATCTATTAACAATTATCCTTAGCAAAATAAGCTTGTACTAATTGAGATTAGTTGCATAAATCTTCATGATGATTAGAGGCAAATTGAGATCATCAAGGAAGAGCTATTTATTTTGAGTAATTAAGAGGCCAAAAGTGAAGAATTAAAGCTTGAATAATGAAGTGTTAATGACCATGATTAACCAATGAACCAATCCTACAATGGCAATTATAGTTAAAGGGCATATAAACACTTCATTAAGGATACTAATTGAAGATTAAATGATCAGCCCCTGAAGTGAAGGAGAGATATGCATGAGAACATCGGGGAGAGAAAGAGAGAGCTTATTATTTTATAATATTTATAAGAGCACATGTTGTTTTAAAATAAATATCTTCAATAGTGTTTAGATTTTTCTAACAACAATGAAGGGTGAGGATGAAGTTTAATAAAGTGAATTGATCCAAAGGTTGAAAGGAAAGAAGAGGTTTTCGATTACCTTGTGCAATGACCATTTTAACCTTGGGATTTTTCCAATAAATAGAGGGCTCTCCCTCTTCATTTATTCATACCAAACTCAAATCAAAGTGATTGAGTTTAAGAAAAGAGTGAAATTCTTGGAGCAAGGTGAAGAAGGAGTAAGAACTTCAAGAAGTAAGTTCTTGAGCTCTAGCTTTTTAGTTCCTAGTATAATTGTAGTTTAATCTAGAAACTTAGAGAATAAATTCCTATACTTGTTTTTAAGCCTCTTTGCATTGAAAAATACCTAACGAGGTAAAAACGTGTTGGGAACTAAATTTTAGATATTAATGGAACAAGATTGTGAAAATTGTAGAATTTTCAGTAACTTAAGTCTTGGGCAGGCAGCAAAATCGATGCTATTATTTTATGTAGTAAATGAATTCATTAAATCATGAAAGTTTACAGGAATAAGGTAGACATGTAGGGCTTTCCAAATATATAAAATATGAAGTATTTTGATTTCTACACATGGAGTAATATATTTTTGAAGTTAAGCTATTTTTCTGGGATTAAAAATTGACAGCGTTAATAAAATATTAAAATGGGAATGATTATTAATGTTCTAGCTTCCGGGCATATTTTTCCTTGAAACTAGACATGTCAAAGGTCATGAGAAATTTTACGAAACCACATTTAGATTTTTGTAGAATTAATTATGATTTGTCAAAGTGGCTGAAAAATCTGTCTAGAAAATCCAGCAATGCGTTTTTGAGAAAATGTAAGGGTAAAAATGAAATAACAAATCCACCAAGGGAAAAGGGTCAAGGATGACGAAAATAACCCTTAGTATATTATTCTAAGAAATATGATATTTATCACAATATCATATAATAATCCAACGATAATGTATAGGATATCCGGGAAGTCCGAAATTGGATTCAAAAGGTCGGGCGTTGTGGCAATTACGCGGTGAAAGGTACATACGCGTACTGTAACTTTAACTCTGATGTGTCTTGTATGCATGTATATGATTTGATGATTCATGAAGTGATGGACAAGACTAGGTCTTGGGTCATGCACCGTGACTAAGTTTATGGGCCTTAGTTACCAGTTTATATACATTCAGTTTGTGCGGGTTATAGTCATGATAATGCCGTATAATTGTTTTCCTAGCGCTGAGGACACGATGAGCTGTCGTGGCACTGGTTAGTGCAAACATTACATTTTTTGTGTGCGATGTATTGTTGTGCTGTTGACATTACATTTACTGTGTGATATGTATTGTTGTAACCTTACATCTGCTGTGTGCTATGTATGGTTGATGCTGAAATGTAAATGAATATCTGTCATATATATTGTTATTACTTGAGCATGAGATTAATTGTTACCTAAGATTCAATGTGTATTGAATCTCTGACCTGACTAAGGTTCAGGAAAGGAACCAGGATCTAAGAAGACGATGTGGATGGAGTCAGGGAAAGGCTCCAATGGACGGAGCCAAGAAGAGGCGTTGGTCAGAGCGAATGCCAGAAGAGGTTCGTCAGAGTATAGTTTCTGGCATGAATCCGATAGAGTTGTTTCAAACCATTTGGTGCTTAAACTAAGAAAGGGTCGGTCTATGTGGTTCAGTCATAAGTCGCGAGACTTCCACTAGACTTTACCCGGCCTGGCCAATGGGTTTGATTAACTATATTGGGTTCTAAGCGACAAGTCTAGCTAAGGCTTGGTTTAAGATTATATAGTTACCATGTAAGAATTGTAATTATACAAGTTCTGTATTATTGTATCACATGAATATTCCTTCGGGATTTTTAATATACCAACTTATGCCTGGGCATTTTATATCAATTACTCATTGTCCAAACGTAAATGCATGCTCTGCGTTCCACATTACTCTGACCTATAACATCGTATTCCTAGATACTACTTGTCAACGGACACAGTAAGTAGTATGGAATTTGGGGTGTTACAATTAGCGCGATTCACCTGATGATTCAATGGTTTAAATACATTGTTCAAATACAATTTTAATGATTCATATTTAAAAATTTTAACTAGTAATATTTAATTATGAAATCAATTTTTTGAAAAATCAACTGTGAATGGAATATATTATTTTCAATTAAATACACATTAATTATTTTTAAAAAAAGCAAGGTAAAAAAAAGTATACACACATTATGTTTGGGATGGCGTATAGCCATTCTAAAAGTAATTTTTTTCATATGAAAAGGACCGTGCAGCAAGATTACACAAATTACTTTTTCCAAGGATTTCTATGTTTTTTTAACTCTATGTCCCTACTGTAAATAAATAAATATATATATGTACTATTTAGTATAGACATATAAACTTTTTAATATGTATTACTACTCCCTCAATTCTGTTTTATAAGATATGAATAACTGAATTACATCCATCAAAAAGTTAATTAAAATTAGTTAAAGATAATAATATGTAAAAAATACAACTTATTTTCCAAAAAACACCCTTATTTATAAAGAAGGTGGGAGTAACAGAGAATGAGTGAAAAAAGTGATGAGAAACAATGTGTGGGAAAAGTGAGGAGAAAGACATATAATCAATTTAGAATAGAAAAAGAAAAATGTATTAAATATTTAGATATCTCCAAAGGGTATCTTAAAATTTAGTGGTGCCCACATTTAGTGCCCAACATGTCTAAAAAAGAATTGCTTCCAATAGAAGGATACATGTGTTTAGAAATATACCTATTTAAAAAAAAAGAACGGAGGGAATATTGAATAAGAATTATGTTCTTTTCAATCATTTTCCATTCAAACTAACTTTTCTAAATAATCATCCAAACATATTTCAGTTTAAGAACATACATTTTTCTCAACGCTAATCCAAACATTTACATAATCTAACTTTACCTATCTTAAGTTTGTAAATGTCATATTGAAAAGAAACCACTTTCACCGCCGCTAATCAAAACACACACACATGACAGTCCAAATAAGTGCTTATCATTTGAGGATGAAAACTAAAACTCAATCCTGGTAAAATATTGAATTTTCTCAAATCTTTGAAATTTCGTATCTCTCATCGAAACTCAAAAAATGTGGTTCAAAGTTCTGTTTAAAAGCTCATTTAAATAACTTCCTAAGAAAAATTCCCTCTTTGTTCTTTAACACAGCTTTTCCAAAAGTCTTCTCTTCCCAAACAGTGAAGTGACGTTCAAAAATCATTTTCCATATTTTTGGGTCAATTTCAAAAAATCATATCTCTCAGTGTACACAACTAAAAAAAATTATGATTTAGGACTGGTTTTTAAAATTAGAATGTGTACTATTTCTCTACCAACTATCAGGACCTAATCACCCGTTTGCACAAAAATAGAAAAAGTCTGGTGGTGCTCGAAGGGAAGATGAATAAGCAAAGTTTTCTTTTAGAAAAGAAGGATAATATAATATTTTTGACTTGGTGAATTAACCATAGACTTTTTTCGAAACATTTTTGGAAAAATGTATGACTAAGAATAGTTTATTAGTGTATTTATAAATACCATCAATAAAAAAGTGTATGAAAATAAAACCATTTCGATCTTTGTCATGTATTTAAATTATTCCTATATGCATTATTTATGTTATTAATACAGTATTTTATTAATTATCATTGTATTATTTTATAATTGATTTATGTTACATAATCTTCCACTTATTCTTTACACACACACGTGTGTATTATTGTATTTTTTGATGATTTCTTTTTATTCTTTTTGTACTTAAAATTTTGGATGCTTTCAATATACACACGTGTGTATTATTTTAAATAAATTGACTAAATTTTAATGTATTTATTTTGATTTAAAATATGAACTTCAAATTAACAAATATAGTAGTAGAACCCAAGATGATAAAAATTAAAAAAGATTTACATATCTTTTCTCAATGCATCCAACACCTTAACGCATTTTTTGGTGTATTCAACCTTAAAATGTTTTTTCAATGTTTCTAGCACTTTAAAATGTTTGTTGTGCCTTGGTACTATGGATGCACCAAAAGCTATTTTAAGGTCCTGAACATTCTTGAAAAACAGTATTTCATAATGCCGAATGCACCACAAAATATCTAAGGATATTGAACGCATCTTGAAAAAAAATAATTAAAGCCGCTGAATTAAACCATAATTAAATGAGGAAAATATATAGTTATGAGAAAGCAATGGCTTCTTATTGCAATAGCCATTTTCTTCGTCATGATATAGAATAATGATAGGGAAATTGCACGCCACCAACCACTAATAGAAAATTGCACCACCGAAGACCAGTTCTTAACTTCCTTCTCAAACATATATATAATATTGGTCATAAAACCTCAAAGTCCAAACTCGTAAATACAGAGAATTGAAAGAGGTACAGCTAGAGAGAGACATGAAGAAAGGGTGACATCTTTGATCATATTTTCCAATGTAATATAATGAATGTAGAGCAGTTGCAGGTGAAGAAAAATACTACTGAGTCTTTATTTGCTTCTTCATTCCTTCAAGCAAATTAAAGACCAAATCAATAGCTTCTCCTTATAAATGGCCTTATAAGTTCGTTCATAGACTCACAAAGACACAGAGAATTAAAAGAGGTAGATATATATCTACACTCACAGTACAAGATGAAAGCTGTGTACTTGGTTGTTAGTCTCTTGGCATTTTATTCAGTTCATGTGCTCGCATATGACCCAAGTCCTCTTCAAGATTTCTGCGTTGCACTCAATGACTCAGTTACTAAAGGAGGTACACATACGAGTTAACTTAATGACTCAAGTTACTCGGTTACTCTCTAATCCCACTTGAATTGTCCAAACTTCTCAAATGTTATTGTTTATAACTAGATTCTACACTAAATATTGAGTGAAATTTTGATATCTTTTATAAATAAAAGAAGTTCATTTTCGAATAAATAAATTAAATAGTCCAACATAACAAGTTTTTTTTTTTAATAAAAAAAATTCATATTAAAATGTATCCGCACCAATTTTTCTTCATCAGATGTCAAAATCAAAATATTACTCATTGTATGAATAATCTAATTAATGATCATAAGGGAGTAAAAGTAACTTTTATTTCATTTGACTTTTACAAACTTAAGCTTGGATAAAGGTTAGATAATATATTGTGATTTACGTTTGGATTGACTTTTGCTTTTTTTTTGGGGGGGGGGGGACATATGGCTATTGAGGCTTTTAGAGTAATTTTATATTTTCTTATTAAAGCAAGGTCCCAAATTTCCTCTCTCTTCTCATTGCAGCATACTTTTACCCTCATTCTCCATAATGGGACCAAAAGCAACTAAAAGTTTCCTTACAAGTTTGACTTCTGTAATACCCGGATAATTATTTATCTAGAATATTATATTTCGATAGATAATACCTATTGAAAATAAGGGAACATGTGGTTTCAAATAATAAGTAATAATTATCTTATTTTCTAAGGTAATTACTATGGAAATTAGGAGAGATAAAGAGCTAAAATGTATTTTTAGAGCATTAAATGGCCTAAAAATATTATGATAAATCCCAAGAGGTAGTAAAATATTTATAAAAATATATATACTGCTTTTGAAATTGGGATGTTACACTTTGGTATCAGAGCAGTTGTCCTGGCATAGATCTAACTAAGTTATTCCAAAACCTTTTGGTGCCGAAGGCAGGGCTAGTCTATGTGGATCAGCCAATCAGTCACCCTAGCACGGTGAGGCTCCCATGATAAACACCTACCGGCCAAATTGGTTGAGTAACGAGTTAGGCTCTACGCCTTTTTAAAGAGCATGTTTTGAAAATGAGTACGATATAGCCCTAAGTCGGTGTACCGATCTGGATTGGTATACCATTATGAACCGTGTACCACCCTCTCGTCGGTGCATCATTCTAACCCGAAATCGTAAATCCATCGTCCATATTCATATTTGATATCGAGACCGATAATTCGATAATCGTCGGTTTATCTTGGACGGTAATTCCATCTTAGCCCGGGGCTTCTACATGGAGCCGGGCCACGCCGGATGAAACTCCGAGACAAACCAGGATACGTACATGCAGTATTTGACTCATGTAGAGGAACTCCTGACACGTATTTTCGTATACGTTTTGAGTAGAAAGAACCAACGAAATTATGACGAAGGAAATGTTGCGGGTGTCTGTTTATTTACGGTGTGAATACTAAGTACGATAGAGTCTATGTGGGGTATAAATGCTAAATACGATAAAGTCTATGTGCGATAAATGCTAAGTGAGAAAAAGTCTCGATATACTACTTGTTGTTTTTATTTTAAAATATAAACGTATACACGCATAAAGAGAAAGAACGAGATATGGCGAATTTACGAGGAGACTGTCGATGACTACTTTGCCCAGTTCACCAACTTGTCGCGATATTCGTCATACTTAAAAAGTACTGATAACGAAAGCTGGAAGGCGAATAGGTTGATTTTCGGGTTAAGGTATGAGATAAGGGAAAAGTTGGTATCCCGAAAGATATCGAGATGGCTCTAGTCATGGAGTCTTGCCGATCGATTGATCGGAACTTGAAGGAATTGCGGAGGGATAGACCTTCCAACGAGAGGTGCTAGTCGTAGCGAGGTCAACCGAGAAAATTCCTCGCGGAAGAGAGAAGCACCATGGAGTGACTACCAAAGAGAAAGTAAGAGGCCACTTCAGACTAGGCAGCAATACAACCCTGGAATGTCGGGACCCCGATCATGTCCAAACCGCGGAGATATCATCACTGGAGTAAGGCATCTTGGGGTACGGGTTTGCTTCGGATGTCGGGAGCCAGGACACATTATTACAAACTATCCTGAGAAAGCTGCGGAGAGACGGATTTGCTACAGATGTCAGAAGCCTGGACACATCAGCACGCACTGTCCGGAGAAAACTGCAGTGTCAAGATCGCAGAACCCAGGCCGAATGTACACACTAACATGTACCGAGGACGGGGACTTCCGGAGATGGTCCAAGGTACTATCTCTTTTCGAGGAATCTTCTCTAGACGGTATATGACATAGGTATTAGCCGTACGATTACGTGAATTACCTGTGACGTGTTCTATGTTTCTTAGTTGTTACTTTCCGACTGCGATTGTGTCATTGAGTAGGAGGTATCTTGTGTTGTCATGGTGTATGGGCGCCATGGAAACATTTAAGGTATCTTGTGTTACCATGGTGTATGGGCGCCATGGAGACATTTTGATATCTGGTGTCAACAGCGGTATATGGGTGTCACGGGGAAACACTATATATCAAAGTGGCGCAGCTGGGACCTGTGGGCCCATAACCCACAGGTCCTAGGATCGAAACCTGGCTCTGATACCAAAGTGTAACATCTCATTTTCAAAAGCAGTATAATTTTTTTTTTCATCAGAGTAGAGCATCGGGGCGATTGAGTAACTGATACATATATTTATAAATGCCGTAAGTCTGGCTGATTTACAAATACGGTACAATGACCGAGATTTTTTAAAGTGAATAACAACAAAAGTGTCTCCCCGACAATGACCATGCCGTGTCAACGAAAGAGATCTTCAGCCGGATCTCTATGCGGCCTCGCTTGCCTTTCTCCTCGGTCCTTGGTCCTCCCGAACCCGACGCTATGTTAAGAGCCGAGGTCCAATACATACGGACCCCGGTAACGGTTAACCTCATATTTACATATACGTATATCGATAACAAATGAACCATTCCTACATGTATCGCTCCCGGCGAATGCGCAGACATACCGCTCCCAGCGAAGACACACCGCTCCCAGCGCATACAAACATATCGCTCCCAGCGCATGCAAATGTTCAGTTATCCTCTAACATCACCATGCATTCAAATAACATACCACCAACACATATACAACACACATATCACATATACGAATATAATAAATATCAGAGTTAGTGTTACAGTACGCGAACGTACCACATCATTAACAGCACATGAGCCCAACAACAGATATATTACACACACAATACACATATCACATATCACATATACGCATACCATAAATATCAGAGTTAGTATTACAGTACGCGAACGTACCTTCGTTGTCGACTATGGTACGTTTTACGGAAAACGGTACTTTTTGACAGCGGGTGAAACAACGGTACGACGGCGGTACGACAGCGGTACGCTTATCTCAGATATCCTATAAGGATAATATTTATCAATATCTAGCAGAATAACGGCATTTTAGGTATAAATTACAATTTTGCCCCCGAACCCCTAATCGGCGTAATTTCGCCGGAGCTTATTTTTTTCGCTCTATCTCTCCGGAATTTTGACAGATCTTTTCCCTCATCATATTTTCGAAATATATATCATATTTACCCCTAAATATGATATCTAGACTATCTTGAAAAATTTAAGATAAATCTAGCATTCCTACTATATATACCGAAAGAACTACCGAAACTAAAGACTAAGGACCGAAAACTTACTCCGGCTTGGCAAGAACTTCCAAGAGCTCTTCCTTCTCTCTAACTTCTCTCTAGGTTTCGAAGTTGTGGTGTGGGAAATGAGAAGAGGAGAGGTTCCTATTTATAGGAAAATGGAGGGACAAGGTTGGAATTAAGGGATTTGTTTCCGAAATGAATCTTGCACCGTTGGATCGCATTTTTGAGGACAAAACAATCTTGGCCTTACACCTAGTTGGGCTGCCCTACTTGCCCATTTATGACATCATCTTTGATGATGTCATAATGCTTGACTTACCGCTTAGTTCCCGATCGGTGCTCGAATCGCGTAATTTTGCCGAATCGCGAAATCTTTGTCGGTGTAGTTTCAAAGTACTTTTCTTCCTCGGTAGGAATATATACTTTAATGAAATTTATGATCCCATTAAGGGTATTCCGTTATCTCTGTGAAGATTTTAGGCTGACGCTTCTTCTACGGAATCAAATTCCGGAAACACTAGTTTGTGAGCGAAATTCACCGGTTCGTAATATGATCTGATCTAAGTGACCTTATTCCTGGTTTCCAAAACTCGCTTGTTTTCTCTAAGTCACTTTTAGCACTATCTCGCCATTTCCTAATTACCCTACTCCTAATTACGCCGTTGGTTTCGAAACGACTTACGAGACCGCTCAATCCGAGATGGATTTTCACCGGTTTATAAAAAGTGTTGTTGTTTATCACTTCAATCCTATATCTCGGAGGTAGGATTTAAGTTCTAGTTGTTCCCACTTCTCCCGTTGGCTCTATACCGATTATATTATTATTTTATTCAAAATGCCTTCACATTTATTTATTTTTCTTTTATTTTTTATTTATTTTTCTAAGCATATAATATTTTATTATTTTTATTATTTATTTATTTAATAATTTCGAATTTCTCCAATTAAAAATAATTATTTTTAATTCATTTACTTTATACCTTAATTATCCCATTAATTACCAGATTAGCCACTTACTAATTTTTTGATAATTTTCTTAATTAGGATAAATCATTATCTCATAACTATTTTACTTACATTGGTATTTTATATCCCATGTAAAATATTAAAAATCATGGGGTCACTTATGATCCCAAAATAATACTTAATTTTGCCTCATTATTTTTCAAGGGAAATTATCCCAAAAATTCCTACAATTAGAGACAACATACTTTCTAATTTTTTATAAATATTTTACTACCTCTTGGGATTTATCATAATATTTTTAGGCCATTTAATGCTCTAAAAATACATTTTAGCTCTTTATCTCTCATAATTTCCATAGTAATTACCTTAGAAAATAAGATAATTATTACTTATTATTTGAAACCACATGTTCACCTATTTTCAATAGGTATTATCTATCGAAATATAATATTCCAGATAAATAATTATCCGGGTATTACATTTCTCCCCCCGTCAAACAAAATTTCGCCCTCGAAATTTGCTCTATACCAATTTAGACTTTGTACAGACTAACCTTCGGACTAATCGCTCCGGAATTTTTCTCTATATGTTGGCTGCTTCGCTCGATGATCGAGAATTCGCTCAGGTTTGACCGTCAAGATCTTGTCATTTTGTACTTTGATATATAGTGTTTCCCCGTGACACCCATATACCGCGGTTGACACCAGATATCAAAATGTCTCCATGGCGCCCATACACCATGGTAACACAAGATACCTTAAATGTTGCTTGCCTTTCTCTATATGTTGCTTGCCTTTCTCCTCGGTCCTCAGTCCTCCTGAACCTGATGCTATGTTAAGAGCTGAGGTCCAATGCATACGGACCCCAGGTAACGGTTAACCTCATATTTACATATACAGTATATCAACATAACAAATGAACCATTCCTACATGTATCGCTCCCGGCGAATGCGACATACCGCTCCCAAATAAGACACACCGCTCCCAAAATACGGATATATCGCTCCCAGTAGTACATATCGCCGCTCCCAGCGCATGCATATGTTCAGTTATCCTCTAACACCAAAAAATATATATACTGCTTTTGAAAATGGGATGTTACACTTTGGTATCAGAGCCAGGTTTCGATCCTGGGACCTGTGGGTTATGGGCCCACCACGCTTCCGCTGCGCCACTTTGATATATAGTGTTTCCCCATGACACCCATATACCGCGGTTGACACCAGATATCAAAATGTCTCCATGGCGCCCATACACTATGGTAACACAAGATACCTTAAATGTTTCCATGGCGCCCATACACCATGACAACGCAAGATACCTCCTACTCAATGACACAATCGCAGTCGGAAAGTAACAACTAAGAAACATAGAACACGTCACAGAGGTAATTCACGTAATCGTACGGCTAATACCTATGTCATATACCGTCTAGAGAAGATTCCTTTGAAAAGAGATAGTACCTTGGACCATCTCCGGAAGTCCCCCGTCCTCGGTACATGTTAGTGTGTACATTCGGCCTGGGTTCTGCGATCTTGACACTGCAGTTTTCTCCAAACAGTGCGTGCTGATGTGTCCAGGCTTCTAACATCTGTAGCAAATCCGTCTCTCCGCAGCTTTCTCAGGACAGTTCGTAATAATGTGTCCTGGCTCCCGACATCCGAAGCAAACCAGTACCCCAGTACAGCTTACTCCCGAGGATGATATCTCCGCAGCTTTGGACATGATCGGGTCCCGACATTCCAGGGTTGTACTGCTGCCTAGTCTGAAGTGGCCTCTTACTTTCTCTTTGGTAGTCACTCCATGGTGCTTCTCTCTTCCGCGAGGAATTTTCTCGGTTGACCTCGCTACGACTAGCACTGCTACTGTTGGAAGGTCTATCCCTCCGCAATTCCTTCAAGTTCCGATCAATCAGTCGGCAAGACTCCACAGCTAGAGCCATCTCAGTATACTGCTGGGATACCAACTTTTCCCTTATCTCATACCTTAACCCGAAAATCAACCTATTCGCCTTCCAGCTTTCGTTGTCAGTACTTTTTAAGTATGACGAATATCGCGACAAGTTGGTGAACCGGGCAAAGTAGTCATCGACAGTCTCCTCGTAAATTCGCCATATCTCGTTCTTTCTCTTTATGAGTGTATACGTTTATATTTTAAAATAAAAACAACAAGTAGTATATCACAGACTTTTTCTCACTTAGCATTTATACTGCACATAGACTTTATCGCATTTAGCATTTATACCCCACATAGACTCTATCGTACTTAGTATTCACACCGTAAATAAAACGTACACCCGCAACATTTCCATCGTCATAATTTCGTTGGTTCTTTCTACTCAAAACGTATACGGAAATACGTGTCAGGAGTTCCTCTACATGAGTCAAATACTGCATGTACGTATCCTGGTTTGTCTCGGAGTTTCATCCGGCGTGGCCCAGCTCCATGTAGAAGCCCTGGGCTAAGATGGAATTACCATCCAGTACAAACTGACGATTATCAGAATTATCAGGGTCTGATATCAAATATGAATATGGACGATGGATTTACTGATTCTGGGTTAGAATGATGCACCGACAGAGGGTGGTACACCGGTTCATAATGGTATACCAATCCAGACTGGTACACCGACTTAGGGCTATATCAGTACTCATTTTCAAAACATGATCTTAAAAAAGGCGTAGAGCCTAACTCTGTTACTCAACCAATTTGGCCAGGTAGGTGTCTATCATGGGAGCCTCACCGTGCTAGGGTGACTGATTGGCTGATCCACATAGACTAGCCCTGCCTTCGGCACCAAAAGGTTTTGGAATAACTTAGTCAGATCTATGCGAGGACAACTCCTCTGATACCAAAGGGTAACATCCCATTTTCAAAAGCAGTATATATATTTTTATAAATATTTTACTACCTCTTGGGATTTATCATAATATTTTTAGGCCATTTAATGCTCTAAAATTACATTTTAGCTCTTTATCTCTCCTAATTTCCATAGTAATTACCTTAGAAAATAAGATAATTATTACTTATTATTTGAAACCACATGTTCCCTTATTTTCAATAGGTATTATCTATCGAAATATAATATTCCAGATAAATAATTATCCGGGTATTACATTTCTCCCCCCGTTAAACAAAATTTCGCCCTCGAAATTTGCTCTATAACAATTTAGACTTTGTACGTACTAACCTTCGACTAATCGCTCCGGAATTTTTTTCTATATGTTGGCCGCTTCGCTCGATGATCGAGAATTCGCTCGTTTTGACCGTCAAGATCTTGTCATTTTGTACTTTGATATATAGTGTTTCCCAAATGACACCCATATACCGCGGTTGACACCGATATCAAAATGTCTCCATGGTGCCCATACACCATGGTAACACAAGATACCTTAAATGTTTCCATGGCGCCCATACACCATGACAACACAAGATACCTCCTACTCAATGACACAATCGCGGTCGGAAAGTAACAACTAAGAAACATAGAACACGTCACGAGGGTAATTCACGTAATCGTACGGCTAATACCTATGTCATATACCGTCTAGAGAAGATTCCTTTGAAAAGAGATAGTACCTTGGACCATCTCCGGAAGTCCCCGTCCTCGGTACATGTTAGTGTGTACATTCGGCCCGGGTTCTCCGCGATCTTGACACCGCAGTTTTCTCCAAACAAAGTGCGTCTTGATGTGTCCAGGCTTCTGACATCTGTAGCAAATCCGTCTCTCCGCAGCTTTCTCAGGATAGTTTGTAATAATGTGTCCTGGCTCCCGACATCCGAAGCAAACCTGTACCCCAGTACAGCTTACTCCAGGATGATATCTCCCGCAGTTTGGACATGATCGGGGTCCTGACATTCCAGGGTTGTATTGCTGCCTAGTCTGAAGTGGCCTCTTACTTTCTCTTTGGTAGTCACTCCATGGTGCTTCTCTCTTCCGCGAGGAATTTTCTCGGTTGACCTCGCTACGACTAGCACTGCTACTGTTGGAAGGTCTATCCCTCCGCAATTCCTTCAAGTTCCGATCAATCAGTCGGCAAGACTCCACAGCTATAGCCATCTCGATATCCGTGGGATACCAACTTTTCCCTTATCTCATACCTTAACCCGAAAATCAACCTATTCGCCTTCCAAACTTTTCGTTGTCGATACTTTTTAAGTATGACGAATATCGCGACAAGTTGGTGAACCGGGCAAAGTAGTCATCGACGGTCTCCTCGTAAATTCGCCATATCTCGTTCTTTTCTCTTTATGAGTGTATACGTTTATATTTTAAAATAAAAACAACAAGTAGTATATCACAGACTTTTTCTCACTTAGCATTTATACTGCACATAGACTTTATCGCATTTAGCATTTATACCCCACATAGACTCTATCGTACTTAGTATTCACACCGTAAATAAACAGACACCCGCAACATTTCCATCGTCATAATTTCGTTGGTTCTTTCTACTCAAAACGTATACGGAAATACGTGTCAGGAGTTCCTCTACATGAGTCAAATACTGCATGTACGTATCCTGGTTTGTCTCGGAGTTTCATCCGGCGTGGCCCGACTCCATGTAGAAGCCCGGGCTAAGATGGAATTACCATCCAAGACAACCGACGATTATCGAATTATCGTGGTCGATATCAAATATGAATATGGACGATGGATTTACGATTCGAGTTAGAATGATGCACCGACGAGGGTGGTACACCGGTTCATAATGGTATACCAATCCAGACTGGTACACCGACTTAGGGCTATATCCGTACTCATTTTCAAAACATGCTCTTTGAAAAGGCGTAGAGCCTAACTCTGTTACTCAACCAATTTGGCCAGGTAGGTGTCTATCATGGGAGCCTCACCGTGCTAGGGTGACCGATTGGGCCGATCCACATAGACTAGCCCCCTTCGGCACCAAAAGGTTTTGGAATAACTTAGTCGATCTATGCCGGACAACCGCTTCGATACCAAAGTGTAACATCCCATTTTCAAAAGCGGTATATATTTTTATAAATATTTTACTACCTCTTGGGATTTATCATAATATTTTTAGGCCATTTAATGCTCTAAAAATACATTTTAGCTCTTTATCTCTCCTAATTTCCATAGTAATTACCTTAGAAAATAAGATAATTATTACTTATTATTTGAAACCACATGTTCCCTTATTTTCAATAGGTATTATCTATCGAAATATAATATTCCAGATAAATAATTATCCGGGTATTACAACTTCAGTTATATATTGTTGTTTATGCAAACATAACATTTGATTCTTAAATTTTACAGTTTTTGTGAACGGAAAATTTTGCAAGGATCCAATGGCAGTGAAAGCTGAGGACTTCTACTTACCTGGATTTGACAAAGTTGGAAACACGTCGAAAACCCTACCGGCTTCGTTGTCAAGTCGCGAGATGTAACCACGTTGCCTGGTTTGAACACTCTTGGAATCTCTCTTGTTCGCATTGACTACGCGCCAAAGGGTCGAACCCTCCTCACACTCATCCACGTGGCACCGAGATCCTTATAGTGATGAAGGAACTCTTCTAGTTGGGTTTGTGGCTTCTAATCGAATCGAATCGATTATTTACCAAAGTGCTTAACAAGGGAGATGTGTTTGTGTTCCCGATCGGTCTTATTCACTTCCAACAAAACGTGGGTTATGGAAACGCAGCTTGCGTTTCTTGGTCTTAGTAGCCAAAATGCTTTGGAGTGATCCCTATTGCAAAATCTGTGTTTGGCTCTAATCCACCCATCTCTCCTGAGGTTCTTCAGAAGGCTTTCCAAATGGACCAGGAAATAATTGATTTGCTTGAAAAGCCATTTCAGGTCTAATCAATAATTATGGCTACTATGCTGAAATACATATTATATTAAAAAGATAAATAATTGTAGGGTTATATACCCCAATGTTTTATTGGCAGCTTTCTTATATCATAGTTTGATTTGTATTGTGTTTGATGTAGCATAGTCTGCATCAATATCGAATAAAATTTTATATATATTTACGTGCATTTGTTCTATGTTGTTTTGCTTTTGAATTGTCAATATATGACGTAGATGCAATGAAATTTTAAGTAACCATCGCAACACCAAGCCATATTTAGTAGATGGGATTGGCTATATGAATTATATAAATTGTCAATATATTACGTTCTATCAATAACTAAATTGACCTTTATATAAATTATTAAGGAAGATGTCTTGTTTAATAACTTTTTTAGCATTATTTTTTGGTTCTCCTCTACCCTTTTTCAAAGGGCTCGATCCATTGGCACACCCAATGGCCTACTTTGTATGTGTTCAAACTAGTTCAAATGATTTTCTACTATCTTACTATTCAATCGAAGCTACTCCAACTCTTTCTCGTATAAATTCATTACGGATATTATCTTCTTTTTTTTGGATGACCACACATTTATCTCAACATCCTCATCTAAACTACCTCTACTGTATGCTTTTGTCTCTTAAAAACCCAACATTCGCTACCAAACAACATTCTTAGTCTTATAATATTGTGATAGAACTTCTTTTTTAGCTTATAAGATATTTTTTGATCACAAATTACTCCATTAATCTTTTGTCACTTGAACCACTTAATTAGAATCTTATACTTGACATTTCCATCAATTTTACCATCTTTTCTACAATTGATTCTAGATATATTGATTCTATATATCTAAGTTGTTCTACTTGTGAAATGATTTGATATCCCATTTTTACCTCCAAACCACTTACAACTTGTCCAGACATGTTGGCATCATATTATTAATCTACCATCTATTTACACCATAATTAGTAATTACTAAATATTCTTCATATCTTTATTTTAATAAGAGTACTCTTTAATATATATATATATATATATTTAAAATTATAACAAGCCTATCTTACACTTTCCTTACTTAATGGTTTTGTTACTTGGAAGATTACACCACAAACACCTTGTGGATTTGGTGGGATATATTGCAGAAAGAGGACAGAACCTCGCCTCTCACTTATATGGTTAGAATGAGATCAACTCTTTAGCAGAATTCTTTTGGTCCACACAGAAAATGGTTAACGTGAAGTATTTTGAATTCACGAAAGGGTGTACAATTGTTTACATTTATATAACTCTTTCTTTAAACAAAATAAATCGGTTTGAATTTTCTTGTAAATAAACTAACTTAACCAAATTATACTTGAACATTCTGGAAGCATGGTTTGGTGTTACACCTTGTTGTTTCCTCTTGCCGTTTTTCAAATCTCTATTGGTTTGTCACTCATAAATTTAAAACTACTACAAGACGTAATGAGACTGGATTGTTATATGTTATAAAAAGAAAGGAAAAAACTGGGTGGTTATATATGTCGGCCTGATATTCAATCACCTACCAGCTTCACTTGACCATCTATTGTCTATTCATATAAGCTTTTCCATTTGGAAAAATGAAATTCAGTTTTGCTTTGAGAGCTTAAAAAAATATTTTGATGACTCCTTGTTCCACATGAATCAATAACTTGATGAAAGATTTAATTGATGCCTTTATAACTATTTTATGTGTTGAAGATTTAGGCAAAAATCAGGAGCCGTTAAACTGGGATGCAAGAGTTTAGTGTAACATCTCAAATTTTTGACCAGAAGGTTGGAAATAAAACTAAAATAAGAAGGCTTCTAGCCAGTAGAGTCCATTTGTCCCCAGCTGAAGAACAAAGAGAAGGAAAAGAATAAATTCAATAAGTTCAAGAAGAAAGATTATGTCTCAGCTATATGGGGAGATAGCTCATCCGATGAAGATGAAGTCGGTCAAGGAGAAAGAGACAACATGTGTCTTGTGGCTCAAGAAGAAGAATCGAGAAATGAAGAGGTAAACGATTCTGATCCATCTTTCGATGAATTGTTATCTGAATATAACTCTTCATACTAAATTTTGAAAGATTGCAAAAGAGCTTCTTGTTTCGAAAAGGAAAATAAAATCTTTAGAAGAAAAAGTTCAAAACATATCTTCTTCTATTTCTACTTGCAAAAATATTTCTGAAAAAGATTGCGAAAAAATCTTAGAAAAGGTTTTGTGACAATTGCTGTGTTTTAAAGAAAAGAAATGCATATCTTACAAAAACACTTGAGCAGTTCACTCAAGATAGTGAAATGCTCAATGTCATCTTAAAACAGCAAAGGTTCACAAATGACAAATCAGGAATTGGTTATAAACCTAATTTTGATATAGAAAAAGGGCAAAAAGAAATATGGGGAAAATTCTTATATGAACTATTTTTGAAAACATGTTCATTCTTCTAATCCTTTTGCTCATTGCAATTATTTGAATCGTAAAGGTCATACTACTTCTTCCTGTTTTCATAAAAAGGAAAGAAAGAGTAAGGCTGTAGGTAATTATCAATGAGTGCCTAAAGGATCCTATAAGGTTCCTAAGACACAAACTAACCCAAAAGGACCCTAGGAAAAATGGGTACCTAAGACTTGATCTTTTGTGCCTTGAAGATTTGTCTAAGAGCATCAAAATCCAACAAATGGTACATTGATAGTGGATGCTCTAGACACATGACGAGAGATCAATCCAAGTTTGCTACAATCAAGCCTAAGGATGGTGGCAAGGTGACCTTTGGTGGAAACCAATCTGGAAGGATTGTTGGAATTGGAGAAGTTGGAAAAAATGAAGGACTACAAATCAAAGATGTATACCTTGTTGAAGGTTTATGCCACAACCACCTCAGTGTGAGCCAAAGCACACATAAAGGTAACTTGGTTATCTTCAATTCTGAGAAGTGCCTGATTGAGAGCAAGGATGTTCTCTCTCTGGACAACATTAAGACGAAAACCTTATTCAGGGCTCTTAGAGAAGGTAATAGTTGTACTCCTAATTTCTCTAGAAATAGTCTTGTTTCTGAAAAATGTTTTATTGGTAACTTGGATGAAAGTTGGTTGTGGCACAAGCGATTAGCTCGTGTGAAAATGTTCCAACTTGACAAGTTGCTGAAAAATGATTTGGTTATTGGTTTACCAAAACTTCATTTTAAAATTGACATGATCTGTGATGCTTGTCAAAAAGGTAAACAAACCAAATCATCTTTCAAATCTAGAAATGAAATCTCAACTAATAGACCTCTTCAACTACTCCATATGTATTTAGTTGGACTGGCTAGAGTGAAAAGCCTTAGTGGCAATCTTTATACTTTGGTTATAATTGATGACTTCTCTAGATTTGCATGGACTATATTTTTATCCTCTAAAGATGAAACATTTGATTAGTTTGTTGTTTTTGCCAAGAAGGTCCAAAACGAGAAAAGGTTTCTCTATTGCAGGAATTCATACTGATCATGGTGGAGAGTTCAAAAATCATGCTTTAGGTGAGTTTTATGATAGTATGGACATTGATCACAACTTCTCAACCCCAAGGACACCTCAACAAAATGGTGTTGTGGAGAGGAAGAATATAGTCCTCACCGAGATGGCAAGGGTAATGTTGAACTAGAATTCTACTTCCCAAGTATTTTGGGATGATGCCATGAGTATGGCTTGCTACGTCTCAAATAGGGGCATATCTCCGAAAGAAGTTGAACAAAACTCCCTATGAGCTATACAAAGAAAGAAAGCCCGATTTATCTCACCTGCATGTTTTTGGCTACAAATGTTTCATCTACAACAATGGTAAGCATTGAAAGACGGAATATCACCAAGAGGGGGGGTGAATTGGGGATATAAGATTTACTTTGAAAATACTCTGAAATTGACAACTAAAAACAGAGTGAAACAGAGAGGAATAGAAGAAAGGTGAACACAAGAGATTTATACTAGTTTGGTCTAAATCCTCGACCTACGTCCAGTCCCTAGACTCTCTGGGATTTCACTAACTCAAATGATTACACACTTTGTAACTCTCGGAGTAATTCTCTCACTAGAACTTACTCCCCCTTACAAGTTTTAATCAAATGTCTCAATCCCAAAGTCCCAATACTTTGAGATTCTTACAGAGATTGATAAACAATAAATAACCCTCTAAAAGAGTAGATGTGTACACACTAAAGATTTAAATATTCGAAGATATTATCTAATTGAGTAGAAACAGTAAATGCTTAAGTTGCTAATTGAATGCGCAGAGTTTTGGTGGTTGATGAATTGAATGCTTTTGGCCTTTATAGTTGATGGCCTTTAATGACCATTGAAGATAGATTAATGAGCATTTAAGAGTGATGAATATATCCGTTGAGTTTGAGCATTACTTCGTCTCTTCGTATTCTTCTGATGTTAGCTGTTATTCTCTGTTGACATTCTTCATTCCATTTGTTTGTTGAGACTCAGCTAGAATGTTGACTGGAAATGGCCGGAATGCTTTTTGGTTGCTCAGAAGCTCAATTTCCATTTTCATGCTTTATCTATGCTAAGCATTTAATGCATCTGACACATATTTGCTTTATGATAATTAGATTATTAAAACTTGTTAATCATGTCTGAGACTCATCAGCAAACTGATTAAACTTTGTTAGGAATAGTAAAGATCAATAATATGAAGTACCCAAAGAATAATCAAAAGTTTATAGATTACGAGAACGATGATTTCAAAATCTGTTCATCATGACTGGAGTCATTCATTGTCGACTGGAGTCACATATCCAATTCCAAGTCATTGAAAAGCTTATGTGAAAACTTGACTAGAGTCATACCTATATGACTGGAGTCATAAATGTAATTTTGAAAAACAGATAAACCTTTACAAATAATTTGACTGGAGTCATCATGTCTTGACTGGAGTCAAGAACACAATTTCACAAATAGAGAAGAATTTCAAATAAGATGACTTGAGTCATATCAGGATAACTTGAGTCATATTAGAATAATAAGTCAGCTAGAGCTCTCTATGTCTTTCATTACTCGAGTTAAACACAAAATGACTCGAGTCATATCAGATATCAAAAAGCTACTATCGAGAAAGACATTTTGAAAAGCTGAAGTACAACGCATGATTGGAGTCACTAAGTGACTGACTGGAGTCATAAGATTTTTATAAACTGATTTTCAAAGACTATAACTAGAGTCGTATATCCTTAACTGGAGTCACTTAGATCAAATATCACTTTAGCTAAAGACTCAAAGATATATGACTGTAGTTAAAAATACTATGACTGGAGTCACACCAGTACAGATGGTTATTGAGTCAAGTTATCTTTTAAACGAAGTCATTTTGGCTTGAATCATTAACAATCTCTTGAACTCACAATTGTCAGTCATCATCAAAACACATAGATAACCAACAAGCATAACTTGGGAGAATTCGATTCCAAGTCGGATGAAGGTATATTTTTGGGCTACTCCAGTAGAAGTAAAGCTTATAGAGTCTTTAATACTCGTACTTGTATTGTTGAAGAGTCTATGCATGTTGTGTTTTGCGAAACCAGGTCTGATAAGTCCTTGCATGACGATGAGGAACTTGTTTTCAAAAATCAGTTTTTTTCGAAAACTACTCCTGCCCCTATTGAAAATCCTGAAAATGTTTTTGAAGATGAGCCTCAAAACTCTTGGGAAAATTCTGGTCAATCTCAGCCTAAAAGCTTGGAAGTTCATTATGAATTATCCTTTAGTCCAAGTAATAGACGATGTGAATCAAGGTGTAAGGACTAGAAAAAGTACTTTGAATGAAGTTACTTTTTCTACCTTTATATCCAAGATTGAGCCCTCTAAGATTGATGAAGACCTTTCAGACAATGATTGGGTTATCACAATGCAAGAGGAATTACATCAATTTGATAGAAATCAAGTTTGAGACTTAGTACCTAGGCCTAAAGATCATCTGGTCTTTGGCACTAAATGGGTATTTAAGAACAAACGTGATGAATCTGCAATCATTGTCCGTAACAAGGCAAGATTGGTTGCAAAAGGCTATAATCAAGAGGAAGGAATTGATTATGAAGAAACTTATGCTCCAAGGGCAAGATTGGAAGCTATTAGGGTTCTTATAGCCTTTGTTTGCATCAAAGGATTCAAGCCATATCAAATGGATGTAAAAAGGGCTTTTCTGAATGGTTTTATTCAGGAGGAAGTTTATGTTGAACAACCTCCTGGTTTTAAAAGTGATCATCATCCAGATTATGTTTATCGCCTTAAAATAGCCTTTATGGTCTTAAGCAAGCTCCTAGAGCTTGGTATCAGCGATTAAGCAAATTCCTTCTTGATCAAGTGTTTGTCAAAGGTAAAGCAGACACAACTCTCTCCGTAAAGAGTAATAAGCTTCATGATATATTAATCGTTCAAATTTATGTTGATGATATCATATTTGGTGCTTCTAATGATGCTTTGTGTGAAGAATTTGCTAAGAATATGCCAGGAGAGTTTGAGATGTCTATGATGGGAAAACTCAACTATTTCCTTGGTCTGCAAATCAAGCAACGAAAGAATGATATCTTCATTTCTGAGACCAAATATCTAAGAGATTTGTTGAAAAAGTATGGTCTAAATGAATGCAACGGAGCTGACACACCGATGAGCTCTACTGCATCCCTAAATGCTGATGAGAAAGGAAAAGATTTCAACATCACAATATATAGAGGGTAATTGGATCATTGCTCTACCCGACTGCAAGTGAGCCTGATATCCAGTTCAGCGTAGGGATGTGTGCTAGATTCCAATCCGCTCCCAAAGAGACTCATGTTGAACATGTAAAGAGGATATTTAGATATCTTGCTGATACAGAGGAGTTGGGATTGTGGTTTCCCAAAGGTCAACCTGAACATTTAGTGGCATATTCAGATTCAGATCATGCCGGATATAAGATGGATAGAAAGAGTACAAGTGGCCAATATTAATTTCTTGGTGGTTCACTTGTCTCCTGGTTCAGCAAGAACCAAACAACAGTATCTATGTCATCAACTGAAGCTGAATATATTGATGCATCAAGCTGTTGTGCTCAAGTTTTATGGCTCAAACAACAACTTCAGGATTTGGGAGTTCATCTCAAAGAAATCTCAATTCTTTGTGATAACACTAGCACAACAAGCTTGGCAAATAATCTAGTGAACATACTCTGACCAAGCATATTGATGTTAGACATCACTTCATAAGAGACCATGTTCAAAAAAAGGATGTCAAAGTGATGTTCATCCCAACTCACCTTCAACTTGTTGATATCTTCATGAAGCCATTAGCTAAGGAGCAATTCATGTTCATTAGAAGAGAATTGAGAATGGTAAATCCCAATGAGTTGTAAGTAACCTCTACTAAATGTTAGTTATGTTTTTTTGATGATCATTAGATACTAACTCAAGCATCGGAGTGTTTAGTTGTGTCTCTTACAGGATATATGATGTATCTGTGAACCTCCTGAAGTTTGCTGTCAAAAGAAGCAAACTCGAGTCTAATGAAGGAAAAGATCAAACTCCAAGTTTTGAAAAAATCCAAACTCGAGCCTGAGGATGGGTTACCCGAGTTTACTTCAGACAGAGAGCAATCCTACTTGTCAAGACAAAAAAAAACGAAACTTGAGCAAAGTAACTGTAAACTCGAGTCAATATGAGACAGAGAGCAACTGAGGGCAGAGAAACTTCCAAACTTGAAATTGTAAATATTTAACTCGAGTCAATGAAATATTTCAAGTCTTCACATATATACACTTGAAGTCCAGGTCAGTACATGTTTATGAAAACTTGAGCTTAGACTGATGAACTCGAGTGGGTAACTCCAGTCTGTAAGATTAAACTCAAGTTTGTCGCACTCTGTATATATTTGAAACTGGACCATTGCTCTTCACTTTGCAGTTCCTTCAAGTCTAACCCTAACTCTCTTTGAAACCTTCATCTTCTCTCAACCAAACTTGATCTTTTTCCTTTGAAAATGCCTCCCAAACGTTCTGCCAAAGATGCATCTACTAATTCTCACTAAGCCTAGCTATTGTAAAAGCTTTTTCTTTCAACATGCAATGGGATAATCAATTAGAAAGTGATGGTAATATCTTAGAAGAAAGAATTACCACAAATGTGAGAGGTAAAAGGATTATCCTATCTGCTGCCTATATCAATTATGTTTTACAAGTCCCTAATCCTCCTCCAGTAGCTGTGTTAAACCATGATGACAGGGAAATTTTGAACTCCTAAGGCCTCATGAGCCTATACCTGATGTATTAGACATCTTGTCTTTTCCCCTATTGCCATGCCCATTGTGCATAGAGCTATCTGGTACATCTGTACCAGAAACCTCATGCAGAAAGGTGGAAATTTCACACATTTCGCAAAGAAGGATTACCCTATCTTTGCTTTGATCATTGATAAAAAGCTATCTGGTACATCTGTACCAGAAACCTCATGCAGAAACCTCATGCAAAAAGCTTGTAAAGAGGGGGTGAATTGGGGATTTTAAAAATTCTTTTAAAATACTCTGTTAATAGGGAATGAAAATAGAGTAGAATAGAGGCGAAGGATAGAAGCTTGACACAAGAGGATTTATAATGGTTTGGTCCAAATCTTTGACCTACATCCAGTCCCCAGACACTCTTGGATTTTCACTATCTCTCAAATCAGTTACACACTCTATACTCGAAAGTTATCCTGTCACTGGGATACACTCCCCCTTACAAGTTGTAAACTGATATACCCAATCTCCAAGTCCCCTTGACTTGAGATTCTTACAATAAATGATTTCAATAAATGAAACTCTCACAAAGAGTAGATAAGATAATCACTGAAGTACAAATGTATCAAAAGATACTCTACATGAGTAGAAAACTAAAGGAGTAGTTGAAACTTTGAATGAAATTTGTTTTCTGCAGATTGGTTGTTGAGAAGACTTGAATGCAACTCCTTATATATGAAGAGAACATTAAATGACTGTTGGATTGATCAATGTAACCGTTGGAGACATTGGACTAGCTATTAGGAGCACTTTGGTCTTTTCTCTCTCTAATCTTCTGTTAATCTAGGTGCACAGAGATTTATGGTTGACTTCCCTTGAATTAAATCCGTTGGAAGAGCAGCTTCTTGATAGGGAAAGGAAACATTAATCCCTTTGAAACGTGTAAAGAATGATTGTCCAAAAGGATTCAAGATTTCTGGACTTTGTAATAAATGTGCCGACGTCACTTTTTTCTTTAACTTGAATCTTCATTTAATACTCTTTAAATCATCTGAAACTCACTAACAAACTGATTAAACATAGTTAAGAATAGTAAGGAGTGATGATAAGAAGTATCTAGATCAAACATAGAGATTTCACAAATTCGTGCAATTTGATTTTCAAACTGGGTGACACAAATTCGAGTTTGTTCTTCCAAACCGGAGTTTGTAGATTTCCTTCACAGGCTAAACTCGAGTTTACTTCATCCAGAGAAGAATGTCGCATTTGAACTTGTAAGGGCATTTTGAAAAACAAGAGCAAACTCGAGTCAATAAGTGACAGACTTGAGTTTGGGACTTCTGAAGTGAAAATGAGTTTAAGTCCACAAAGCTCAAAATGGAGTTTTCAAAAACATTAGAAAATTGAGGAACTCTCTCAGTATGAACTAAACTCGAGTTTACAAAACCAAACTCGAGTTTCCTCAAAAGAGAGAAAACTTTGAAAACTTTCTCGCCTAACACAAAACTGGAGTTTATAAAACAAAATAGGAGTTTTCTTAAGTTCAAAATAAAGCAAATCTCTCTGCTTGCCACAAAATCGAGTTTGTAAAAACAAACTCGAGTTTCCTTGAAAGCAAGGCAAACTCAAGAACTCACAGACAAGCTCAAACTAGAGTTTGGCTGAGTTCACAAAATATTGAAGGCTCTCTGTGTTGCACAAACTCAAGTTTATAAATACAAACTCGAGTTTGCCTTAAGTTTAAAACTTTGAGTGCTCTTTGTATTACTCAAACTCAAGTTTGCAAAAGCAAACTGGAGTTTGGCTAAGTTCATAAAAGTTGAGCTACTATCTGTCAAGACCAAACTCGAGTTTGACATCCCAAACTCGAGTTTGCCTTTGACAGTAAGTTTTTTTACTTACCAAAGACAAACTTCAATTTGAGTTTACAATCGTCAGTTATCATCAAAACGCATAGAGAACTAACAAAGCCTTGCAATGTTGGGCATTGGGTTCTTCAGGAAATGGCCAAATTTCAAATTTGCCTCTAGGAAAAATTAAACTATACCTTTTCCCAATCTGGTTTCTGTCATTCTATTTCATGAGAAGATATGGTATCTAGCTACAAATGAGAAACCAGATATGCCTCAAATATTTGAAAAACATTACTTGAACTTAATGAGGATCAATTTTGAAGAAGGCTCGAGCCAATCAAGGGTCCCCTCTCGATCAAGAGCCTTTCAGTCTATAACTCATGAAGCTCAGTCAGCCCTTCCACTAGCTTAGTAAACTCAACATGCATCTACCTCTGGCTTACACGAGCAAATCAAAGAAATTGTAGACAAGGCTATTTATGATTTAACTGACAGAGTTGAATATGACGTTGGGAGATTGGTCTCTGAAGTGACCAGGGGTCACAATACTCTGGTCGATGCTCGGGATGCTATATTTAAGAAGGAAGACAACCTTACTGGGCATGTGTTGGTCGATTTCCTTGATGGCAAGTGAACCAGTCGAACAAGTAATAAAGTGTAAGTAGAGTATTGTCCCACAGAGACTGAGATACCGAAGAGTGACGCTCAATTGCTATGATAGTTGCAAACAGAAAGTAAATATAATTGATTGGAGAGGTTTTTTTAAGTATGCTAGTAGCAGAAGTAAGCAAATTAAATTGAAGAAGATATCAGTGAGAAGTCAGGCTGAACTCGGAATTGTCCTTAAGCACATAAATCCGCCAGTTGCCCTACCCATTGCTATAGCATCCATACTGCACAGCTTCCGCAATGCTACAACATGTCTACTACTTACAAAGCTATTTGGTTAACCCACCTCTATAATCTATCGAAGCTTCTGCGTCCAATACATATGAAATTAACTATACTCCTTCCATATTCCTATGGCAACTTTCTAGTTAAAACTGCATTATACTCAGGGTGTCCTAGTTATGAGAGGTAGCTCCATTCCTGAAGCCTATAATAAATAGGTCAAGCCTTGCACCGGCTGCCTAGCAAACATTGTTTCTCAGAGGTCTAGCCTCGACTCCTTGCCAGTAAGCCGAGACCACAAGTCTAGCCCTTAGATTCCTCTAATCGAATAGTAATTAATTCACTGATAAGTAAATCGAATTTATTAAATTAAGAACATGCAACTAGTTTCATATAACACTTAAGGATTCATCCTCGTTCAGCCATCAGAGAGTTAGTTCATGACTGACGAGGGAAACACACAACAGATAGTAACATAATGACCCATGATCTAACTACTGAAATAAAACAAATGAAAATAGAAAGCTTGACGGTGTTTCGACGGCGTGGACGAAGCCCTATCACGTCACCACTCCACGTCTTCTTCCCTCCGTCTTACTGCGAAGAAGGATGTTGGGTTATCCTGGAATTCTCGTGCTAGTGGAGTCTCTCACTCTTCTTTTGAGTCGGCCGAATGTGTAAACTATGTTGGCTCTGCGCGGCTCTCCTTTAGGGTTGACTTGTTGTTTCCTTTTATACTCGGACTTCCGTGTGAAGCAAGTTTCAGCTAGCTAGGCTTTCCAAATCTGTCGAGATCTATTGCATCTTCTGTTTGTAGATTGATTATGCTGATACTGCGAGATTCTTCAAATCTTTCCGTTTTGATCCTCCGCATCTTCTATTTCACTATGTCAGCAATCTACCTGTTGATCTCGTTCTTAATTATTATTCCTGAAATCAGCTAGATAAAAAGGTCCGAAAATATGCCACATAGCATCGCGTCCTTTACTTTGCTATAGCGTTCGTGATGCTTTTTATTGCACTTCGAGTTGCAGGCAGAATGCTATAGCATCGTATTAGCTTTGCTATACGTCCTTTCTTAAAAATACTGTAACTTGCTCCTTTCTTAGCACATGTTTGGGATGTAAATGGTTTCCATCCTTCACTTCCCTATATAATGATTATATGCCTTTTTGCTCAGATTGTTTGCAGTTTAAGCTTTCATTTACCATACAATTTAGTCATGAAATATAGGGAAAACATGGTAATATTTGTGCTCATCAGCATGTTGCAGATCATGCCACGAGTATTGGGGCTCTTCATGCGGTGTTTCTGACCCTATTTGATAAAATGGACAAGATCTTGAAGCATCTATCATCATCTGGTCCTAGTCATAGTGATTCTAGTTTTGGCACTCCTATTTTCACCCCTGCAGGCCCTGGTTTCAGAATTAAAAAATCTGAACCCTCCTCTTCACCCACTTTCACCTTTATCACTCCAGTTGTTGATTCCACTCCACCAACTATCATTGTTCCTCCCTCTCCTGTCAGACTTTCCCCTAATTTGAAAGTGGAGCGAATCACCAAGAGGGGGTGAATTGGGGATTTTAAAAATTCTTTTCAAAGTGCTCTGTTATTTGAATGGAAAACAGAGCAGAACAAAGTAAGGGAAGAAGAAGCAAGACACGACAAATTTATACTGGTTTGGTCCAACCTCTTGATCTACGTTCAGTCCCTAGACACTCTGGGATTTCACTAACTTAAATGATTACACACTCTGTAACTCTTACAGTAATTCTCTCACTAGAACTTACTCCCCCTTACAAGTTGTAATCAAATAACCCAATCTCCAAGTCACACGACTTGAGATTCTTACAATGTATGATTTCAATAAATGATACTCTCTCTAAGAGTAGATAATATAATCACTGAAGTACAAATGTATCAAAAGATACTTTACAGTAGAAAATTGAAACAGTAGTTGAAGAACGTGAATGCAAGTCATTTTCTATGTGTTGGTTGTTGAGAAGACTTGAATGCAACTCCTTATATATGAAGAGAGCATTAAATGACCGTTGGATTAATCAATTTAGCCGTAGGACACATTGTAGTGGTTGTTAGGAACACTTTGGTCTCTTCTCTCTCTACTCTTCAGTTAATCCAGTTGCTCAGAGGATTAGGGTTGACTTCCTTTGAATTTAATCTGTTGGAAGAGCAGCTAAAGGATAGGGAAAGGAAACATTAATCCCTTTGCAACGTGTGTAGAATGATTGTCCAAAAGGGTGCAAGCTTTCTGGACATAGCAATAAATGTGTTGACGTCACTTTTTGCTTTTTGTTCAAATCTTCATTTAATATCCTCTAAATCATCTGAAACTTACTAACAAACTGATTAAACATAGTTAGGAATAGTAATGAGTGATGATAATAAGTATTAATATCAAACATGAAGATTTCACAAATTCGTGCAATTTGATTTTCAAACTTAGCGACACAAACTCAAGTTTGTTCATCCAAACTAGAGTTTGTAACTCTCCTTCAGAAGCCAAACTCGAGTTTCCAAATCCTAACTCGAGTTTCCATCTTACAGAGAATAAAGTCTTGATTTGAGCTTTGAACATATTTTTGAATAGGAGCCAAACTCGAGTCATTAAGTGAGTAACTCTAGTTTTGGACTCTTGAGATGAAAAATAGGTTTAAGTCCAAAAGCTCAAAACTAGAGTTTTCAAATCTTAACTGGAGTTTTCAAAATCACTGAAAGATAGCAAAGCTCTCTGCTTGCATAAACATAAGTTAACGAAACTAAACTCGAGTTTTCTTTAAAACTGAAGATCTTTGAAAAATCTTTGCCAAGTGAAAACTGGAGTTTTCTCAAAATGGGTAAAACATGAAAGCTCTCTATCAAATACAAACTTGAGTTTACAAACACAAAATCAAGTTATCTCAATACTTTGGAAAACTTAGAAAACTCTTGGCCAAGTGAAAACTGGAGTTTGCTCAGGATGAAAAGCATTAAAGCTCTTGGCCAAGCACAAACTCGAGTTTTGAAAACATTAACTCGAGTTTGGTCAAGTTCACAAACACTTAACAAAGCTCTTCATTTAGGACAAACTGGAGTTTCCATTTCAAAACTGGAGTTTGCTTAAGTTCAAAATATTGGAGGCTCTCTGTATGACCAAAACTCGAGTTTGCTCTCGCAAACTGGAGTTTTGTTTACTTTAGAAAATATTGAAGAGTCTCTGTATGGTGCAAACTCGAGTTTGTAAACCTAAACTCGAGTTTGTCTTAATGTGAAAAACTTGGAGTGCTCTCTGTATCTCACAAACTCGAGTTTGCCTACGCAAACTGGAGTTTTTCGTAGTTCATAAAAATTGAGCTACTCTCTGTCAAGTCCAAACTAAAGTTTTCCAATCAAAACTTGAGTTTGCCTTTGACCGTAAGTTTTTCAACTTACCAAGGACAAACTTCATCTTGACTTTACAATTGTCAATTATCATCAAAACACATTGAGAACTAACATAATTTACCTGACTCTCCTTCGTCCACTCCTTTGATTGATCTTCAACTTGAGGTTTGTCCACCTGTTGGTGATGACAAAGGGGAGAAGAAAAGTGAAGAGTTAGCTAGTTTTAGTTTTGAGCATTTCAGTTTATATCAGATATGTTTTTGCCATCATTTTGATGTACTTCTTTCTTCTCTCTTAAAACTCGATGTATTAAAACTATGGTGTACTTTTGGTCTGAATGAATGAATGGCATGTTATGTTTTGACTCCAATTTTTTTGAGTTTTGTTATTTTCATCTCCTTCATGCTCAACTCTTTTTGAATCTCTGATAAATGATTTACAAGTGTTGTCATCATTAAAAAAAGCAGAATGTTAGTTCTCTGTGTTTTGATGATCACTTACAATTGTAAACTTAAATGAAGTTTGTCTTTGTTAAGTTAAAAACTTATTGTGAAAGACAAACTCGAGTTTATAGTTGTTAAACTTGAGTTTGCACTTGACAGAGAGTCAGTCAAGTTATTTGAACTTAACTTGACTCGAGTTACTAAATTGAAACTTGAGTTTAAGCCTAGCCGAGAGTTTTTCAAAGCCTTTTAAATATTAAGAACACTCGAGCTAGCTACTGTTAAACTTGAGTTTATCCTTGGCCGAGAGTTCTCAAATGTTTTCATTTAAAGAAAACTCGAGCTAGTATGAGTAAACTCGAGTTTCTGCCAGACCGGGAGCTTTCAAGGATTTTTGAAACAAAAGTGACTCAAGCCTATTCCTTCTAAACTCCAGTTTGAGCTTATGTACCTAAATTTATTCTCAATGTTAAAATTCTTAAACTCGAGTTAGTCACTTAATGACTCGAGTTTTCACGATTTCAAAAGTGCTATCGCGATGATTAAACTCGACTTAAGTGACTCAAAAGTGCTATCGCGATGATTATTTCGAAAGAAGATCTAAACTTGAGTCATACACTTGAGTGAAATATTTTAAACTCCAGTTTCAGTCTTACAGAGACATCTTCGTTTAAACTTCAAATCTATTCTCAAAGAAGATTATCATAAGACTCAAGTCTAGAAGAATAAAAAGTGACGTCAGAAAATTAAATGCTGGCCTAGTTCAGTAAGCACGATTTTGGCAAATCATTCTCTAGACATTCCAAAGGTTTAAATGCTTTCTTTCCTCATCAAGAAGCCACTTCATCCAACGGATTTATTTCAAGGAAAGTCAACAAGAATGTCTGGACATCTGGATTAAATCAAAGCATGAGTGAGAATGGACCTAATTGCAACCTAACAGCTTCATTGATGTCTCTAACGGTCACATTAATGTTTCTAATGGTTATTTAATGCTTCCACCATATATAAGTTGAAGCATTCAATTCTCAACAACCACCAGAATTCAACAAACAAAAAAACGATCAAAGTGTTACTTGCATTTACTGTTTTATACTCTTCTGTAAATTATCCTCTGATACATTGAACTTCAGTGATTATTCATCTGCTCTTTTAAGAGAGTTCCTTCTTGATTATTATTTATTGTAAAATCTCAAAGTTGTGGGACTTTGAGATTAGGTTATTAGTTTACAACTTGTGAGGGAGAGTGTATCCTAGTGAGAGGATAACTTCCAAGTACAGAGTGTGTATCTGATTATAGTGATAGTGAAAATCTCAAAGTGTATGGGGACTGGATGTAGGTCAAGAATTTGAAACCGAACCAATATAAATCTTCTTGTGTCAACCTCTCCCTTTTGTCTCTATTTTACCCTGTTCTTCATTTGCTGATTGGGTGAATCAAAAGAATTTTTAAAATCCCCAATTCACCCCCCTCTTGGTGATTTCCTTCATTTTCAGTTGATGGGATACCAAATACTTGCAAAATATGAACCGATTTCAGTACTTATTGCAATGTATGATTCAATGATTTAAATACATTGTTCAAATACAATTTTAATGATACATTTTTTAACTTTTTAACTAGTAATTTTCAAATATGAAATCTTTTTTTTTTTTTTGAAAAATCAACTATCAACGGAATATATTATTTTAAATTATATACACATTAAATATTTTTTTGAAAAACAAGATAAAAAAAGTATCTACATATTCGCCATCTTAAAAGTAATTTTTTCATACGAAAAGCAACGTGTAATATGATTACAGTAATATTTATGTTTGGCACTCCGTTTTCGCAATCAGGCTTACCTCTCAATCAGGCTTATATGTAGCAACTTTTGTTGCTTACACGAAGCAGAAGTTACGGTGGGCCGAACAAGTTTTTCCAATGATTTTTGTGCTTTTCTAACTATCTATGTCCGTACTGTAAATAAATAAATATATATGTACTATTTAATATATACAGATAAACTATTTAATATATATTTACTACTCCCTCAAATGTTTTTATAAGATAGTACTAACAGCATTACAATGATAAAAAAGTTAATTAAAATTGGTTAAAGATAATAAATATGTAAAAAATACAACTCGTTTTCCAAAAACACCCTTATTTATAAAGAAGCTGGCTGGGAGAAAGAATAATGAGTGGAAAAAATGATGAGAGAGAATGTGTGGGAAAAGTGAGGAGAAAGACACAATTAATTGAGAGTAAAACTAAGAAAAATGAATTAAATATTTAGACATCTCCAAATGGTATCTTATAATTTAGTGGTGTCCACATTTAATACTTCATAGTGTCTCAAATAGGTATCATTCCAATAGAAGGATACATGTGTTTAGGGAGAAAAAAAGGGATTTTATAAAAAGGAATATACCAATTTAAATGATTATATCTTATAAAAAGAAACGGAGGGGTTATTTAATAAGATTTATGTTCTTTTTAATCATTTTCCATCTAAACTTGGTTTTCCAAATAGTCATAAAAAATTGTTTCAGTTTGAGAAAAGACACTTTTGTCACCGCCAAACACTTACTTTGATTTTTATCCTATCTTAAATTTGCAAAAATGATATTAAAAAAACCCACTATTACCGCCGCTAATCCAAACACATTGGACGGTTCAAATAAGTGCTTATCATTTGGTGATAAGCACCAAAACTCAATCCTGGTCAAATATTGAATTTTCCTAACTCTACGAAATTTCATCTCTCTCATTCAAAATAAATACATATGGTTCAAAGTTCTATTTAACACAGCTTTCTAAGAAAAATTCCCTCTTTGTTCATTAACACAGCTTTTTCAAAAATCTTCTCTTCCCAAACTGCAAAGTGACATTCAAAAATGATTTTTCCAGATTTTTGGGTCAATTTCAAAAAATCATATCTCTTAGTGTACACAACTAAAAAAGTATGATTTGCGACTAGTTTTTAAACTTCGAATGTTTACTATTTCTCTACCAACTATCAGGTCCTCAATCACTCGTTTGCTCCATTTTAAAAACAAAAATAGAAAAAGTCTGGAGTTGGTTAAGAAATCCAGGTGTTTGCTTGAACGGAAGATGAATAAGAAAAGTCTTCTTCTAGAAAAGGACTTGGTTAAGAAATCCCTCTAATTAACATAATATTTTTGACTTGGTGAACCATTGACTTTCTTCGGAAACATTTTTGGAAAATTATATGACTAAGAATAGTTTATTAGTGTATATATAAATATACCAACAATAAAAACATGTATAAAAATAAAACAATTTCGATCTTTGTCATATATTTAAATTATTTTTATATGTATTATTTATGTTATTACTAAAGTATTGTATTAATTATCCTTGTATTATTTTATAATTTTTGTATGTTACATAATCTTCCACTTATTTTTTACACACACACGTGGCTATTATTTTAATTTTTTATGATTTATTTTTATTCTTTGTCTACTTTAAATTTTGGATGATTTCTTTACACACTACACCTGTGTATTATTGTAATTAAATCGACTAAATTGTATTTTATTTCTTTTGATTTAAAATATGAACTTCAAATTAACCAATATAGTAGCAGAACACAAGACAATAAAAAAAAAGATTTACATATATTTTCTCAATGCATCTAACACCCTAACGCATTTTGTGGTGTATTCATGATAGGGCAAAACTTTATAACCTAAAAACTCCACAAGTTGTAATACCCGGATAATTATTTATCTGGAATATTATATTTCGATAAATAATACCTATTTAAAAAAGGTGAACATGTGGTTTCAAATAATAAGTAATAATTATCTTATTTTCTAAGGTAATTACTATGGAAATTAGGAAAGATAAAGAGCTAAAATGTATTTTTAGGGCATTAAATGGCCTAAAAATATTATGATAAATCCCAAGAGGTAGTAAAATATTTATAAAAAATTAGAAAGTATGTTGTCTCTAATTTTAGGAATTTTTGGGATAATTTCCCTTGAAAAATAATGAGGCAAAATTAAGTATTATTTTGGGATCATAAGTGACCCCATGATTTTTAATATTTTACATGGGATATAAAATACCAATGTAAGTAAAATAGTTGTGAGATAATGATTTATCCTAATTAAGAAAATTATCAAAAATTAGTAAGTGGCTAATCTGGTAATTAATGGGATAATTAGGGTATAAAGTAAATGAATTAAAAATAATTTAAATAATTATTTTTAATTGGAGAAATTCGAAATTATTAAATAAATAAAAAAATATTTTATGCTTAGAAAAATAAATAAAAAATAAAAGAAAAAAAATAAATGTGAAGGCATTTTGAATAAAATAATAATATAATGCGGTGAGTCGGCTTATAGGCGGCCAGGGGAAAGGTTAGAAATAAATTCTACGAGATAAACCCGAGGTAAAAGTCTTTTCGACTGATCAAATTAAGTACAAGTGAAATTCTACACGAAGAAAGAATTTACCAGACGTCGATTCCGCAACCGAAAACCCTAATTTCAAATAAGACGAAAAGTTGATCGGATAGAGTGGAGTCGGATAGGAAAAGTGAGAACCTATAGAAACAATTGTGTCTTTTTAAACACGAGATTAAGTTAGGCAACAACTTGACGTTTTACGATTCGATGAATTGTTGTCCGGAAGTTGGTTCTATCGGAAGCGATTTAAAATAACGGACGCGTTTGTCCGAATATCTTCCGACGCACCGGAGAATACCTGGATATGATCAAAAAGGGGATCAAAATATATAATATGAAAGAGGATGGAAAGATCTTCAAAGTTACACGCCGGATTTTTGAGTTTTACGAAATCGCGCGAAACGGACACCGATCGGGTAGCTTTATCGGGCGGAGGCCATAAAGCAAGAGCCATCATGGATGACAACTCATCCATTGACTTTAGGGCTCTTAGATTTCGATCTTGACCATGGATGGCCAAGAGTGTTTTGTCCTCAAAAATGCGATCCTACGGTCCATATTCGTCAAGACGAAGTTCGAATTATTTACCGTTCGCCATCCGTCTCTTCTATAAATACCAAGCTCCTCTTCTTCATTTCTCACACAAAAAATATGCCTCTTAGAGAGAAGTTAGAGAGAGAAGCTCGGGAGAAAGTCGAGCAAAGTCGGGTAAGTTCTTCGGTCCCCGGTCTTTAGGTTCGGTAGTTCTTTCGGTAGATATAGTAGGAATGCTAGATTTATCTTTAATTTTTCAAGATAGTCTAGATATCATATTTAGGGGTAAATATGATATATATTTCGAAAATATGATGAGGGAAAATATCTGTCAAAATTCTAGAGAGATAGAGCGAAAACAGCGAAGCTCTGGCGAAATTCCGCCGATTAGGGGTTCAGGGGCAAAATGGTAATTTGTACCTAAAATGCCTGTTATAGTGCTAAAAGTTGTTAAATATTATCCTTATAGGATATCTGTTATAATCGTACCGCTGTCGAGCCGCTGTTGTGCCGCCGTCACACCGCTGTTTTTCCCGCTGTCGGAAATTTACCGTTTTTCCGTAAAAGTTCCGTTGTACCGCCAAAAAGGTACGTTCGCGTCTTGTAACACTAACTCGATATTTACTTGTATACTTATATGTGATAGATGACTATACGAGTGAATTGTATAGATAACTTTACATGAGATGTGTCTTGTTAACATAGATAACTTTACATGCGATGTGTCTTGTTAGCATAGATAACTTTACATGAGATGTGTCTTTTGTTATATTAATCTTTCATCTGCTATATACTTATGTTTTGATTAATGCTATGATGTCTTCCATATGTTGTGTATGTAAATATGAGGTTAACCGTTACACCGAGGTCCGATGTGCATTTGGACCTCGGCATTTAAAATAGCTTCCGGGTCGGGAGGACCGAGCGCCGAAGATAAGGGCAAGCGACGCTTAGAGTCCCAAATGGAGGATTCCTTTTGTTGCCACGGCATGAGTGTTGCCGGGGAGACACTTCGTTGTTATTTACTATGAAAACTCTCGGTCATTGTACCGCTTCTGTAAATCAGCCAGACTTACGGCAATTTGAATAAATGTATCAGTTACTCAATCGCTCCGATGCTCTACTCTGATGAAAAAAAAATTATACTGCTTTCGAAAATGGGATGTTACACAAGTGCACGGGCCATATCAAGTAATAAAGTGATAAGAAAAGTATCGTTCCCACGAGGACTTAGTATCACAACTTTCAGTTAAGCATTAATTTTATACTTTCATTTAAGTTCACAAAAACAAATTGAATTTAATTAAGAGAAAAGAAATTAAAACAAATTTAAATAAACAAACTACCACTAATCAAATGAGCAACCTAGAGTCACTAATCCCTTATTTGTTTCCTAGATTTTATCCCCACTAAATTAACGTTGACTTAACCTAATCAGCTAATCTAGAGTATTGATGTCTATAAATGCCTTCCGGTCCATTTATATACCTACCTCAATTAATTATGTAATGCCTTACACAACTAAATAAGATGCGTTTTAAATCAGGCTCACTCTAATTTGATTATGCGGAGCTTCTAGGTATATTCCTATCCAAGAGGCAAATTAGATTAAAACCTAATTCCTCATTATTTAATACCAAGGTCAATTTAAGATTCATTCTTCCAAGTTCAACCCTAAATCCCCAAAACATGCTCAATGATGGCCAATCAAGAAGCAATAACAATAAAGACAAGATTAAATAAACTGAAATAAAATTAAGCAAAACTAATTAATGGGAATAATCTCTAGAACCCAAACATTTTCATAGGTCCTCTAGGTTGCAAAGAGAATTAGCCACACATGGCTATAACAAAATCCATAACAAAAAGATGAAACTAAGATTGAAAGAATAAAGGAAAGAGATGAAAGAAAGTTTCTCCGTCGCCTCCATAGTCCTTCCGTGGAGATGATGAAGAAAACCGAAACACTCAGCCGCTACTCCTCTGCTTCTTCCTTGTTCCTTCTTGCGTCTTCCTTCCTCTTTTGTGCGTGTCTCTGCCTCCCTAATTATAATTTAGGTATCCTCCTCTTAATTAATCACCAAGCTTAGGATCCAAGTTTAATCTTTAGCATGTGGGGTTCACGTCTTTATTCCTTTTATTTAATTTATGGCTGCAAGCTCCATATGCTTTTTGTCTCTTCTATTTCATATAATATCTCCTGCACAATAAAAATAGGATATGAGTAGATTTTTTGTATATTTATTCTTTGATCCTAAGTTTGATTCAATGATGGAAAAGTTTATAAAAGATAATTAAATAGGCATATAATATTAATAAATCTAGTCAATTCTTATAAAATATACACATATTTAATCATAAAATATATACTTATCAATTCAACACCTTCAAATATTTTTTAGGTGTTTCTAGCACTTTAAAATATTTTTTTTTGCCTTGGTACTATGGATGCACCAAACGCTATTTTAAGGTGTTGGACATACCTGCAAAAACAGTATTTGAGAAAGCTGTATACCCCAAAAAATATCAAAGGATATTGAATGCATCTGGGGAAAAAAAAATACTTCAAGCTACTAAATTAAACCATAATTAAATGATGAACAGATATAATTATGAGAAAGCAATGGCTTCTTATTGTAATAGCCATTTTCTTCGTCATGATATAAAATACTGATAGTGAAATTGTACGGCAACCAACCACAAATACAAAATTGCACCGAAGACCAGTTCTTCACTTCCTTCTCAAACATATAATATTGGCCATAAAACCACAAAGTCCAAACTCGTAAATACAGAAAGGGTCACAACTTTGATCATATCTCCAATTATAATGAATGGAGAGAAGTTGCAGGTAAAGAAAAATACTACTGAGTCTTTATTTGCTTCTTCATTCCTGCAAGCAAATTAAAGACCAAATCAATGACTTCTCCTTATAAATATCCTTATAAGTTCGTTCATAAACTCACAAACACACAGAGAATTAAAAGGGAGATATATATCAACACACACAGTACAATATGAAAGCTGTGTACTTGGTTGTTAGTCTCTTGGCATTTGCTTCAGTTCATGTGCTCGCATATGACCCAAGTCCTCTTCAAGATTTCTGCGTTGCACTCAAAGACTCAGTTACTAAAGGAGGTAAACACACGAGTTAACTCAATGACTCAAGTTACTCGGTTACTCTTTATTGCCACTTGAAATGTCCAAACTTCTCAATTATTTTTTTCTTTTTTCTATTTCTAACTATATTCTACATCAAATATTGAGTGTCATTTTGATATCTTGGAGGGAAAAAGTGAATTTTCGAATAAATAAATAGAAAAGGCCAACTTGAAGCAAGATTATAAAAAAGCTATGCCAAACATGTTTGTATTACGTTGATAGTACATTTTTCTAATTACTGCATATGGCACTGTTGCCTTTACAAGTTTGACTTCAGTTATATATTGTTGTTTTCCAAAACATAACATTTGATTTCTTAAATTTTGCAGTTTTTGTGAACGGAAAATTTTGCAAGGATCCAATGGTAGTGAAAGCTGAGGACTTCTACTTACCTGGATTTGATAAAGTTGGAAACACGTCAGAAAACCCAACCGGCTTCGTCGTCACGTCAGCAGATGTAACAACGTTGCCTGGTTTGAACACTCTTGGAATCTCTCTTGTTCGCATTGACTACGCGCCAAAGGGTCAGAACCCTCCTCATACTCATCCACGTGGCACCGAGATCCTTGTAGTGGTCGAAGGAACTCTTCTAGTCGGGTTTGTGGCTTCTAATCAGAATCAGAATCGATTATTTACCAAAGTGCTTAACAAGGGAGACGTGTTTGTGTTCCCGATCGGCCTTATTCACTTCCAGCAAAACGTGGGTTATGGAAACGCAGTTGCGTTTGCTGGTCTTAGTAGCCAAAATGCTGGAGTGATCCCTATTGCAAAATCTGTGTTTGGCTCTGATCCACCCATCTCTTCTGAGGTTCTTCAAAAGGCTTTCCAAGTGGACCAGAAAATAATTGATTTGCTTGAAAAGCCATTTCAGGTCTAATCAATAATTATGGCTACTATACTGAAATACATATTATATTTAAAAAATAAATAATTGTAGGGTTATATGCCCCAATGTTTTATTGGCAGCTTTCTTATATCATACGGTACTTGGTTGATTTGTATTGTGTTTGATGTAGCATTGCCTGCATCAATATATTTGTTTCGGATTGGCTAATCGAATAAAATTTTATATATATTTACGTGCATTTGTTCTATGTTGTTTTGTGTTTGAATTGTAAATATATGATGTAGATGCGATGAAATTATAAGTGATGGACAACCATCGCTACATCAAACCTTATCTACTAGATGAGGTTGGCTATATGGATTATATACGATACTATTACGTTATATCAATAACTAAATTAACCTTTAGATAAATTGTTAAGTAAGATGTCTTATTTGATAACTTTTTGAGCATTCTCTTTTAGTTCTCCTCTATTCTTTTTCAAAGATGTTACACCCCTGCCGGCCTCACCTTCACAGGTGGCGGGGAGTGTGATACCTCTTATTTATTAAATCCAACTGTCACACTTTTGTAATAATATCATATATCAGAGCAATATAGTGTAGCATAGTAGTAAAACAGGTTGGGCGTAATATACTGATAATAAATTACAAACCTTGGTTAAAATATAATTACATAAAATCTCCACAACAATTCTTCGAATATTCTGGAACTGGTCCAACACCTTTATCAGCTAATATCCGTCTGGGAGCTATATCCAATGAACTGTACATCATTCAGGTAGCAATAGAGGCTGGAATCCCGAAGGATCCCAGAGTAACCGTTAATCACATATCCAGAGTATATACAGAGTATGTAAGAAAACCATAAATCATACAGCATCCAAAGGTTACACACAGCGAGGCATACAACCTAAACCGGAACGAGCAATCATACATAACATATACTGCTCAATAAGGTACATAACCATGCCAGGGGTCGCACATAGCGGGTTCCGATATCCAAAGCGCTTGGAACACATAACGTCGAATGCATAACCAATCATGGTAAAACATACATACAAAGTCATACAAAGCATATGAGATTAAGGTTACTTACTTGTAAGTAGTCGATCAATAAAATAGCAAACACCTAGCTATTAAATAAGAACGTAGACCTAAAATAAAATAATATTGCGATGTCACTGTCAATATAACTCCGTCCTTTATAATACCCTAATTTTCATTCTTCTTATAAACATTGTGTTTTGGCAAATAATTAGCAAAACACAAATGTGAATATGTGTCTCAACGGAATATAATCTATTGATTATATTCTTGTCCAAATTTCACTTGGGAATTAATTAACCAATGGTTGATTAATGAGACCACATATTAGGAGCTATAAAATGTGACATAAAATCACATGAAATAATAGCTATTTTAAATGCTCATACAACAAGAAAATGGGATAGGGAAATATTTAGTTTAATTGTTATCGATTAACAATTATCCTTAGCAAAATAAGCTTGTACTAATTGAGATTAGTTGCATAAATCTTCATGATGATTAGAGGCAAATTGAGATCATCAAGGAAGGGCTGATTATTTTGAGTAATTAAGAGGCCAAAAGTGAAGAATTAAAGCTTGAATAATGAAGTGCTAATGACCATGATTAACCAATGAACCAATCCTACAATGGCAATTATAGTTAAAGGGCATATAAACACTTCATTAAGGATACTAATTAAAGATTAAATGATCAGCCCCTAAAGTCAAGGAGAGAGATGCTTGAGCACATGGGGGGGGGAGAGAGAGAGAGCTTATTATTTTATAATATTTATAAGAGCACATGTTGTTTTAAAATAAAAATCTTCAATAATGTTTAGATTTTTCTAATTAACAACAGTGAAGGGTGGGGATTATTAAAGTGAATTGATCCAAAGGTTGAAAGGAAAGAAGAGGTTTTGGATTACCTTGTGCAATGACCATTTTAACCTTAGGATTTTTCCTATAAATAGAGGGCTCTCCCTCTTCATTTCTTCACACCAAACTCAAATCAAAGTGATTGAGTTTAAGAGAAGAGTGAAATTCTTGGAGCAAGGTGAAGAAGGAGTAAGAACTTCAAGAGGTAAGTTCTTGATCTCTAGCTTTTTAGTTCTTAGTATAATTGTAGTTTAATCTAGAAAATTAGAGAATAAATTCCTATACTTGTTTTTAGGTCTCCTTACATTGAAAAATTTCCAATGAGGTAAAAACATGTTGGGAAATAAATTTTAGATATTAAAGGAACAAGATTGTGAAAATTGTAGAATTTTCGGTAACTTAAGTCCTATGCAGGTAGCGAAATTGATGCTATTATTTTATGTAGCAAATGGAGTCATTAAATCATGATATTTTACAGCAATAAGGTAGACATATAGGGCTTTCCAAATATATAAAATATGAACCATTTTGAGTTCTACACATGGAGTAATATATTTTTGAATTTAAGCCATTTTTCTGGGATTAAAACTGGACAGTGTTGATAAAATATTAAACTGGGAATGCTTCTTGATGTTCTAGCTTCTGGGAATATTTTTTCTTGAAAATATATATGTCAAGGGTCATGAGGAATTTTACGGAACCTCATTTCGAGTTTTGTAGAATTAATTATGATTTTTCAAAGTCGCTGAAAAATCTGTCTAGAAAATCCAGCAATGCGTTTTTGAGAAAATGTAAGGGTAAAAATGGAATAACAAATCCACCAAAGGTAAAAGGGTAAAGGATGATGAAAATAACCCTTAGGATATTATTCTAAGCAATATTATATTTATCACAATATCATATAATAATCCGACGATAATGTATAGGAAATCTAGGAAGTCCGGAGTCGGATTCAAAAGGTCGGGCATTGTGGCAATTACGCGGTGAAAGGTACGTACGGTACTGTAACTTTAACTCTAATGTGTCTTGTATGCATGTATATGATTTAATGATTCATGAAGTGATGGACAAGACTAGGTCTTGGGTCATGCACCGTGACTAAGTTTATGGGCCTTAATCACATGTTTATATACATTCAGTTTGTGCGGGTTATAGTCATCATAATGCTGTATGGTTGTTTTCCTAGCGCTGAGGACACGAGGAGCTATCGTGACACTGGTTATTAGTGCAAACGTTGCAAACATTATATTTGCTGTGTGCTTAGTGCAAACGTTGCAAACATCACATGTGGCTCTAAAGTAAAGAGTTCCAAACTTAAACTTTTTTTGTTGTTTATGGGATACCAAATACTTGCAAAATATGAACTGATTTCAGTACTTATTTCAATGGTTTAAATACATTGTTCAAATACAATTTTAATGATTCGTTTTTAAATCTTTTAACTAGTAATTTTCAATTCCGATTTTTTTTTAAAAAAAGAAATCAACTATCAACGGAATATATTGTTTTAAATTATATACACCTTAAATATTTTTTTGAAAAACAAGATTAAAAAAAAAGTATCTACACATTATGTTTTGGATGGCGAATAGCCATCTTAAAAGTAATTTTTTCATATGAAAAGCATCGTCCAACATGATTGCAGTAATATTTATGTTTGGCACTGCGTTTTTACAATTAGGCTTACCTCTCAATCAGGCTTATATTTTAGCAACTTTTGTTGCTTACACGAAGCAGAAGTTACGGTGGGCCCAACAAGTTTTTCCAATGATTTCTGTGTTTTTCTAACTCTCTATGTCCCTACTGTGTGTGTGTATATATATATAAACTATTTAATATATATTTACTACTCACTCAACTGTTTTTATAGGATAGCAATAACAGAATTACATTGATCAAAATGTTAATTAAAATTGGTTAAAGATAATAAATATATAAACAATACAACTCATTTTCCAAAAACACCCTTATTTATAAAGAAGGTGGGTGGGAGAGAGAATGAGTGGAAAAAATGATGAGAGAGAATGCCTGGGAAAAGTGAGGAGAAAGACACACAATCAATTGAGAGTAAAAATAGGAAAAAATGAATAAAATATTTAGACATCTCCAAATGGTATCTTATAATTTAGTGGTGCTGACATTTAGTACAGTGTCTCAAATAGGTATCATTCCAATAGAAGGATACATGTGTTTAGCAAAAAATGGGATTTTATAAAAATGAATATAACTATTTAAACAATTATATCTTATAAAAAGGAACGGAGGGAGTATTTAATAAGATTTATGTTCTTTTTAATCATTTGCCATCTAAACTTGGTTTTACAATTAGTCATAAAAAAATGTTTCCGTTTGAGCAAAGTCACTTTTATCACCGCTAATCCAAACACTTACTTTGATTTTTATCCTATCTTAAGTTTGTAAAAATGATATTCAAAAACCTCACTTTTACCGACGCTAATCCAAACACATTGGACGGTCCAAATAAGTGCTTATCATTTGGTGATAAGCACCAAAACTCAATCATGGTCAAATATTGAATTTTCCTAACTCTTTGAAATTTCCTATCTCTCATTGAAACTGTAACATCCCATTTTCAAAAGCAGTATAATTTTTTTTTCATCAAAGTAGAGCATTGGAGCGATTGAGTAACTGATACATATATTTATAAATGCCGTAAGTCGGCTGATTTACGAAACGGTACATTGACCGAGAGTTTTCAAAATGAATAACACCCGAAGAAAGTCTTCAGGGGTCTATGTGCGGCTTTGCTCGCCTTTCTCCCTCGGTTCTCGGTTCTCCCGAACACGACGCTATGATAATAGGCGAGATCCAATTACAATTTGGATCTCGGGTAACTGATTAACCTCATGCTTAAATACGACTACATATACATGACAACAACAATCAATACAACGGTCCACAACGAGATGTATGATTAAAAACACATAACCACGTATACAAGATAATAACCACGTATGTAACATAACCTCGTATGATACAACATTAATAACCTCGTATGTGACATAACCTCGTATGTAACATACCGTGTATATAGCATAACCTCGTACACTACTACACAACAATCATATACAATCATATAATAAACATTAGAGCTAATGTTACAGTACGCGAACGTACCTTTTTGGCGGTACAACGGAACTTTTACGGAAAAACGTGAAATTCAACAGGTATGACGGCGGCACAACAAATGGCTCGATTAGCTCGAGATATCCTATAAGGACAACGTTTATCAACATTTGGCAGCATTACAGGCATTTTAGGTGAAAAAGACCATTTTGCCCTTACTACCCCTAATTGGCGGAATTTCGCAAGAACTTCGTTACTTTGACCGTATTCCATTTCAAAATTTTCCCCACTATGTTTTTACCTCGTCAGGCATCTTTCAATGCAATGAGGCATAAAAACAAGTATAGGAATATATTCTGAAACTTCCTAGATCAAAACAACGGTTCTACTATAACTACCGAAAGAACTACGGAAACGAAAAACTAAGAGCGAAAGAACTTACTCGGAGCAAGCGGGAATTTTTGCAGATATTCTCTCTCTAGAACCTCTCTCTAGGTTTCGAATTTGGTGTGAAGAATGAGAGCAAGAGAGCTTTCTATTTATAGGGAAAAATAGGGACAAGGTGGGAATTTCCACAAAAGTCTTCGATCGGATTCGTCCGTTGGATCGCATTTTTGAGGACAAAACACTCTTGGCCATCCATGGTCAAGATCGAAATCTAAGAGCCCAAAATTCAATGGATGAGTTGTCATCCATGATGGCTCTTGCTTTATGGCCTCCGGTCCGATAAAGCTACCCGATCGGTGTCCGTTTCGCGCGATTTTGCAGAAACTCAAAAATGCGAGCGTGTAACTTTGAAGGTCTTTTCATCCTCTTTCATATTATATATTTTGATCATATCCAGGTATTCTCCGGTGTGTCGGAAGATATTCGGACAAACGCGTCCGATTACGGAAATCGCTTAGATAGAACCAACTTCGGACAATAATTCGTCGAATCGTAAAACGTCCGTTGTTGCCTAACTTAATCTCGTGTTTAAAAAGACGCAATTGTTTCTATAGGTTCTCACTTTGCCTATCGACTCTACTCTATCTTATCAACTTTTCGTCTTATTTAAAATTAGGGTTTTCGGTTGCGGAAACAACGCACAGTAAATTCTTTCTTCGTGTAAAAATTCACTTGTTCTTAATTTGATCGATCTGAAAAGACTTTTACTTCTGTTTACTGTAGAATTTATTTCTAACTTTTCCCCTCGGCTTTGTCTATATCTTTGACTCACCGCATTATATTATTATTTTATTCTAATTATCATTTTAATTATTTAAACAATTCTTTTTAATTACAAATAACCATAATTTCGGCCCCCTCTTTTAAAAATTCAGTTTTAATTATTTTTCCATAATTTTTTCCATTTTTAAAAAATATAATATTTTTTACCAAAAATTCTCGTTTTACCCCTGCCTTCGTTAAGGCTTAATCATACCTAATTTCTTCGTTTAGTGATCTTTTTAGGATCAGGTTTCTTCATATATTTATCTTTACCAATTTTACAGTATATTGTTATCTTGCAAACTTTTATCTTGACATTGTCATTTTATATCCTATGTAAAATATTAACAATGTTTACCCCATCGAGTTACTTTATGGTTCCGAAATGCTTTTTAACTTTTCTTCATGTTATTTCCTCTCTGAAATAATTTATTAAATTCTCATAATTAGGGATAACACTTCCATATTTTTCTCATAATTTTTCATGATCTTTCGGTATTTATCATAATATTTTTAGACTGTTTTTATCACCATTATTTCATTTTTAGTCATTCTTTCATCTGATCTTTCCGTAACTTTTTTAACAATTTACTCTATAATTATGACAATTTTCTGTAATAGTTTTAAACTCATGATTTTGCTTTATCAAAATATTCGTTAATTTCCTTTATCTCAAAAATTCCAGATTTACTAAAATTCGGGTATTACATTTCTCCCCCCGTTAAATAAAATTTTGTCCTTGAAATTTTCTCTATAACAACTTAGACTCTGTCTATCTAAACTTCAGACTATTCGCTCCGGAACTTTTCTCTATATGTCGGCCGCTCCGCTTGACGAACGAGAATTCGCTCTGGTTTGGCCACCGTAACGATCTTGTCATGTCGTACTTTGATATATAGTATTTTCCGTGGCACCCATATACCCCGGTCAACACCACATATCAAAATGTCTCCATGACGCCCATACACCATGGTAACACAAGATACCTCCCACTCAATGACACGATCGTGGTCTGATCGTAGTAACTAAGAAATATGCATTGGAAACTAAAATTTTCGCGACAAGTAAGATAACTATTTATCAAACCATAGGGAATTCCTTACTATACATGTATCTTAACGATTTCTTTCACCCTGTACTCAGGTGTAGTTTTCAAACACAGGACTTTTTGTCCATTAAAACACAGGACTTCTTGTCCTTTCCCAAGTTTCTTTCAACTCAAAAGATACTTCAAACACTTGTGTTAGCAGTATAATTCTATACGATACTCACTAACTCTAGGTCTTACATCGATTAGTTCAACTTGAGAGGCTCCAATAGGCGAGAGGCGTAAGTCATCACGCCGTCTGTCTGCAGCGACAAGACATATCCCGACCCATACCTAATGGCACCACGACCATCTACTTGGATCCGGACAACCAACTCTTGGTGCTTATGACCAACTTCGTTCTCGCCTATGCAAGCTCGTCTCGATCTGTGTTCTACGCAATGATTTAAGTTTTACTCTTTAAGTTTTATCAATGGTTATGAGAAAATTTCGGTATGAATCTGCGGTACTATCCCGCTAGATCCGAAACTAAATATCTATGTTACTATCTTCGGAAGATTGCTATTCCTTGATGTACAACCGAAGTGGTGTTCCGAGCATACGTCAACCCTTGACAAAACGTAGGAATTACATAACGAGTAAATCGTAGATCATGGGAAGTGGGTATGTGTTCATGATAGTCATTTTGTCCATCCTGCGATGGTTGATACAAAGTCACAACTCTTGTACTTTGTTCGGTATCATTTGATACGATATTTTAGATGTTGATCCTATGCTAGGTATTAATGTCATAGTGAATTTTGAGAATGTCGTCGATGTTTGTGAACGGGGTTTTGAACGAGATATATATTCGATTTGGAATGCGGAACATGATTACATAAGCAAAATAGTTCACACCCAATGGTGTAGCTACTATTGGATCGTAAGGTAATACATATATGTATGCATCCCAAAATAATTCGCATATTCATCTGATATAACGAGTGATTAGTACCCGTGTCGTACAACACCTAAGGTAGGTTCCTATCGAGAGATAGTTATGCGGATCCTCTCTGGAGATTATTCGGCCTCGTTAGTTGTCAAAGCGAAAACCCGGCACAGGTTTTGTGGCCTTATCCCCGTAGTCCTTTGAGGACGGTTCGTGTATAAGTGCCCCGGCTTGGACACTTGTAGCATATCTGCTCCCCCGCACGGTTGGTTCCTGGGTGGTTCGTTTTGCATCTTGGACATGGTCGGGGTCCGGGCATTCTGGGTTGTTACATTGCTCGGATCGGTATGGCATCTTGCCTCCCCCTTGAGGGTTATTCCATGGTGCCGCCCTCTTCTGCGAGGAACTTCCGCGGCTCAACCCGTCACGACTTGCACTGCTGTGGTTGTCGACTCTTGATGTGCGTAGTTCCGTTATGTTACGTTCGATCAACCTGCATGACTCCACCGCTTGGATCAATTATGGGAACTGTTGGGATACCAGCTTTTCCCTTATTTCGTACTTTAGCCCGTCTACCATCCCGCTTGCCTTCCGGCTCTCGTCAACGTTACGTTTCGAGATATGAAGAATATCGAGACAGTTGGTAAACCGGGCGAAGTAGTCATCGAATGACTCCTCGTGACTTTGTCGAATATGGAGGAATTCTGACTCCATGATAACTTGTACCGAAGGAGGAAAATATTGTTCGTTTAACTTCTCCAGAAATTTCTCCCAAGTCACGGGACAATAACGGGTTTGCAATGTTCTTTGCAATGCTTTTCCACCATCGGTCGCATCCCCTTCCAGGCTTATAGACTGCAAGTTGGGCTTTTCGGTTTTCCGGACAATCCATTACTTCGAAGATCTTGTCCGTCTCATAAGCCGGTCTTGACCGAATCGAGCTTACCACGAAAAAGCTGGAGGTTTGAGCTTGCGACTGGGTGACCCATTCTTTGCGTGGTCACAACCACTCTGTTGGGTCGAGGTAGCACTTGCTATTGCCCTATTACATCGAGAGGGTGTCGAGATCTATCGGACTCCTCGGTTTCACGTTCATCATCGGGTTCGGTTTCATCTTCTTCCTCGGCGTTACGTCGTTCCTCATTGGCTCGGTCACCTTCCTCTTACGTAATACCCTAAAATTCCTATTTGTCATAAATACTATATTTTGATAAATAATACATATTAAATACAAAGGTGAATATTTGTCTCAAGAAATTATAATCTATTGATTATATTTTCATCCAAATTCCACTTTGGAATTAATTAACGAATGGTTAATTATGAGACATTATTTAGGAGCTATTTAATATGATATAAATAGCACATAAAAAGGTAATTAATTTATAACCAAAAGGAGGAATGTAATATCCCAAATCTTTGGATTTGGAAATAAGAAATATTTTATGGGAATTTATTATGAAAATTTGGCCTAAATAGTTTTAAAGCTATTTTAAATTTTGAGGCCTATTTTCCCAATAATTCAAGGAAAAATAGTTAGAGGATACTTTTTGGTCTAGAAATTTTAGAACCAATATTTTATGATCTAGAGAGTTAATTATGGAAGAAAATTCTTATATGGAATTAAGGATTTTATTTTCCAATACTTATTTAATATTTGTAAATAAATATTAAATGGTAGTTGGATATTGGTAGATATGTATAAGGTGGTATGAATGTTTGGTGTAAGAGTGTTTGGTGTGAGTGTTTGGTGTAAGAGTGTTTGGTTTGAGTGTTTGGTTTGGGTGTTTGGTTTGAGTGTTTGGTTAAGGAAGAAATGTAGTTGGAATAGCCTTGAATTTCTTCTATAAATAGAAGACTCTTCTCTTCATATTCTTCACACCAAAATCAGCTCAAAGCATCTGATTTTAAGATTAGAGAGTGAGTAGAGTGAAGTTCTTGGAGCAAGGAAGAAGTAGTAGCAAGGTTCTTCAAGGGTAAGTTCTCTAGTTCTTGAGTTCTAGTTTTAAATTCATAGATAAGTAGTGTTTTGATCTTTAATTTTCCAATATAGTTTTGTTATCATGTTTTTATAGTTAGAAATGGTTTTATTTCGAAAAATTGATGGAGAAAGTAATATAGCAAAAATTTTGGAAGATTATGATCAAAGTAACGAAGCTCTGGCGAAATTTTGTCGGTTAGCGATTCCTGAAGTCAGGGATACAAACGCCAGTATTTTATATTAAATATGATGTTCTTAAATTCTAAGCAAATTCATGTTTAAAGTATACATATAGAGCTTTTCAAATATATCTAGAATGTATTATTTCGAGTTCTGTGCTAGAAGATAAAAATGTCCCAAGTTGGGCTACGTTTTCTGAAAATGTTCTGGGCAAAGGATGAACACGTGAAAACTGGGAATGACTCACGAAATCTGGGTAACAACCAGTATTTTTCCACAAAAGTAGACATCCTAAGGATTCCGGGGAATTTTACGGATCCTCGTTTCAAGTTTTCTAGAATTACTTATGAATTTTCAAAGTTAGAAGTAAATCTGGCCATAATGCTGAAAGTAGCGTTTTCTTAAATAAAATGTAATGGTGAAATGGTAATAACAAATCCACCAAGGGTAGAAAGGTAAATTAACCTTTTGGATATTATTCTAAGCAATATGGTAATATGTTAGGATATCCGAGGATTCCGAGTCAGATTTGAAGGACGGGCATATTACTATTCATAGTGCCGTATTTATGAATAGTACCGTATACATAAATAGTAAATTACTATTCACACGGAAGGAATGTACGTTCGCGTACAGTAACTTTAACTCTGATATGACTTGTATGCATGTATGAGATGAAATGATTTCATAGAGTCATGGACAAGACTTGATCTTGGGTCATGCACCGTGGTTAAGACTCTGTCTTGAATCACTTTTTATATACATTCACTTGATACGGGTTATAGTCTTGATAATGCCGTGAGATTGTTTTCCTAGCGCGAGGACACGAGTGTACATCGTGGCACGGTGTGGTGCGAACTATACAACTATACATGGATTTGTATAGTTAACTTTACATGTCTTTGTGTGCTATGTCTTGTTGTTGTGTTGACATTACATCTGCTTTGTGTGCTATGTATTGGTTAATCTTTGAAATGTAATGAATATCTCATACATATACTATTATACTTTTCATATGAGGTTAATCTGTTACCTAAGATTCAATTTGTTTTGAATCTTAGACTTGACTAGAAGTTCGGGAAAGGAACCGGGATTTATGAAGACATTGTGAATAGGAGCCATGAGAAGGAGCATTAATGGACGGAGCCGTGAGGAGGCACCGGTCAAAGGAAATGCGGGAAGAAAGTGAACAGAACCTACCTTATGGCATGAATCTAATAAAGTTACTTCACATCATTTGGTGCTTAAACTAGAAGGGTCGTCTATGTGGTTCGATCAATCGATCACCCTAGCACGGTGAGACTTCCACTAGACCTACCCGGCTGGCCAAATGAGATGATTTAACGAGTTAGGTTCTATGCCCCAAGTCTACTCAAGGCTTGGCGGAAAAAGGGTATAGTTACAAGTAAGAATTGTAATTATAAAGTTTTGTATTACTTGTATCACATGAACAATCCTTCGGGAAATTTATAATATATCGGTATACGTCGGGCATCGCATATGTCTCGAGTATTTTTATATCGATTACTCAATTGTTCAAATTTTTAGTACATGCTCTCCGTTTCCGCAAAAACGCTAAGCAGAGCACCTCAAAACTCGATGAATTTTTATAAAACCACGTGTCACCAGCACGATTTATGCTACAGAATTTGGGGTGTTACATCTTCTCTCTCCTTCCTTTTAGCAAGGAGTTCATCAATAAGAGCCCTTTGTTCTTGCAGCATCCCCCGCATTTCTTGCAACTCATTTCGCTCTGGTTGCTGCGGTCCTTGTCGTTCGGGTTCGTGTACTGGTATTGGTATTATTCATGGCTGTCTTCCCCTACCTCTACCTCTGCCTCGGCCTCTGGGAGCTCCGGCTCCTCTTAAATTAGCCATGTCTCACTCTTTTTCCTTCATTAGGGAAAACGTTAGATATTTTTTTTTTAAAAAAAACAATGGTTACTCTATCGCAGACTTTATCACACTAGTACTACGAACGGACACTCGTACTATTTCCCCTCGTTCAGGGTTTCGTTGGTTCTTTCCACCTAAAAACTAATAGAACTTCTCAACATGGTTCAAATACCACATGAATATATCTTTGTCGGTCTCCAAGTTTCGTCCGGCGTGGCCTCGTCACAGAGTTTCATCCGATGTGGCCCAGCTCCACATATAAGCTCGGGTTAGGGTGAAGTTACCGTCCGGTACAAGCGCGATTATCGAGTTATCGGGATTATCGAATTATCGGGATTATTAGAGACGATATTAGTACCGACAATGGATTTGCGGATTCTAGGTTAGAGTGATGCCTTGACAAAGGGTGGTACACCGGTTCAAGATGGTATACCGGTTCAAACTGGTACACCGACCTAGGGCTATATCAGTACTCATTTTCAAAACACGCTCAAAGTTTAAAAGGCTTTTGAACCTAACTCCATCAATCGAACAGAAAGGCCAAGTAAGTGTCTATCATGGGAGCCTCACCGTGCTAGGGTGACTGATTGGCTGATCCACATAGACTAGCCTTACTTTGGCACCCCCAAACTGTTCATGCTAACATAGTCAGATTCATGCCAGGACAACTGCTCTGATACCAAAAATGTAACATCCCATTTTCAAAAGCAGTATAATTTTTTTTTTCATCAAAGTAGAGCATTGGAGCGATTGAGTAACTGATACATATATTTATAAATGCCGTAAGTCCGGGCGATTTACGAAACGGTACATTGACCGAGAGTTTTCAAAATGAATAACACCCGAAGAAAGTCTTGGCAGGGTCTCTGCGGCCCGCTCGCCTTTCTCCTCGGTTCTCGGTTCTCCCGAACTGACGCTATGATAATAGCCGAGATCCAATTACAATTTGGATCTCGTGTAACGATTAACCTCATGCTTAAATATGACTACATATACACGACAATGCAATCAATACAACAGTCCACAACAGATGTATGATTAAAAACACATAACCACGTATACAAGATAATAACCACGTATGTAACATAACCTCGTATGATACAACATTAATAACCTCGTATGTGACATAACCTCGTATGTAACATACCGTGTATATAGCATAACCTCAAACACTACTACTGTAACATCCCATTTTCAAAAGCAGTATATTTTTTTTTCATCAGAGTAGAGCATCGGAGCAATTGAGTAACTGATACATTTATTCAAATTGCCGTAAGTCTGGCTGATTTACGAAGCGGTACATTGACCGAGAGTTTTCAAAATGAATAACACCCGAAGAAAGTCTTCGTCGGGACTCGTACGGCTGCTCGCCTTTCTCCTCGGTCCTCGGTTCTTCCGAACATGACGCTATGATAAGAGCGAGATCCAATTACAATTTGGATCTCGGTAGTAACGATTAACCTCATGCTTAAATACGACTACATATACACGATAGCGAAAATCAATACAACAGTCCATAACAGATGTATGATTAAAAATACATAACCACGTATGTAAGATAATAACCACGTATGTAACATAACCACGTATGATACAACAAATAATAACGTCGTATGTGACATAACCACGTATGTGACATAACCGTGTATATAACATAATCACGTATGCTACAACAACAAACAGAACACAACAAACATATATAATCATACAATAACCATCAGATTTAGTGTTACGAAGACGCGAACGTACCTTTTGGCGGTACAACGGAACTTTTACGGAAAAACGGTAAATTTCCGACAAATGGGAAAAACGCGGTGTGACGGCGGCACAACAGCGGCTCGACAATGGTACGATTATCTCGGATATCCTATAAGGATAATATTTAACAACTTTTAGCAGCATAACGGGCATTTTAGGTACAAATTACCATTTGCCCCCGAACCCCTAATCGGCGGAATTTCGCGAGCTTATTTGTTTTCGCTCTATCTCTCTAGAATTTTGACGATCTTTTCCCTCATCATATTTTCGAAATATATATCATATTTACCCCTAAATATGATATCTAGACTATCTTGAAAAATTAAAGATAAATCTAGCATTCCTACTATATCTACCGAAAGAACTACCGAAACTAAAGACCGGGGACCGAAGAACTTACCCGAGACTTTGCTCGGACTTTCTCCGAGCTTCTCTCTCTAACTTCTCTCTAAGAGGCAGATTTTTGGTGTGAGAAATGAAGAAGAGGAGCTTGGTATTTATAGAAGAGACGGATGGCGAACGGTAAATAATTCGAACTTCGGTCTTGACGAATATGGACCGTAGGATCGCATTTTTGATGACAAAACACTCTTGGCCATCCATGGTCAAGATCGAAATCTAAGATCCCTAAAGTCAATGGATGAGTTGTCATCCATGATGGCTCTTGCTTTATGGCCTCCGGCCGATAAAGCTACCGATCGGTGTCCGTTTCGCGCGATTTCGCGAAACTCAAAAATCCGGCGTGTAACTTTGAAGATCTTTCCATCCTCTTTCATATTATATATTTTGATCCTCTTTTTGATCATATCCAGGTATTCTCCGGTGCGTCGGAAGATATTCGGACAAACGTGTCCGATTCTGGAAATCGCTTCCGATAGAACCAACTTCGGACAACAATTCACCGAATCGTAAAACGTCCGGTTGTTGCCTAACTTAATCTCGTGTTTAAAAAGACACAATTGTTTCTATAGGTTCTCACTTTGCCTATCTCGACTCCACTCTATCTGATCAACTTTTCGTCTTATTTGAAATTAGGGTTTTCGGTTGCGGAATCGACGTCTGTAAATTCTTTCTTCGTGTAGAATTTCACTTGTACTTAATTTGATCAGTCGAAAAGACTTTTACCTCTGGTTTACCTGTAGAATTTATTTATAACTTTTCCCCCTCTTTATAAGGCGACTCACCGCATTATATTATTATTTTATTCTAATTACCATTTTAATTATTTAAACAATTCTTTTTAATTAAAAATACTTAGAATTTCGGCCCCCTTTTTAAAAATTCAGATTTATTTATTTTTCTATAATTTTTTCCATTTTTTAAAAATATAATATTTTTTTACCAAAAATTCTCGTTTTACCCCCGCCATTCGGGCTTAATCGGACCTAATTTCTTCGTTTAGTGATCTTTTTAGGATCGGGTTTCTTCATATATTTATCTTTACCAATTTTACAGTATATTGTTATCTTGTAAACTTTTATCTTGACATTGTCATTTTATATCCTATGTAAAATATTAACAATGTTTACCCCATCGTAGTTACTTTATGGTTCCGAAATGCTTTTTAAACTTTTCTTCATGTTATTTCCTCTGAAATAATTTATTAAATTCTCATAATTAGGGATAACACTTCCATATTTTTCTCATAATTTTTCATGATCTTTCGGTATTTATCATAATATTTTTAGACCGTTTTATCACCATTATATCATTTTTAGTCATTACATTCATCGATTTTCCCGTAACTTTTTTGACAATTTACTCTATAATTATAACAATTTTCTATAACAGTTTTAAGCTCATGATTTTGCTTTATCAAAATATTCGTTAATTTCCTTTATCTCAAAACTTCCCGAGTTTACTAAAATCCGGGTATTACATTTCTCCCCCCGTTAAATAAAATTTCGCCCTCGAAATTTGCTCTATACCAATTTAGACTCTGTACTAACTACACTTTGGACTTATTCGCTCCTTAGCAACCACGTGCCAAAACTGTCTCCTTAGCAACCACGTGCCAAAACGTCTCCCTTAGCAACCACGTGCGTGACGACAAAAGATACCTCGGTAGCTAGTTTTACGCACCGCATCTCTCGCGCATGCAACCAGCTCCACGACTTATTCGCTCCGAACTTTTCTCTATATGTCGGCCGCTCCACTTGATGATCGAGAATTTGCTCGGGTTTGACTTGTCAAGATCTTGTCATTTTGTACTTTGATATTTAGTATTTTCCTTGGCACCCATATACCCCCGGTCAATACCGGATATCAAAATGTCTCCATGACGCCCATACATCATGGTAACACAAGATACCTTAAATGTTTCCATGACGCCCATACACCATGACAACACAAGATACCTCCTACTCAATGACACGATCGCGATCGGATAGTAGTAACTATGAGATATGCATCGGAAACTAAAATTTTCGCGGCAAGTAAGACAACTATTTATCAAACCATAGGGGATTTCTTTTACCCCGTACTCGGTGTAGTTTTTCGAACACGGGACTTTTCGTCCATTAAAACACATGACTTCTTGTCCTTTCCCGAGTTTCTTTCAACTCAAAAGGTACTTCAAACACTTGTGTTAGCAGTACAATTCTATACAATACTCACTAACTCTAGGTCTTACATCGATTAGTTCAACTTGAGAGGCTTCAATAGGCGAGAGGCGTAAGTCATCACGCTCCCGTGTCTACTGACAAGACATATCCCGACCCATACCTAATGGCACCACGACCATCTACTTGGATCCAGGACAACCAACTCTTGGTGCTTATGATCAACTTCGTTCTCAGTCTATGCAAGCTCGTCTCAGTCTGTGTTCTACGTAATGATTTAAGTTTTACTCTTTAAGCTTTATCAATGGTTATGAGAAAATTTCGGTATGAATCTGCGGTACTATCCCGCTAGATCCGAGAAACTAAATATCTATGTTACTATCTTCGAAAGATTGCTATTCCTTGATGTATAGCTGAAATGGTGTTCCGAGCATACGTCAACACTTTACAAAACGTAGGAAATACATAACTGAGTAAATCGTAGATCATGGGAAGTGGGTATGTGTTCATGATAGTCATTTTGTCCATCCTGTGATGGTTGATACAAAGTCACAACTCTTGTACTTTGTTCGGTATCATTTGATACGGCGTTTTAGATGTTGATCCTATGCTAGGTATTAATGTCATAGTGAATTTTGGGAATGTCGTCGATGTTTGTGAACGAGTTTTTGAACGAGATATATATTCGATTTGGAATTCAGACATGATTACATAAGCAAAATAGTTCACACCCAATGGTGTAGCTACTATTGGATCGTAAGGTAATACATATACGTATAAATCCCAAAATGATTCGCATATTCATCTGATATAACGAGTGATTAGTACCCGTGTCGTACAATACCTAAGGTAGGTTCCTATCGAGAGATAGTTATTCGGATCCTCTCTGAAGATTATTCGGCCTCGTTAGTTATCAAAGCGAAAACCCGGCCTGGGTTTTGTGGCCTTATCCCCGTAGTCCTTTGAGGACAATTCATGTATAAGTGCCCCGACTTGACACTTGTAGCATATCTGCTCCCCATTACGCTTGGTTCCCGGGTGGTTCGTTTTGCATTTTGGACATGGTCGGGGTCCGTGCATTCCCGGGTTGTTCTCGTTGCTCGGATCGGTATGGCATCTTGCCTCCCCTTGAGGGTTATTCCATGGTGCCGCCTCTCTTCTCGCGAGGAACTTCCGCTCAACCCGTCACGACTTGCACTGCTGCGGTTGTCGATTCTTGATGTGCGTAGTTCCGTTATGTTACGTTCGATCAACCTGCATGACTCCACCGCTTGGATCAATTATGGGAACTGTTGGGATACCAGCTTTTCCCTTATTTCGTACTTTAGCCCGTCTACCATCCCGCTTGCCTTCCGGCTCTCGTCAACGTTACGTTTCGAGATATGAAGAATATCGAGGCAGTTGGTAAACCGGGCGAAGTAGTCATCGAATGACTCCTCGTGACTTTGTCGAATATGGAGGAATTCGACTCCTTGATCACTTGTACCGAAGGAGGAAAATATTGTTCGTTGAACTTCTCCAGAAATTTCTCCCAAGTCACGGGACAATAACGGGTTTGCAATGTTACTGCAATGCTTTTCCACCATCGGTCTGCATCCCTTTCCAGCTTATAGACTGCAAGTTGGGCTTTTCGATTTTCCAGACAATCCATCACTTCGAAGATCTTGTCCAGTCTCATAAGCTAGTCTTCAGCCGAATCGAGCTTACCACGAAAAACTCTGGAGGTTTGAGCTTGCGAGTGGGTGACCCATTGCTTTGCGTGGTCTCAACCACTCTGTTGGGTCGAGGTAGCACCGCTATTGCCCTATTACGTCGAGGGGTGTCGAGATCTATCGGACTCCTCGGTTTCACGTTCATCATCGGGTTCGGTTTCATCTTCTTCCTCGGCGATTCATGTCGTTCCTCATTGGCTCGGTCACCTTCCTCTTCTCTCTCCCGCCTTTCAAAGAAGGAGTTCATCAATAAGAGCCCTTTGTTCTTGCAGCATCCCCCGCATTTCTTGCAACTCATCTCGCTCGGTTCTTTGCGGTCCTTGTCGTTCGGGTTCGTGTCTTGGTATTGGTATTATTCGTGGTCATGCCCCCTACCTCTACCTACGCCTCGGCCTCTGGAGCTCCGGCTCTGTTAAATTAGCCATGTCTCACTCTTTTTCCTTCATTAGGGAAAACGTTAGATTTTTTTTTTAAAAAAAAAAACAATGGTTACTCTATCGCAGACTTTATCACACTAGTACTACGAACGGACACTCGTACTATTTCCCCTCGTTCAGGGTTTCGTTGGTTCTTTCCACCTGAAAACTAATAGAACTTCTCAACATGGTTCAAATACCACATGAATATATCTTTGTCGGTCTCCAAGTTTCGTCGGCGTGGCCTCGTCACGAGTTTCATCCGATGTGGCCCAGCTCTCCACATATAAGCTTTGGGTTAGGGTGAAGTTACCGTCCGGTACAAGCGCGATTATCGAAATTATCGGGATTATTAGAGGCGATATTAGTACTGACAATGGATTTGCGGATTCTAGGTTAGAGTGATGCACCGACAAAGGGTGGTACACCGGTTCAAGATGGTATACCGGTTCAAACTGGTACACCGACCTAGGGCTACCTCAGTACTCATTTTCAAAACACGCTCAAAGTTTAAAAGGCTGATTTGAACATAACTCCGTTAACCGAACGAATGGCCGGATAAGTGTCTATCATGGGGACCTCACCAACTCTATGGCGGCGATTGGCCACACCCACATAGACTAGCCTTAACCGTCCTACCATACCGTCCGTAATAACATAGTCATATCAATGCCGGACTACGCTCGATACCAAACCGTAACATCCCATTTTCAAAAGCGGTATATTTTTTTTTTCATCGAGTAGAGCATCGGAGCAATTGAGTAAGCGATACATTTATTCAAATTGCCGTAAATCCGGCTGATTCTACGTGTTACATTGACCGAGAGTTTTCAAAATGAATAACACCCGAAGAAAGTCTTCGTCGGGACTCGTACGGCTTTGCTCGCCTTTCTCCTCGGTCCTCGGTTCTTCGAACTGACGCTATGATAAGAGCCGAGATCCAATTACAATTTGGATCTCGGGTAAATCAGTTAACCTCATGCTTAAATACGACTACATATACACGACAAAGCAATCAATACAATAGTCCATAACGGATGTATGATTAAAAATACATAACCACGTATGTAAGATAATAACCACGTATGTAACATAACCACGTATGATACAAACAATAATAACGTCGTATGTGACATAACCACGTATGTGACATAACCGTGTATATAACATAACCACGTATGCTACAACAACAAACGAACACAACAAACATATATAATCATACAATAACCATCGATTTAGTGTTACGAAGACGCGAACGTACCTTTTTGGCGGTACAACGGAACTTTTACGGAAAAACGGTAAATTTCCGACAAATGAAAAACAATGCGGTGTGACGGCTTCACAACGGCTCGACAAGTGGTACGATTATCTCGGATATCCTATAAGGATAATATTTAACAACTTTTAGCAGCATAACGGGCATTTTAGGTACAAATTACCATTTGCCCCCGAACCCCTAATCGGCGGAATTTCGCCGAGCTTATTGTTTTCGCTCTATCTCTCCAGAATTTTGACAGATCTTTTCCCTCATCATATTTTCGAAATATATATCATATTTACCCCTAAATATGATATCTAGACTATCTTGAAAAATTAAAGATAAATCTAGCATTCCTATTATATCTACCGAAAGAACTACCGAAACTAAAGACCAGGGACCGAAGAACTTACCCGAGACTTTGCTCGAGACTTTCTCCCGAGCTTCTCTCTCTAACTTCTCTCTAAGAGGCAGATTTTTGGTGTGAGAAATGAAGAAGAGGAGCTTGGTATTTATAAAAGAGACGGATGGCAGAACGGTAAATAATTCGAACTTCAGTCTTGACGAATATGGACCGTAGGATCGCATTTTTGAGGACAAAACACTCTTGGCCATCCGTGGTCAAGATCGAAATCTAAGAGCCCTAAAGTCAATGGATGAGTTGTCATCCATGATGGCTCTTGCTTTATGGCCTCCGGCCGATAAAGCTACCGATCGGTGTCCGTTTCGCGCGATTTCGCGAAACTCAAAAATCCGGGCGTGTAACTTTGAAGATCTTTCCATCCTCTTTCATATTATATATTTTGATCCTCTTTTTGATCATATCCAGGTATTCTCCGGTGCGTTGGAAGATATTCGGACAAACGCGTCGATTCTGGAAATCGCTTCCGATAGAACCAACTTCCGGACAACAATTCACCAATCGTAAAACGTCAAGTTGTTGCCTAACTTAATCTCGTGTTTAAAAAGACACAATTGTTTCTATAGGTTCTCACTTTGCCTATCGACTCCACTCTATCTGATCAACTTTTCGTCTTATTTGAAATTAGGGTTTTCGGTTGCGGAATCGACGTCTGGTAAATTCTTTCTTCGTGTAGAATTTCACTTGTACTTAATTTGATCGATCGAAAAGACTTTTACCTCTGGTTTACTGTAGAATTTATTTATAACTTTTCCCCTTCTTTATAAGGTGACTCACCGCATTATATTATTATTTTATTCTAATTACCATTTTAATTATTTAAACAATTCTTTTTAATTAAAAATACTTAGAATTTCGGCCCCTCTTTTAAAAATTCAGTTTTAATTATTTTTCCATAATTTTTTCCATTTTTTAAAAATATAATATTTTTTACCAAAAATTCTCGTTTTACCCTCGCCTTCGTTAGGGCTTAATCGGACCTAATTTCTTCGTTTAGTGATCTTTTTAGGATCAGGTTTCTTCATATATTTATCTTTACCAATTTTACAGTATATTGTTATCTTGCAAACTTTTATCTTGACATTGTCATTTTATATCCTATGTAAAATATTAACAATGTTTACCCCATCGTGTTACTTTATGGTTCCGAAATGCTTTTTAAACTTTTCTTCATGTTATTTCCTCTGAAATAATTTATTAAATTCTCATAATTAGGGATAACACTTCCATATTTTTCTCATAATTTTTGATGATCTTTCGGTATTTATCATAATATTTTTAGACATGTTTTTATCACCATTATATCATTTTTAGTCATTCGTTTCATCGATTTTCCCGTAACTTTTTTGACAATTTACTCTATAATTATAACAATTTTCTATAACAGTTTTAAGCTCATGATTTTGCTTTATCAAAATATTCGTTAATTTCCTTTATCTCAAAACTTCCAGTTTTACTAAAATCCGGGTATTACAACTACACAACAATCATATACAATCATATAATAAACATTAGAGCTAATGTTACAGTACGCGAACGTACCTTTTTGGCGGTACAACGGAACTTTTACGGAAAAACGTGAAATTCGACGGTGGGAAAAAAAAAATGGTATGACGGCGGCACAACAACAAATGCTCGATTAGCTCGGATATCCTATAAGGACAACGTTTATCAACATTTGGCAGCATTACAGGCATTTTAGGTGAAAAAGACCATTTTGCCCTTACTACCCCTAATTGGCGGAATTTCGCCAGAACTTCGTTACTTTGACCGTATTCCTTTTAAAAAAATTCCCCACTATGTTTTTACCTCGTCAGGCATCTTTCAATGCAATGAGGCATAAAAACAAGTATAGGAATATATTCTGAAACTTCCTAGATCAACACAACAGTTCTACTATAACTACCGAAAGAACTACGGAAACGAAAAACTAAGAGCAGAAGAACTTACTCGGAGCAAGGCAGAATTTTTTGCAGATCTTCTCTCTCTAGAACCTCTCTCTAGGTTTCGAATTTGGTGTGAAGAATGAGAGCAAGAGAGCTTTCTATTTATAGGGAAAAATAGGGACAAGGTGGGAATTTCCACAAAAGTCTTCGATCGGATTACGCCGTTGGATCGCATTTTTGAGGACAAAACACTCTTGGCCATCCATGGTCAAGATCGAAATCTAAGAGCCCAAAAGTCAATGGATGAGTTGTCATCCATGATGGCTCTTGCTTTATGGCCTCCGTCCGATAAAGCTACCGATCGATGTCCGTTTCGCGCGATTTTGCGAAAACTCAAAAATGCGAGCGTGTAACTTTGAAGGTCTTTTCATCCTCTTTCATATTATATATTTTGATCATATCCAGGTATTCTCCGGTGCGTCGGAAGATATTCGGACAAACGCGTCCGATTCGGAAATCGCTTCCGATAGAACCAACTTCGGACAATAATTCGAATCGTAAAACGTCCAGTTGTTGCCTAACTTAATCTCGTGTTTAAAAAGACGCAATTGTTTCTATAGGTTCTCACTTTGCCTATCTCGACTCTACTCTATCTTATCAACTTTTCGTCTTATTTGAAATTAGGGTTTTCGGTTGCGGAAACAACGCACAGTAAATTCTTTCTTCGTGTAAAAATTCACTTGTTCTTAATTTGATCGATCTGAAAAGACTTTTACTTCTTGTTTACCTGTAGAATTTATTTCTAACTTTTCCCCTCGGCTTTTCTATGCGACTTTGACCGCATTATATTATTATTTTATTCTAATTATTATTTTAATTATTTAAACAATTCTTTTTAATTACAAATAACCATAATTTCGCCCCCTTTTTAAAAATTCAGTTTTAATTATTTTTCCATAATTTTTTCCATTTTTAAAAATATAATATTTTTTACCAAAAATTCTCGTTTTACCCCCGCGCCGTTAAGGCTTAATCATACCTAATTTCTTTGTTTAGTGATCTTTTTAGGATCAGGTTTCTTCATATATTTATTTTTACCAATTTTACAGTATATTGTTATCTTGCAAACTTTTATACTGACATTGTCATTTTATATCCTATGTAAAATATTAACAATGTTTACCCTATCAGGTTACTTTATGGTTCCGAAATGCTTTTTAAACTTTTCTTCATGTTATTTCCTCTGAAATAATTTATTAAATTCTCATAATTAGGGATAACACTTCCATATTTTTCTCATAATTTTTCATGATCTTTCAGTATTTATCATAATATTTTTAGACTGTTTTTATCACCATTATTTCATTTTTAGTCATTATGTTCATCTGATCTTTCCGTAACTTTTTTAACAATTTACTCTATAATTATGACAATTTTCTGTAATAGTTTTAAACTCATGATTTTGCTTTATCAAAATATTCGTTAATTTCCTTTATCTCAAAAATTCCAGATTTACTAAAATCCGGGTATTACAGAAACTAAAAAAATATGGTTCAAAGTTCTATTTAAGAGCTCATGAAAATATCTTTCTACGAAAAATTCGCTCTTAACACAGCTTTTCCAAAAATCTTCTCTTCCCAAACTGCAAAGTGACATTCAAAAATCATTTTCCAGATTTTTGGGTCAATTTCAAAAAATCATATCTCTTAGTGTACACGACTAAAAAAGTATGATTTAGGACTGATTTTTAAACTTCGAATGTTTACTATTTCTCTACCAACTATAAGGACCTCAATCGCTCGTTTGCTCCATTTTAAAAACAAAAATTGAAAAAGTCTGGTGTTTGCATGAACGGAAGATGAATAAGAAAAGTCTTCTTTTAGAAAAGAATGACGTGGTTAAGAAATCCCCCTAATCAACATAATATTTTTGACTTGGTGAACAATTGACTCTTTCGGAAAATTTTTTGGAAAATTATATGACTAAGAATAGTTTATTAATGTATATATAAATATAGCACAATAAAAACATGTATTAAAATAAGACCATTTCGATCTTTGTCATATATTTAAATTATTTTTATATATATTATTTATGTTATTACTAAAGTATTTTATTAATTATCCTTGTATTATTTTATAATTGTTTTATGTTACATAATCTTCCACTTATTTTGTACACACACACGTGGGTATTATTGTAATTTTTGATTATTTATTTTTATTCTTTGTCTACTTAAAAGTTTGGATGATTTCTTTACACACTACACCTGTGTATTATTGTAATTAAATTGACTAAATTGTAATTTATTCTTTTGATTTAAAATATGAACTTCAGATTAACCAATATACTAGCAGAACCCAAGACGATAAAAAAATAAAAAAAAAAAATATTTACATATATTTTCTCAATGCATCCAAAACCCTAACGTATTTTGTGGTGTATTCAACACCTTAAAATATTTTTCAGGTGTTTCTAGCACATTAAAATATTTTTCTGCCTTGGTACTATGGATGCACCAAATGCTATTTTAAGGTGCTGGACATACCTGAAAAAACAGTATTTCAGGTATTGAATTAAACCATAATTAAATGCTGAAAAGATATAATTATGAGAAAGCAATGGCTTCTTATTGTAATGGCCATTTTCTTCGTCATGATATAAAATACTGATAGGGAAATCGTACCGCAACCAACCACTAATACAAAATTGCACCAAAGACCAGTTCTTCACTTCCTTCTCAAACATATAATATTGGTCATAAAACCACAAGGTCCAAACTCGTAAATACAGAGAATTGAAAGAGTTATAGCTAGAGATAGACAAGAAGAAAGGGTCACAACTTTGATCTTATCTCCAATATAATGAATGGAGAGAAGTTGCAGGTGAAGAAAAATACTACTGAGTCTTTATTTGCTTCTTCATTCCTGCAAGCAAATTAAAGACCAAATCAATGGCTTCTCCTTATAAATATCCTTATAAGTTTGTTCATAAACTCACAAACACACAGAGAATTAAAAGAGAGATATATATATCAACACACACAGTACAAGATGAAAGCTGTGTACTTGGTTGTTAGTCTCTTGGCATTTGCTTCGGTTCATGTGCTCGCATATGACCCAAGTCCTCTTCAAGATTTCTGCGTTGCACTCAACGACTCAGTTAGTAAAGGAGGTAAACACACGAATTAACTCAATGACTCAAGTTACTCGGTTACTCTTTATTGCCACTTGAAATGTCCAAACTTCTCAATTTTTTTTTTTCTTTTTTATTTTAATTTATAACTAAATGCTACATCAAATATTGAGTGTCATTTTGATATCTTGTAGTGAAAAAGTGAATTTTTGAATAAATAAATAAATAAGCCCAACTTTACAAAAAAAAAAAAAAAAAATTGTATGAGCACCATTTTTTTGTTCATAAGATATTAAAATAAAAATATTACCCATTTTATGTTGAATCTAATTAATGATCAAGAAGAAAGAAAAAAACATTTGAGAAGTTGGGACATGTTAAAAAGAATTAAAGAATAGGGCATTAATAACTTCAGAACCTTCTGTAGGAAGCAAATTATGCTACTAAGCATATGGCTATTGAGGCTTTTAGAGTAATTGTATATTTTTTATTAATGCAAGGTCCCAAATTTCCTCTCTCTACCCATTGCAGCAATATCCTTTTTCCCTCATTCTCCAGGATGGGACCAAAAGCAACTAAAAGTTGCTTCTGGCTGATCCCACGATTAGGACCTAAAGCAAAATTATAAAAAAGCTATACCAAACAAGTTTGTATTACGTTGATAGCACATTTTTCCATTCACCGCATATGACACTGTTGCCTTTACAAGTTTGACTTCATTTTTATATTGTTGTTTTCCAAAACATAACATTTGATTTCTTAAATTTTGCAGTTTTTGTGAATGGAAAATTTTGCAAGGATCCAACGGCAGTCAAAGCTAATGACTTCTACTTACCTGGATTTGACAAAGTCGGAAACACGTCAGAAAACCCAACCGGCTTCGTCGTCAAGTCAGCAGATGTAACCACATTGCGTGGTTTGAACACTCTTGGAATCTCTCTTGTTCGCATTGACTACGCACCAAAGGGTCAGAACCCTCCTCACACTCATCCACGTGGCACGGAGATCCTTGTAGTGGTCGAAGGAACTCTTCTAGTCGGGTTTGTGGCTTCTAATCAGAATCAGAATCGATTATTTACCAAAGTGCTTAACAAGGGAGACGTGTTTGTGTTCCCGATCGGTCTAATTCACTTCCAGCAAAACGTGGGTTATGGAAACGCAGTTGCGTTTGCTGGTCTTAGTAGCCAAAATGCTGGAGTGATCCCTATTGCAAAATCTGTGTTTGGCTCTGATCCACCCATCTCTCCTGAGGTTCTTCAAAAGGCTTTCCAAGTGGACCAGAAAATAATTGATTTGCTTGAAAAGCCATTTCAGGTCTAATCAATAATTATGGCTACTATATTGTATTAAAAAAATAAATAACTGTAGGGTTATATGCCCCAATGTTTTATTGGCAGCTTTCTTATATCATACGGTACTTGTTTGATTTGTATTGGGTTTGATGTAGCATAGCCTGCATCAATATATTTGTTTCAGATTCGCTAATCGAATAAAATTTTATATATATTTACGTGCATTTGTTCTATGTTGTTTTGTTTTTGAATTGTCAATATATGACGTAGATGCAATGAAATTATAAGTAATGGACATCCATCGCAACATCAAGCCTTATCTAGTAGATGAGGTTGGCTATATGGATTATATACGACACTATTACGTTCTATCAATAACTAAATTAACCTTTAGATAAATTGTTAAGTAAGATGTCTTTTTTGGTTCTCCTCTACCCTTTTTCAAAGGACTCCATACCGTTAGTGCATCCAATGGCCTTTTATGTATGGGTTCAAATCACTTCAAATGATTTTCTACCATCTTACTACTCAATCGAAGCCACTCCAACTCTTTCTTATATAAACTTGTTACGAATATTATCTTTGTTTTTGGATAACTACATATTTATCTTAACATCTTCATCCCAACCACCTCTACTTTATGCTCTTATTCATTTAAAACCCAACATTCGCTGCCAAACAATATTTTTAGTCTTATAATAGTGTGATAAAACTTCTTTTTTAGCTTATTAGATTTTTTTATCACAAATTACTCCAATAATCTTTCTTCACTTAAACCACTTAACTAGAATCTTATAAATAACATCTCCATCAATTTTACCATGTTTTTATATAATTGATTCTAAATATCTAAGTTGTTCCATTTGTAAAATGATTTGATATCCCATTTTTACCTCCAAACCAATTACAACCTGTCCGGACATATTAATCTACCATCCATTTACACCATAATTAGTAATTACTAAATATTCTTCCTATCTTTATTTTAATAAAAGTACACTTTAAAAATATTTTATTAAACAAAATATATAATATTGTGTTTGTGTGTGTGTATAATTTTAAAATTATAACAGAAGCCTATCTTAAATTTTCCTGTTTGGTTCAAAGGTCTTGTTACTTGGAAGATTACACCACAAACACCTTGTGGATTTGGTGGGATATAATGCAGAAAGAGGACAGCATATGCTCCTTCACGCTTATATGAGCAATGGCAATTACCTCGCCTCTCACTTATATGGTTAGAATGAGATCAACTCTCTAGCAGAATTCTTTTGGTCCACACAGAAAATGGTTAACGTGAAGTATTTTGAATTCACGGATGGGTGTACAATTGATTAAATTTATATAACTCTTTCTTTAAACAAAATAAATTGGTTTGAGTTTTCTTGTAAATAAACTAACTTAACCAAAGTATACTTGTACGTTCTGGAAGCATGGTTTGGTGTTACACCTTGTGGTTTCTTCTTGCCGTTTTTCAAATCTCTATAGGTTTGTAACTCCTAAATTTAAAACTACTACAAGACGTAATCAGACCGGATTGTTCTATGTTATAAAAGAAAGGAAAAAACTAGGTGGTTATATATGTTAGCCTGATATTCAATGACCTACCTGCTTCACTTGACCATTTATTGCCTATTCATATAAGCTTTTCCATTTGGAAAAATGAAATTCAGTTTTGCTTTGAGAGCTTAAAAAATTATTTTGATGACTCCTTGTTCCTCATGAATCAATAACTTAATGAAAGATTTATTGAGGCCTTTGTAACTATTTTATGTGTTGAAGATTTAGGCAAAAAATCAGGAGCCGTTAAACTGGGATGCAAGATTTCAGATAGCGCTAATCACTAGATGTTGCAAGGCGACTAGAATATCTACATTATGGGGTACATAATACACTTATTTCTTTAAGGTTGGAGTTTGTACAAGTCATTTATACAGAACCTTGTAACATGTTTAATTTTTGTTTCTTATTCATTGAACTCCATATTGCATCTCCCCGTGTTGTTCACGGTGACATTAAATCTTCCAGCATACTGCTGGACCAGTTTGAGAGGTAAGGTATGATCCTTTTTTCCAAGAACATTATGCTACAAGTCTTCTTTTCTTTTAATATAAAACTTCTGCATGTATTATTTGCTTTAGTAGGTAAGTAACGTTGGGCTTTCTAGACCAGAGATGATAAAAGGTCGTTCATCTCATTTCCAAGGAACTTTTGGCTATCCTGATCCTGAATACATGTCTACAAAAACTTTTACCAAGAAAAGTGATGTTCATAGTTCTGGTGTGCTACTCTTTGAATTGATTACTGACAGGATTCCATAGCAGGGCCTAATGGAATATGTGCAACTAGTAAGTGCTAATGCTATGTTGGATGTGAGCTCATGTCAGGGTGCATATGCATACATAATATTTTGTGGGAAAAAAAACATAAATGGAGTTTTTTTTTTTTTTTTTTTTTGTCATTAACACATAAATCTTTAAGCTGTGAATAAGGCAGTATATGTTACAAAAAGCACATTTTCTTGTGCTGAAAGTTGAGTCATATTATTAATGGTTTGTAAATAGTAGGATTTAATTTGTTGCAGATTTCATCCTATATATTGATATGTTGATAGGTATGTCTGAACTGTTCTAATTACATACATATGCATTCAGTGTACACAACAGGTTAGGGCTATGCCTTCAAAGTTTGAACTGCATTTAAAGTTGCAAGATTTTTATCCTTTACATATATATAACCTTTAAATATTATGATTTTTATCTTTTACATATCTATTTATAACCATTAAATATTATAGCAGCATTAACATAATATCGCTTCCTGGTGATGAATAATTAGGCAACTATGGAAGCTGAGAGTAAGGTTGGATGGGAAGAAATTTTGGATTCTGTAACAACCCAAATTTCGTAGCATAAATCGTGCCGGTGACACGTGGTTTTATAAAAATTCATCAGAGTTTTGAGGTGCTACCGCTTAGCGTTTTGCGGAAACGAAGAGCATATATTAAAAATTTGAACAACAAGTTTAATACTGAGTAACTGATATGAAATACTCAGACATATGATGATGCCTGACGTATACTGATATATATTATAAAATCTCCTGAAGGATTGTTCATGTGATACAGTAATACAAACTTTACAATTACAATTTTACATGTAACTATACTCTCTTTAACCAAGCCCTGAGTAGACTTGGGGCATAGAACCTAACTTAGTTAAATCATCCCATTTGCCCAGGCCGGGTAGGTCTAGTGGGAGTCTCACCGTACTAGGGTGACTGATTGACTGAACCACATAGACGACCCTTTCTAGTTTAAGCACCAAATGATATGAAGTAACCTTATTAGTTTCATGCCATAAGGTAGGTTCTGTTGACTTTCTTCCCGCATTTCCTTTGACTGGTGCTTTCTCCCGGCTTCGTCTACTGACGTCTATCTATGACTCCATCCCCTGGTGCCTCCTCCAATTCATTACCCGAATCCTGTCTAATCATGCAGACTGAGGTCCAATACCCATCGGACCTCAGGTAACGGTTAACCTCATGCTTATGTACACAATATATGTATGACAGGTATTCATGACATTTTCACAATAATCACTACAAAAGCCCATAACAGATGTAGGAAACACATAAATATGTATATAAGGCAATAACAATACACAGCCCCTCGCAGTATGTTTGTTATCCCAGTCTGCACGACCTCCCAGTGCCACGATGTACAGTCGTGTCCAAAGTGCTAAGGAAAACTCTCAACGGCGTTAACAATACCATAACCCGTGTATTCATGATTTCATCAATTTCAAATGAGACAGAGTCTCAGTACAGGAACACAGCAATCATATATAAGCATATCATAATCATCAGAGTTAGTGTTACAGTACGTCGCGAACGTACCTTCGTTGATGGTACTCCGGCACGTTTCACGAAAAACCGTATTTTTTGATAGCGGCCCTACAGCGGTATAACAGCGGTATGAGAGCGGTACGACAGCGGTTCGACTACAGATATCCTATACGGATTATATCGTTTTTATCAGTATTTAGCATTATAACAGGCATTTTATGTACAAATTACCATTTTGCCCCTGACCCCCTAATCGGCGGAATTTCGCCAGAGCTTCGCTACTTTGACCATATCTCTCCAGAATTTTGACATATCTCTTTTCCCAGTATATTCTCGACATAAATACCATATATACCCCTAAACATGATATCTAGACTATCTGAGAAATTTAAATATAATTCTAGCATTCCTACTATATCTACCGAAAGAATTACCGAAACTAAAGACTAGGGACCGAAAAACTTACCCAGGGCTCCGCTATATTTTCTCCGGGCTCCTCCTTCTCTCTAACCACTCTCTAGAATTCGAAATTTTGGTGTGAAATGAGAAGAGGAGGTGATGGCTTTTTATAGAAGAAAAATGACACTATTCATGCCTTTTTCAGACTGGATTTCGACCGTTGGATCGCACTTTGACACTTGGCTTCATCCTTGCCATCCATGTGTCTCCCCCTATGTCATGCATGATGTCACACTTTTGCTTTATGTGACTGTACCGATAAAGTTCCCTGTTCGGTGTCCAAATCGCGCAATCTTGGAGAAACTCAAAAATCTGAGAGCACATCGATGAAGGTTTATCCTTTCTCTTTCAAAATATGTGGAATGATTAAATTTTTGATCCCATTAAGGGCATTCCGTAGTCTGCTGAAGATTTTTGGACAGACACCATCGGTTACGGAAATGACTTCTGGTAGAACCAGCTTTTGGACAAAAATTCACGGTTTGTAATATGTCCAGACCCAAGAAACCTAATCCCTGGTTCGTTACAACAATTTGTTTTTCTATTGGTTCTCATTTGCATTATCTGCCCTTTTCTTTATTTATCATGTATCTTAATGACTCAGTTGGTTTCATAAATGACTTCGGAGATAGTCCACTCCGAGGTAGAATTTCACTGGTTTATATAAGGTCCAGATGTTTTAGACTAAATCCCTATCTTTTGGTGTAGGATTTAATTTCTATCCATTCTCAAATGTTCTGTTGGCTCTTTACCAAATATATTAGTATTATATTACAAATATCTAGATATTTATTTATTTATTTTTTATTTTTCTAAGCATTTTAATTTTTTTTTTTTAATTACGAATTTCAGCCCTTAATTAAATATTTTTCTAATTCATTTATCTTATATTTTAATCTTCTTATATTATCCCATTAATTACCTAATAAGCTTCTTACTATTTGTTGATAATTTTCTTAATTAGAATAAATTATCATCTCTCAACTATTGGGTGACATTGGTATTTTATATCCCATGTAAAATATTAAAAATCATGGGCCCAAAAAGTGCTTTTAATAATATTATATTCATGCTTCTTTATTTTTCAGGAAAATAACCCCAAAATTTCTTAAAATTAGAGATAACATACTTCCTAAGTTTTTGTCAATAATTGTTGCCATATAGGATTTATCATAATATTTTCATGCCATTTTATGCCCTATAAAATACATTTTTCATATATTTTAGCTTATTATCTCTTCTAATTTTCATAGATTTTAGCTTATTATCTCTTCTAATTTTCATAGACATTTCCTTAGAAAATTAGAAAATTATATCTTTTTATTTGAGACCACTTATTCACCTTGGTAGTCTCAGAATTTATTTACTAAAATTCAACAATTATTTTAGGGTGTGTTATGATCCCTAAATGATATTTTAAAGAGAAATTGCTCCTAAATTTATAACAATTAAGTTACAAAATTAGAGACAATATACTCTCTCAGAAATATTTATCCAAATATTTTACTTATATTAGTTAGGGTTTTCAGGGTATTACAGATTCACAGCTTAATGGAAAATATGATGTGCACAGGCTTCATGATATGGCTGCTCTTTCTTTGAAATATGTCAATGAAGCATCTAGATATCAAACTTCCATGAGGGACATTGTCGGATCATTATCTCAGCTCAGTAAGAAGAAGCATTGTGAAAATGATACTATAAGGTATCCTTCTACAGTAAATGAAATTTCCATTGAATCGGGTTAACTTTTCATCCATAGATGGCTCAAATGTGGTATGCAGATTGTGTAACCGTCACTTGTTCTCTTCTCTGCCAAACCAGCCTCAAGCCCAATTTTCAAATCTTTTGTCCAATTTATTATAGGGGCTTTGATCGCTTAATCATGACATCAAGTTTGAGTCATTGTAAATGTAGAAAACTCATTTGGGGGAGTTACTTTTGATTGGGCTTGACAATACTCAAATCTGACCCTCTCAGATAGCAAAGTTAAAAAATAAAAACTTTGCATATTTTGCTGTTCAAGACCCATAAATAGCTTTTGAATTGGGAGCCCAATCCATATTTCTCTATATTGGGAGGAAATGGATTGTCAATTTTCTCTTAAGTTCATGTATAAGCTAATGTGTAGCTATACAAAGTTGTAAGTTTGTATAGATGTTTACTTCATTATCAATACATCTATCTATAAGCATTAATTAACGAGGTTCCTATCGTTTATGATGAACTTCACTCCATCTGTGTCAGCCCAAAAGTCACATAATTACTATTATGTTACATTTGGTGCTTGACATACACTTCTTTTGAGAGGGGTATATTTTTAATTTATATATGCTAAAGTGTTAAAAGAAAAACTCAGGAAGACAATTGATGATGTTTGTTATGGATTAGTTATCAAGGTTGTTTAACCACTTAACAATCACATGTGGCTTAAAAGTACTGGCCTCAAAGAGTTCCAAACTTAAAGTTTTTTGAAATTAAAATAAAATGTCTAAATTATCATTTTTGAAATTAAAAGGAAATGACTAAATTATCATTGCATATATATATTTTAAAAATATACCCCCACCGGCCACTGCCACTAGAGCTCCAATGGGCGGCCTAGTGGAAATATTCCGTCGCTAATGTTTTCGTAACTGTTTTACCAACATAATCAGCAGTAACTAATTGCGTCAGTAATCTATTGTTTTTTAAGTGAAAAAAATATAGTGCAAATAATATCTCAAGAATATGTATGAATTAATTAAAAATCACTTAAATACTATACAACAATAATATATCATCATTTTCTTTATAGCTCTTAACGAAAGGTAAGGTAGGGAGGGGAAAAAATTAAATTATTAATTAATATGTTCTCACTTCTACGGCTGTCCCCTATGGCATATACATTGAATCTCTGCGCTTGCTCTCTCTTAAATCTGATGAAAGTTTATGATTTGTTGTGTCGTTTTGGGCTCAGATGGATTCGTTCGTGGTGAAACTTGTTGTAGCTCACAAGTGTCGTTTTGTGTTGGCGTGTATTTTTCTTCATTTTGTGTATAAATTTGTGGTGCGTGTGTCGTTTTCCCTCAACTCGTAGAAGGTCTTAAATATAATATAAAGATGGCTTTTTTTTTTTTTTTTTTTTTTTTTTTTAGATATTAAGAAAGTAAATTAAAATACCTTAAAATATTTATATTTGTCATTTTTTCTCCAAACTATTTTGTATAACTTATAAACTAATATATAATCTAAAAATACACATATGATATGATTAAGTAACTTATTTAGCTTCTTTAATTTCTCTAAAAAAAATGAACTACGTCTTATATTTAGGATAAGAAGGAGTAACTTTGAATTATTCATACGGTTCAAACACTGGTGGTAGAAGACACAGGACTCATGGGAACAAATTTCCTCAGAATCTTTTCTCTCATTTTCTTCTCAGAATTCCATTTTCACCCTTAGATGAAAAAATAGACAGTTCAGATTTAATATTTTATAAGATAATGATAATAGTGTCTTATAATTTTTTTTTTTTTTTAAATTTTGTTTGTATTACGGTATAAATTGTGTAGATCATGATTTAAAAGTTAAGTTTATTTATTCATGTTTAAAATAATAATTTTATAAAATATTAAATCTTGACCATCTATTTTTTAAAATCGAGGTGGAGATCGAGATGCGAAGAAAAAGAGGAAAAGGATTATGAGAGAATCCAAACCCCAGGAATCAGTGAGTCAGACCGTCAGTAGGGGATCTTCTTTAGAATATTCTGTTTGTATTTTTATTTCAATTCTTAATTAATTTTTATAAATATTATCAATAAAAAAATTAATTTGATAATGACTTTTAAAGGCAATATATAAGTTCAGTTACTTGCAATGAGATCAATATGAAAAAATTGAATTGTTGTGGTCCTCATATACAGCTTGAGTTTCAAGATTGAAAAATGGTTTAGAAGATCCAAGTTCAATTTGTTCGATTTCTGGTATATCTCAAAAAATTAAAATGCAATGCAAAGTAATAAAACTGTTTCCTACTTTTGTTTTGTAGACTACATAAAACAATTTTATTTTAAAAAAAATTAAAAATACTGAAATGTCTTTAATAAAATATATAGGGGCGGAGGATACTGGGCAGCAATTGGTGAGAAGAGTGATCAAGTGAGGACGGCGAGTTTGTCCAAAGCCCGCTAGGCTAAGAAAAATTTGGTAATTTTTTACGTTAAAATGTTTGAATAAGTTGAGTCTTAGGCCTCATTATGATCACAATTCAGAAAACACTTATAAAAGTACTTATAGTTAGTTGGTAAACTAAGAAGGGTTTTATATTAATGGTAAGATTTGAACACACGACCTGATAAGTATATGACATACTACCGAGGTTTTTGTATAAAAATGGAAGTACATTATCTACTTTAGAACTTCATCACCCGAAAAAAGCCTCTGAAACCATTTTAATTAATCTCTGAATGTATATAGACATGTCATAATGACGAAGCACAACATTTGGTTTGAGGTTGTTTTCTAAATACCAAATATAGAAGGACCTAACCCAGCTACGTCCATTGTACTATTTTAAGTTTGTAAATAATTGATAAAAGTGAAGGTGCTTCTAGAATGTATGCCTCTTAAAAGAATGCCCACCTCTAGAGCAATCGTGGAATTATTACGACTTAGTCACTCATCAACTACAATATATCATAGTCCTTTACTGGGCAAATTATCAGCAAATTGACGTATATGTTTTCAGAAATGTTGCTTCTTCTTAATTTCCCGACAAATATCAGAGGAGTTGGAATTTTACTAAGAGGAGCGTTGAAATTAAAAAACATATGCAGTATAAAATTTGCATGGGAGATTAGAAATATATAATAACATGTATCAAGGAAAAAAATTGAAAACTTAGCGGCTTTACTGGCACCTACAAAGCATTAAGAAAAACTTTAAAATAAGCATTGGAAATGCCTTTTCGTGCTGTATTATTGTCTATAACAAAAAATATCACCTTTTTTTTTTTTGTACGTTTAGCATGTAAATGTGTTCTGAAAGATGTGATGTATAGAGAATTCAGATTCTAATACACAGGTTAAGCAATGTATTAATGTATCAATACACAGTTCCGTACGTGTCACTACTACTTCCGATTTTATTAAATATAATAATATTTCTTAACTATTTTATATAAATCTTAAAAATAATTAACAATGTCTAAGTACTGGAAAATTTTATTATTTTTAAAATTTTCATTAATTGAGTTGAGAGGTTATTGGATCCATATGATGAGAGTGGTGAAAGAAATGCCATATTTGGTACTAAAAAATTTCATCGATCAATTTTTGCAAAATATCTTATGCTAAAGACCACAAGGAAAACTCTTATAATTATACGCCAAAAGAGAGAAATTAGTATCATCTACTATGTTTTTTTTGAGTTAGGAGAAGCGGTTGAAGCTTATCGCGTGTATAATTATAAAAATTTACTTCATGTCATAAAACCAGTGAATTAATACGTGTAATTATAAAAAAACAACCATCTAATTTTTTATTATTTAAAGAGTGAATTAAGAGACAAAAGCACCAAGTTGAACATAATATTGTTAGATAGCAAGTGTCATTGAAAACCCCATAGGAGTCATATAGCAAGTTGCTAGCTAGATATAGCTAGCTTCATTTGTTACTACTTGTCTCCAAATCCACTGATCACTAAATTAAGACTATTTATTAATTTTTTTGCCCCCAGAAAAGTGAAGCCTGCTAGTTGTTCCACAGTCAACATACACATACATCATGATTGAAAGAAATCTCTTAAAATCAAAATATATTATATTTGTTACGGACCTGATCCACGGTCCAATAACTAGGGGACGGCCCACCAAAGATATTTCAAGTATCTATGATTCCCCTACAATCAGAGAACGATCTATCATATCTATAATCAAGGGATATGATAGATCAAGCAGTTGAGATACCATGGAATACCCTATATATACAGGGGTCGAGTCCTAAGGTGCACACGTTCTAACTCAAGCTTATGTACTTTCTGTATCATTGCGCACATCCCCACTGAACACATACCCCCTTCCCCCTTTGGCGAAAGGCCTAGTGTGCAGTGATCATCCGCTTCCCGAGATATCTGTCTCATAGATATTCCGGACTAGCTAGTCGATCCAATATCAAAGCACCAGCCTATTGGGCTGGACACTTGTGTTCTACACCAGAACAATATTATAATTAATGGAATCTAATATATATAATCAACTGTGCTATGAATATTCGATCCAAAGCATAAAAAATAATAATATTTGTGTGTGTGTGGTGGTGGTGGGACAAAAGTAGCCTCTCCTGAATTGGGTATTGGAGACACATTCATGTGATCTAACTCAAAACCTGTCTTAATCTTAATTATATTAATTAATTATTGTCATCTGGTTTTTTCAATAAAACAATTTGCTTAGCAAATCTATCCGCATGGTTACAATAAGCCGTACGTATGTTAACTACGTTTTTTAAGCATTCTTGTTTTATTAATTAATTATCAAATGGTGGCTGCTGGAAGAATACCAACACATTTTTGTCGTTTGAATGTGGGGCGCACGCCTTCCAATAGAACTAACTAGCACAAGTATTTTATTATTAAGATTTAAATTATTATCACTAAAGAATTAATACTAGCTATAAATTATAAAAAAAACTAATGATGTTCTAGTATATATAAAATTCCATTTTTTTTTTTTAAAATGTATTCCTATATTGATCCTCATCTTCAACTTTTTTTTTAATATATATATAATTAATTTGACTACTGTTTAAGTCATTAGTCTGATATCATTCCATTACGTACGTGATTATTAAAAATAATATAATGACATGAAACAGTAATAATTCTGTATTCTTTAAGTGGACAATTTGTTAGCGGACAAATTTTTTTAAATATATATATTCTCTCTTCTCTCTTATACATGTTAAAAATACAAATATTACCATTCCTTATTTATCTAGTTTATTCACATGCATCTCGGTATACAAATAGAATTTAATTTACGAGGCGGTGATAGATAATTTCATAATATAGCAATAGCATCAGCACAGATTGTACTGGCATTGGCAACACCCCTATTAACAGTAAATTGTACATACACAAGTACATAACAGCAAATTTAAATGTGTCATACATATCTTGTGCATTACGTTCGTCTTCTTCTTTTCCCTTTTTTAAATATAATATACTACCATTAACATCGTGAATCGTAATAAGCAATATTAAGAGATTTGCCACCGATGAGAAAAATTTAAACATGATATATCATTTATTCCCTCTCCTACTTAATTTGTGACACGGGGACGTACACACGTGTAGATTTAAGCCGAGAAGTTGTCACCCATATCTTGTGTTTTACTCGTAGCACAGAGAGGTACAGTCACTTTTGGAAATCAGGCTCTTACTGTGTTACTCCTAGCTTTCACTGTGTTACTATTATGGGTAAGGGGAAAGTACATTGAAACAAGCAAAGATTCCATTTCTTTGTCCCTTTTGGTATATTAATGGGAAAATATTGTTTTAAAAAAAGAACGTCTAAAACAGGGAAAAAACAAATCAGTGAAGAAGAATATGGGATATGAAAATGTTTCTAAATGACAAATCTGCTTCTGACAGCAAATGGAAAACTGAAGTTGTTTTAATTGTCATTCTTACATTGTTATTTTCTAAACCTAAGTTGATTACATCTCACACATGTGGCTTCAAAATATTAATTATAAGGTTGTTGGTATTTGAGAAGTTCAAATTGTCAATATATATACTGAAGTTGTTGATTGCGATGCGTAATCAACTTAGGTATAGAGAATAACAACAGTTTAATATTCATATTGACAACTTGATCTCCTAAAATGATGTCATGGCAGATTTATCATTTGAAAACATATGCAAAATCCTGAATTCCTCTCATAGGTCTGACTTGAGATTTGTGATATTAGACTTTCTAATTTATCTTTTCCCTATTTTAAATGCCTTTTTCTGAGATTTTCCCAATAATTTTACCTTCTACTTTCTGAACCACTTGTTTTCATTTCTTTCTCACTCAAATTTTCACTTCATAGTACCAATCACCGACGTGCTTCACACTTATCTCTCAGTTATTTGGAGTCTAAGTTTTGAAATATATACACACTGCGCAATAAAAACTGACCTTTGTGTGTGTGTGTGTGATGAGGACTGAGTCAACTCGTACGAAATATAAAAGATAGATGCGTGGATATAGTTGAGGGATCTGACTAAGTCTCCAACATATTCTTTCCCTTTAAAAAAACGTTTGAACTCAATGCCTCCTGTTACGACTAACCCAGAGAGCACCGTTGTGGTTTACTTTACTCCTCCAATTTAACCATATCACTTCGACGTTTTTCGTTACCTCACGGTAACATCACCACGTCGATCTCTTTTAATTTCTTCCACGATATCATCATTATTAATAGTTGATTGTTCATCCCAGAGAAGAAATCAACAAAACATAATCAACGTACACAATCATTCTCAAAACTCGAACCACTATAATTAATGTAGGAATCTCACCAGAAACGCAGAAGCGAATCGTACCGAGATGATGTAGGAAAAGATGAAACCTTCATCGTTTTGATTATTTGGAAAGATGCAGCGATCTGAAAGCCTCTACATGAACAATCCAAGCTCACAAACAATTCAAGTCCACGCTATGATCGATCTTCCAGACTATCTCTCGAGGGGGATGGGATGGATGTGTGGGCAACCGTTCAGATGATGAACGTCTGCCTCTAGGGTTTGTTTCTGATGAGAGCCTCCTGGTTACTTGGCCGTCTCAATGGCTGAAAGTAGGTTTATATACTACTACACCAAGACCTAACCCTAAACCACATGGGCCATAGGGTTCTTGGGCTGTAGTCTCACTTAAGCCTTATTGGACTTAAGTGATGAAAGAGCATATTAACCCAACAATTAAGAATGTCTCTGTATATATGATTAAGAAGAACCCCAACGCATGGCGATTTTACTATTCAGTATTCCCTATATATATATATATATATGAGGGAATGCTTGCTGTGGGTTCGGTGATGTGCCCCTGCTGCCCCCAATTTTGGACACTTCCTAAATATTTTTTTTAATGGTTCGTTAGATTATTAGGTTCTACATATGAGTGACATTTTGATTCATGAGGGGGAAAACATAGTTGTTTTCATTTTTTTACGATTTTGCAGAATCTTAAATTTTTGCAAAAATTGTAAAAAGTTGAAAACATTTCTGTTTTTTATCCATAAGATATCAAAATATCACTCAGTTAATAAGCGAAGGTGCGGCTGGCATACATATGGAAAATGAAGAAGACAAACAATAAGGAATTTAAAATCTGGGTTTAATCAATTTCTTCTTCACGTCTGGGCAAATTGTACCTCACAGATCTTCTACTTAAACGTTGATGAATTCAACCCATTTCATCACAGAAATCAAATCAGTTCTACCTTTTTGAATAAAACCAGCCGTACATATTATTAGGTATCATACAACAGTTTGAAATGAATAAAAATAGATAAGCATGTCATCGGATATAAATTTTGGAAATCAATCAAACGCAATCAACAAAAACAAAACAAAACTCTCCATAATCTCATATATATTTTACAGGGGCAGATCTACAAGAGACTGACTTGAAAAAGAAAAAAGAAAAAAAGATTCAGACTAAGACGTACGAGGACTAATAATACCAGCCGATTGTTTATTTATTTATGTGGAGTCCTAATGACAATGTGGATAATATACAAAACATATGTCAAGCAGGAGAAACAAGGGCCATGTTAGGAAGATTGGAAGGAGAAAAAAGAAAAAGGAAGAGAAGTAACAATATTATAAGAGGAAGAAATAAAAGAAGCAAAGGAGGAGGATGAAGAGGAGGCAACACCAAAGGCAGCAACAAAATAGAGAGAGTCACAATACCCAAAACCATAACTGAATACCTCAACATCCACTTCCCTCTTATCTGATCACCTCCAACAACCTTCAATATCAACATATATATACATATATCAGCCTCCTCAGATCGCTGTGCGTGTGAAAATGTTGCAGAGAAGAGTTGAGTTTACAGAGAGAGATTGGAAGAGTATAAGAAGGAAGGGGTGTGGGGTACTGGGGTGGGGTCATGGCGTAAGTCATAGACCGAGACACAATGTCTTGGTTCAGGCAACTAAGATGTATCTTTGATAAAGAAATGTACTGTGTTACTGTAACCATCGTTAATGTGTTAAAAGCATATAAGTGAGCTGCATTTTCTTCTTCTCTTTTTTGGATTTATCACTATCATCACTACCCTTTCGTAATTTCCACTATGTTACTCCTTATATGGTAATTGGCCCTTTCACATCCCTTACATCTTTTGCCACTTGAGTTTTCATGGACGTTGCTTTTTTCTTTTCTTTTTTAAACTTTGTCTTTCCTTATAAGCAACGCCACCTTATTAATTACTCACTTGTATTTTACTGTTTCCATTATATTGCCGCAAATTATACACACACCCGCTTTGGTCGGAAGGAATTGCAATGATCTGAATTGCATTCCTCTCCCACTAACGTGTTCCCTCAATTATTTGTGTTTATGTGAGGAAATTCAATCACATTTTACGGTTTAGGATTCTTGGGAATGAGGTGTCAACTTACTTTGATACGCCAATTTTTATTAGGGTTTAATGTTTCTGCTTTTGCTGCAGAAACTTTTTTTTCTGCCACACTCACATAAAAGTGAGAGTGGCAGAAAAAATGTTTCTGCTGCAAAAATAGAAACATTAAACCCTTTTTATTATATTATTTCCTGCATCATTTTTTCCTGAAAAATATATAATGGTTTATTACTATTAATTAAATGTATATTTAATTTTTATTAAGAGTTTTTTAATTCAGAAAATAGAAGGTTGCTTTTATAGTATGAAATTAAAAAAAAAAAATTATTATTGAGAGTTAATTTTCTTTGCAAATTTAGAAATTAATTAATATTTTTATCAGAATATGTGAATATTTTCATATATTTATATACATTACCCATTTCTTTTATTATATTTTTCATATTTTACAATCAAAACTCATTTTTTTCTTTCAAACATTAAAAGAGAGAGAGAGAAGGAATTAACAAAGATGATTAAGGTGTCTTAAGAAAAATACATCATATTTATTATAATTAATAACTTATCTAACTTTCTTAATCTGATCAAATTAACTAAATAGGTATTACATTAAGGAGACCAGATCATTTTATTATTTGCAAATATTCATTAATAATTGTTATCATATTTTGTTCATGTTTTTATTTATTTTTGAATTTCTTAATTATTATAAAAAATAATATATTAAAATGTTTAAAATATCGCATCCAAAAAATCAAAATTAAATTCTACAAAATTCCTATTATTTAAAAAAATAACGTAACAGTATCCGCTTTTTAAAGAAATTAGGAACAAAGGATAGATTCTAGTTCCCGCACCTTGGATAAAATTATATACATGTTTGAAAGTTTGAGCAGCAAGTAGGTGGATTTTTCTCCTGAATTCCAACATCATATATTTCTGACCAAAAAAAATCAAAAATCATTATATGTGACATTTGGTGAATATGATAGCTAGGTAGTCACAACTCACAAAGATTATTGAAAAAACCGCATTACACGATGTTACACCCAGATTGATTTAAGATATTCATAAAGATGAAGGTTTTGTTGTGCCTTGTTCAATGAATCTGAAAATTGGATATAAAACTTTAGGTCAACAACTGGTATTTGGTAAGAAAAATGTGGAATAAGCCAAAGTTTCTGATGGCAATATTTTTTATAATAAAAAATTGCGTAAAACGCGGAGACTAGTTAGCTACAAAAAGCTTATGACAAATTTTTTTGTAAAAGAATGACCTCGCAGTCTTTAATAATCCTAGAATATTATTTATAATGACCGCTTCAATAATATCCATTTGATGACATAACAGGATTCGAATCCGCACAACGCTTAATTTTGACTAACATAAGGTGAAATGTAATAATCCAGTCGCGTATAAAAAAAATATGGAATTGAAAGGTGAAGCTGCAATGTATAAGACAAACTAATGAAGCAACTTTTTGTAGGGGCGACAAGGACATGATGGAGGTAGCTATACATACGTTGTTTAATGGGAAAATTCCTTTCAGGTCTCAAGGGACAAAGAAACTGTCAAAAAAGTCCCAAAAGAAATTTAGATGTCAGAAAATTCCCGTTAACAACTCTTTCTGTGGGATTAACAACTTCTTCTGTAAGATTAACAACTCTTTGGGACTTTTCTGACATTTGAATTTCCCTTGGAATTTGTTGACATTTTCTTGATCCTTTGGCACCTGAAAGGAATTTCCCCTTGTTTAATTTGTATGGTCCACACAATTGATCTTATAATTTCAGCCAAGAATATTGGCAGAGAGAGCTATAGATTCATGCATTTATATCTATAAACACGTTAATTCATATAACTAAACCTCTTCGATCGTCCTAACTAAAAAAACCCAGAAAAACATAACATAATCGTTAAAGTTTGGACAAGTGCGACGTCCGTCCTTTGTCTAGCGGCGTACTCTTTTCTTTGTTCGTCCATTCCACTTGTTCATCTGTTCATGAATAATACCAATTTAAAATACCAAGTGTATGTGTGTGTATCAAGTGATTAAGATGGTTTTGCGTCTAATTATTTTTAGGTATATCATAATATTGGACTTTTACAACGGCAAAAAATTCTTGCCGTGAGAGCTTTAAATTCATTTTGTAAGACTTGGGTGAGATTTAATCCAATACTACCTCCGATTCTCAATGTAAGACTCATTTTGTCGTTCAATTTACACTATCAAGTTGATCAAATATTAAGAACAAGAGGTGGTATTATTTTAAAAAATCGAATGGTGTTTTCTTCAAGAAAAGGAGACATATATATAAATTAATGAGTAGAGTTTAGTCTAAAGGAGGACATTCATGAGTGGGGACGGATTAGTCTAAAGGATTGAAGAAGCTTTTAGTTCATTGAATCCTTGAATATCATAATAATAATGATAAAGAGGCTTTTTGTCTGCTTTTTGAGAGGTATCTTATCTATCCAGTGAATTTGGAAGCGAATAATGAGCACAAGGGAATAACCTGAAGTCTAAATATGTATATCTTCCATTCTCATCGAAAGTAGGCATTAACCACATGGCTGCTAGTCAAAGGTGGGTTTACTTTCTTAACTAGTCTCTAGGTTAGTGAATAATTACCCAAGCCAAGGTTGGTGATTAAGTTAACACGACTAGCTAGATAGGGAAAATGGATCAGATACACGAACCTAATGAATATGGTGGATAAAATAACATTAAATGGTTTCGGTTATTATTAATATTGTAACATTAAAAAAAAAAATTATACCTACCTCAAAGAAAGGACCAATTAATTAATTGATGAATTATGTTTTATAATCAATGAGATGAACGCATTAGTTGATTGAGGTCACTAATTTCAAATTTTGAAATAAAAACGGACCTACCAAATTAAAGCCTTGCCTTACAAAAACGGACCAATTCAGTGCAAGTGGACGCTCATCTGGATTATTATATATCCTGGGAAAAGCATCGTCTGTTTTCTTCTTAAACTTAAATCTCAATCATTAATTCCTTCACCAATTAAAGTCAACGTATATTTACCCTTCATCCATTAACTAGTGTCAGATTTTTGAATGCTAAAACAGTATTGTAAATTGTTTTTCATGCATGGCTGAATAACTCTTAAGAATAGTACTATCAAATATGATTTGGACCGTGTTTTTATTGTTGTTTCTAACTATTCTCAATGTGAGATTCATAAAGTACATAAACAATGTAGATTGAAAATTTAATTTAATGAAAAAACTTTGAGGAAAGCAATGAATCATTATCCAAAGCTACCAATTAACGAGTGAATCATTATCCAAAGCTACCAACTAACGAGTGACACGCATGTCCTTGGGTGATGTACTACTTCCATAATAGCGATGAATATGTGATGCATTGAAGGAGGAAAATAATTAAGTATATGGAAGGATGATGTTCTCTTCTGTCCTAATCGTTTTGAACTTTAATTAAAGTGACGTTTCTGATTATTATCCTAAGTCACAACTGTAATACCCTAAAATCTGACTTATGATAAATATCATAAATTGAGTAATTAATACCTTTTGGGAATAGGTGAATATGTGGTCTCAAATTTTGTAGAATAAATACTTGGTTTTTAGGGCAATTTCTATTGAAAGTAGAAGAAATAAAGAGTCAAAATCCCTAAAATACCCTTGTTAGGTCATAAAATGCCCTGAAAATATTATGATAAATCCTAAGAGGCAATGAAATATTTGTTAAAAATTAGAGAGTATGTTGTCTCTAATTTAGGTAATTTTTGGGATTAATTTCCTTGGAAAATAATGAGGCAAGATTTAATATTATTTTGGGGAGCATAAGTTGCCCCATGATTTTAATATTTTACATGGCGCATAAAATACCAATGTCAGTAAAATAGTTGTGAGATAATAATTAATCTCAATTAAGAAAATTGTCAACAATTAGTAAGTGATTAATTAAGTAATTAATGGCTAATTGTTTAAGCTTGATTAAGAGAATATTCAAGGTAAATTATGTAAAACCCTTTATTTTAAATGTTTATGGCTAAAATTAGCATAAAGTATACTTGCTAATTAATTGGAAAAGATTAAGAAAAATGTATGAGATTAAGTGCATGAAAACCCTAAATCCTAAGGGATTTCTAATCATAGGATTAAGGCCCTAATTAAGCTTTCTAATTAAAATATAAATACTTGATTAAAGAAACACGGAGGTCGGCACTCATTAAATAGGTGAGTTTTGTTTGGAATTTTTGATTAAATAATGGAGGTTTTTTTTTTTGTTTATAAATGACGCATGAACCAAAAGCAAAACACAAATTAATGGATAAATGGAGAGTCATGTCGGCAATGCAATGGGGTATTTAAAAACAGATTTAATAATTAAAATGGAAGGATGTCGGCAAGGTTCAATGGAATTCATTTTTGTGAATGAAAATATACAATAAATGGCTAAATGTAATCTGCATGTCGACTGAATCAATGGAATGGGGAGTGCATTAATCATTGTATATTATAGTTGAAAAGTCAATATAAGAGGCGCTGGGTGAGTTGCTTGGGATTTATAATTGAATGAGTTATTTTGCTAATACATGACACAAACAAAAAACAAAAGCAAAGCATAATTAAAAGGCTAAGAGAGGGGAGCATGTCGGCCAGCTATGAGGGGTTAGGATGAAGCTTCATAAAGTGGATTTAAATCCAATGGTTAAGGTGAGTGTTAGTCAAATTTAATTGCCACTTGTGTCCTTAAAATTTCCCTATAAATAGAGGGCTTCCTCCTCATTTCTTCACACCAAAACCATTCTAACAAAGAGTAGAGAGAAGTTAGAGTGAGAAGCAAGATGGAGGAAGGAGTAGCAAGTTCTTCAAGAGGTAAGCTCTTGTTCTTAAGTTCTAGTCTTAAGTTTTGTAGATTTTAGTAGAAATGTTGTTTTGATCTAGAAAATTAGAAAATAAATTCCTATACTTGGTTTTAGGCCTCATTGCATTGAAAGATTCCTAACGAGGTAAAAACATAGTAGGGAATGATTTTTGGTAGCTAGAGATTAAAGTAGCGAAGTTCTGGCGAAATTTTTGGGTAGCAGTTTTCGGTAGTCTACAAAAAAATGCTATGATTTTATGTGTAAGATGAAACCAATAAATCATGATATTTTCCAGAATTATAGTAGACATATAGGGCTTTTCAAATATATCTAGAGTGTAGCATTTTGAGTTCTACACAAGGATAAATGAATTTTTGAAATTAAGCCATTTTTGCAGAAAGAAATTCTGGACAGCGTGTGGAAATTTAAAACTGGGAATGACCTAGGGTGGTCTAGGTTCTTGAAGTATTTTTTCTTGAAAATAGACGTCCTAAGGTTTCCGAGGAATTTTACGGATCCTCGTTTCGATTTTTTTAGAATTAATTATGAATTTTCAAAGTTACCGAAAAAATCTGCCCCGAAAATCCAGTACTGCGTTTTTAATTAAATGTAAGGGCAAAATTGTAAATAACAAATCCACCAAGGGTAGAGAGGTAAATAGAGGTGGAAATATCTCTTAGGATATTATTCTAAGTGATATGGTGATATGGTAGGATATCCGGGAAGTCTGGGGCCGGATTCAAAGGTCGGGCATATTGCTAACTACGTAGAAGGATGGTACGTTCGCGTACTGTAACATTAGCTCTGATGCTTATTGTATCATTATATATGATTGTCGTGTTCATCGACTAAGACTTACATACGTGGTTATGTCACATACGAGGTTATGTTTTAATTATTGTTGTAGCATACGTGGTTATGTTACATACGTTGTTATTATCTTACATACGTGGCTATGTATTTCTAATCATACATCTCATGGGCTTTTGTATTGATTGTTGCTGTCATGAATATCTGTCATGTATATATTGTCATATTTAAGCATGAGGTTAACCGTTACCTGAGGTCCAATGGGCATTGGACCTCAGCCTTAAATTAATAGTCAGGGAAGGGTCATGAACCAAAGGAGGCACCAGAGGATGGAGCCGTAAAAGACGTCGATGGACGGAGCCGTGAGAAGGCACGGGTCAAAGTAAAAACAGACGGAAGATGAATGGAACTCACCTTACATCATGAATCTAATAACGTTACTTCATATCATTTGGTGCTTAAACTAGAAAGGGTCGTCTATGTGGTTCAGTCAATCAGTCGCCGTAAATACTCGGTGAGACTCCCACTAGACCTACCCGGCTGGCCAAAAATGGGATGATTTAAGCGAGTTAAGTTCTATGCCCAAGTCTACTTAAGGCTTGGTTAAAGATGATATAGTTACATGTAAGAGATGTAATTATAAAGTTTTGTATTATTGTATCACATGAATATTCCTTCGGGAAATTTGTAATATACCAGTATACGTCAGGCATCAGCATATGTCCGAGTATTTTATATCAGTTACTCGTTGTTCAAATTTTTAGTACATGCTCTCCGTTTCCGCAACACGCTGAGTGGTAGCACCTCAAACTCTGACCAATTTTATAAAACCATGTGTCACCGGCACGATTTATGCTACGGAATTTGGGGTGTTACAACAACCAAACAAATACATGCATGGGATTGGATTGCCCTACAAACCAACCCCACCCTTATTATTCTACTGCCCCATTTCTTTTTGTCTCTCTGACATGTTATTATATGTGAGTGTTTGTGTGTGTGTCAATGCTGGCCTTCATTTCTCCCAGCTTCTTGAATATAATTACTGATTATCCACAGGCCATGCTAATTCATTTGACAGCTATAAGTAGTAAGTTTATTTCTTCTGCATAATTAGTGCAAGTCTTCGTAGAACATTGTGATTGATAAACGACTCATTAAACCGCAGAAGAAATCACTCATGCATCCACAGGCACGTTTCAAATTAACTAATTCATGATTCATTAGTGAGATCTTATCTTTCTCTAAACATCTTGCATTTTTGAAACATCTAAACATTAAAAAAAAATAAAAAAAAATCTGTCTTATAATGTGAAAGAGTACTTCGTTTGGCCATATTCATGAAAAACTTTTCACTGAATAACAGATCAACAAAAGTAGTTATTACAGTCATTCGTTGACTTCTACTTTTTCTCCCTACAAAAACTAATAGCATTCCAAAGTTACTTCTAATTAATTAAATGGTGTGTGAGGTAGGGACGAATGGAAGGGGACAGCGGAAAGCTTCTTCTTCTTCTTCTATTTTTCTTATGAAGTGAAAAAATTTTGATGGCATGATTTTCCTTAATTGATCCCACAATTTAGAGATTTAATTTGCATGCTTTTCCCATCTTTTTTATAGTTTAGTCCAAGCAGGTTCATTACGCACATTCATCATGATGTCTGTTTACTTCCTGTAAAACCCCCTTTTTTTTAATGTTAAGTGATTGAATTCACAATTTATCAAAAAATTTATTTATTTTTAATAGAGAACAATAGCATTGTCCGATTCATGTGATGACCTCACTTAGATAACGTTTGTTGTCATTGTTGACTTGAAAACCTGAAATTAAGTCAACGGGCAGAAAAATTCGGCATTCTTGAACATCCAATGTGGGCAGATTTTGGGCCAGAGCCCAATCTATTGAAGGAAGGTTAAGCCTGCAGTACTCATAAAATGTCACGGCGCTGACCGTTCATCACTTTACTGTTCCCACTGCATGATTAAATATTGATTCCAAAAATATTTCCAGCAGATTATCCTTCATAACGTAAACTGCTTAATATATACACAAACACGCGCGAAGAAATGCATTGTTTATGTGAAGCTACCTAATTATTTAATCATCCAACTTTTGAAGATTTAATAACAGTATTTAAGTTTCAAGTATAGTCAGATCTGATGATTTATGTCGAAAATAACTAGAAACTAATCAACCTTTTGGCTGTTGGTATGGAAAAGAGAGAACTCCAATGAGAAATGAGAAATCCAACTGCAGCAATAATCGTGGGTTCAAAATTCAGCACATCCATACTTATCGCTGAGGTGAAATGTCAATACTTCAAATCTAATTTAGATTATCCAAATTTAAATTTTATTATATTGTTTTGTTAAAAAATGATGGTTAAGAAATTATCTCCATTTTTGCAAAATGCTTGACCCAAAATTTAACCTTTGTTTCATTTCAGGCATAGGCAGAATAATTTATATACAGATTTTTAGCCCAAGAATGCAGAGGATGAAGAGGCTAGAGCAACCTAATGCCCAAAAAATGGAGTGACCTACTCAGGACCAACAGTTCCTATTTACTACTCCCTCCTTCCGGTTCTAAATATAACATAAAGTTGACTTTTCTTTTTGAAATAAAAAAAAAAAAAAAATTATTTAATCATATCATATGTTGTATATCCTCAGATTATATATTAATTTATTAGTCAAACTAATTAGTTTGGAAAAAGAAAAACTCTAAAGTAATTTAATTAGCTTCCTTAATCTCTTAAAAAAAAAAACTTTGTTTTATATTTAGGATTGGAGGGAGTATTACTGTTACAGCAACAAACAATGTACAACTAACTGGACTCTACAAAATCAACAATTATGAACATACTTGATGTTGCGCTCTGGCAGCAGACAGCTCTTTGGAAGCCAACTGATTCTTCTTTTTCCCAGCACCCTCCTCATACTTTCTATTCATTAAATCTGATTCATCGATCGGTTATGTCTCATTCGTTGTGTTCACCGAAGCCTCATTCTAAGCTTTGCCATCTCCTTGTTATGTCTCACTCCATTCTGTTCATGATAATACCAAATTACCCACGTCAATGGGCTCCAAGACTCTACCCATATCAACTTTGAATGGACATAATACCCACCCCAAGCATTTTGGCTTCCATATTGCAAATTATCCTACATAGGTCCTCTACGAGTCAAAGAACACGTGATTTGAATAAGTATAGAAAGAGTTATGAATATTTGAAAATGAGTTACAATTCTAGAGTGATTTCTGGACAGTGGAAATGTTTTTGTAAACTGGGAATGTTTGACCTTTGATAAAATGCTGAAATAATTTTTCTTAGAGACGAGACTTAATAGGGAGTTCATAGGTTTTTGAAGCACCTAATTGGAACGTCTAGAAGTCCAAATATGGATTTTTGAAGTTGAACATTGAAATCTGGAAGTTATATGGAACTGTCATTTTCAAGAAAGGTTTTGATTGAGTAAATGACATTACTTTTCTGTGAAATTTGGATAGAGTGAAGTAGACCTCTCAAGCTTTTAGAAAAGTCATAAAGCGTGTTAATTGAAGGTCTAAAACTCAAATTATGATTTTTCAAACTTTGGTCAAAGAATATAGAAAATTCTGATTTCAGAAACAAGCAATGTCTAATTTTTGAAATCCAGGGATGTTTTAGCCATAAATTATCCCAGTGATCATTAACATATCAAAATAGACTTATCAAGCTTTAAGTAGGAACTAGAACCACTCCATTTGGAGTTATATAGCTCAAGAGATTTTTCCAAGTTCCTAGATATATTAAAGGCTTAATTTCTATTAAGTCTGAGAATAATCACATAAGTAGATAATTGTGTTTAATCTTTAAAGTGATAATATTTTGTATAAGTTGAAAGGTTAAATGGCAGAAATAGAAATTCCATTTGGAAATCATTTCTCATGACTCTAACATTATGAGTTTCATATGGGAAGAATAAAAGATGCTTCAAGCAATTCCGATGGTTTGTGAAAGAGGAAACTGGGAAGAACAGTCCGTAAAGTTGTGGACTTACCCTACTTGCATATATTTCATGTAGTTGATTCTGTGTATATGTATGATTTATATGCTTGCTTGTCATGTTTAACATACTTGAATAATTGAAACTCTGTTTTATGATTATGCTATGACTATGAATATGATGCATGAAGCATTAAGCATTAAGCATGTAGTAATGTCATTATGTTAACTTGAGCTTGTGCAAGGCAAGTATAGTTTGGTATTATTTGCTACTGAGATTCCTTCAAATCTCACCCTCAACTACCAACCAATAGACAATTGTGCACTGGAGAGAGGTGCCACACAATACTCGAGAAGTGAGTGTTGCTTGAAGGCGAACCAGCGGAGGAATTGCTGAAGAAGATAAGGATGACAGTGTTGTTTTTAATTTCACTGTCTATAATGGGTATAAACCTTGTAAACACTCTTGTATTGTAATCAAGCTTAAGTTTTGTATCTATATGTTAATGTTATTTCTGTTAGTACTATGCTAACCCATTTGTGCTGTGTGCTATTACTCTGACAATTATCGGGATATCAGAAGGGTGTCACATTCAGATAGCGCTAATCACTAGATGTTGCGTAGGGACTGGAATATCAACATTATGGGGTACATAATACACTTATTTCTTTAAGGTTGGAGTTTGTACAAGTCATTTATATAGAGCCTTGTAATATGTTTAATTTTGGTTTCTTATTCATTGAACTCCTTATTGCTTCTCTCCCTGTTGTTCACTGTGACATTAAATCTTCCAACATACTGCTGGATCGGTATGAGAGCCAAGCTATGATCCTTGTTTCTGAGAACATTGTGCTTCAAATCGTCTTTTCATTTAATATAAAACTTCTGCACATATTATTTGCTTAGTAGGCAACTGACTTTGGGCTTTCTAGACCAGAGATGATTAAACATCGTTCATCTCATGTCCAAGGAACTTTTGGCTATCATGATACTGACTTCATGTCTACAATAATTTCTACCAAGAAAAGCGGTGTTTATAGTTTTAGCGTGCTACTCTTTAAATTGATTACAGGCAAGAATCCACAACAGGACCTGATGGAATAAGTGAAACTAGTAAGTGCTAATGCTTTGTTGGATGTGAGCTCATGTCAAGATGCATATGCATCTATAATACATTGTGGGAAAAAAATAGATGGAGTTCTTATTATTTTTATGTCATTGACACATAAATCTTTATGCTGTCAATAAGGCAGTACTATGTTATAAAAACACAATTTCTTGTGCTGAAAGTTGAGTCATATAATCAATGGTTTGTAAATAGTGCAATTTGTTGCAGATTTCATCCTTTATATTGATATGTTTGATATGTATGTATGAACTGTTCTAATTACATATGCTTTCGATGTAGACAATAGGTTAGGCCTATGCCTTTAAAGTTTGAACTCATTTAAAGTTACAACAGTTTTATCATTTACATATCTATCTATATCCTTTAAATATTATGATTTTTTATCTTTTACATATCTATTTATAACCATTAAATATTAAAGCACCATTTCCATAATATCTCTTCCGGGTGAGATGTTTAATTAGGCAGCCATAGAAGCTGAGAGTAAAGTTTGATGGAAGAAATTGTGGATTCACATCTCAATGGAAAATATGATGTGCACAGGCTTAATGATATGGCTGCACTTGCTTTGAAATGTGTCAATGAATCATCCAGAGATCAACCTTCCATTAGGGACATTGTCGGATCATTATCTCAGCTCTGTAAGAAGAGGTATTGTGAAAGTGATACTATAAAGTCTCCTTATGCAGTAAATGAAATTTACATTGAATTTGGTTAACCTTTCATCCATAGATGGTTTAAATGTGGTACACAGATTGTGTAGCTGTCGTTTGTTCTCTTCTCTGCCATACCAGCCTCAAGCCCAATTTTCAAATCTTTTATCCAATTCATTGTAGGGGCTTTGATTGCTTAATCATGACACATCGAGTTTGATTACAAAACTCCCCTGGGGGAGTTACTCTTGATGATTGGGCTTTTTTTTTTTGAACAATTCTAAGGTAATTCATTAACTGATAAAACAGAGCTTACAAATGTGCTGAGACATGAAAGTGACAGCGAGCTGAACATATAAACAAACGATAGAAGGGCAGACAGAGCTACAAAACAAACAGAGAACTACAAATGCTAAAGAAAGAAACACGAAGCATCCGACCCAACAGAAAACTTAAGACGCTAAACAGGTTCAATCAACCAGGATCCTCCTGCCTGGGCTGCATCGTAGTATTGCTCGATGAATTCATGGATCGCTTTGCATCTTCATCCAGTACCATAGACAAAGGGGGTAAGGGTCTGTCTGTGACATCCCAAAATTTGGATTTGGGAAATTAAAAGTATGATATGAGATAAATTATGGAAAATTGGCCTTAGTTATTTTTAAAATTAATTATTTAGGATTTAAGGCATATTTTCTGTAAAATTAAGGACAAACAGTTAGGAATAAATTTTGGCCTAAATATTTTGGAGATAATATTCTATGGCCTAAGTAAATCAATTGATAAAGAATCTTTATTTCGGAAATATATTTGATAACCAAGAATTACGGGTAAAATAGAAATTTTTGCCACTACAAATTTGAAGTGATGTTGGACCAATGCAAAGCCCATTTTATCTTTTACTCCCATCATATAATTCATGTTTCATTTCCTCTGGCTTGCTAGATCATTGCAGCACTAATATTCCATCACTTTTCATTATTTCACTCGGCCCATTTATATCACATAGCCTTTTCTTCCCCATTCAATTAAATAGCCAATTGGGCCAACACGTATTCAATTATTAATATTCATTTCAGGCCAACCAACGTTTTCCTTGATCCAGCCAATGTGAGTTGGTATAGATGGTAAGGGATCCAGGATTAGGCCCTTGGGTCGTGGGTTTGATCCCCTCTGCCGTCGCTGGGACTCCATTGGTAGGCGATCTTGTAAGTCCCAATAAGTCTTTCATAGAGCCGGGGCGTCTTGCGACTTGATGGGGGCGATGTCGAACCCCTCCAAAACCTTTCTTTTACGGAAAAAAAAAAAAAAACGTTTTCCTTGATCCAACTCACACTTTAATATCCAATTAATTCCCTCTCTTGCGTTTTATACCCTCCGGTCACAGCAGATTACTCTTCCTTCCATTATTCTTCCGCCACCTCATCCCTCTCTCATTTTCCTATTGACAGCTCACCTCCCCCGTCTGCACCTCAATATATGTCTATTAATACCCATTCCTCTCTCATTTTACTCGCTGGTCCAGACGCAACACAGAGAGGCGAGAGTCTGAGAGAGAAAACAGAGAAACGCAGAGAGAGGGTGAGACTAAGAGTGAGACCGAAAGCTAGGAACCAAGAGACTGAGAGAACACGAGTTGCCGGAAGAAGAAGAAGAAGAAGAGGAGCATCGCAAGCAATCTTGGTTTCCGGTTAGGTGAGTCCTTGAGCCTCATCCTTGTAGCTTCCATGTTTTCTGCATAATGGGTCTCTGATTTAGGAAACTGAATCAAAGGGAGTTTGAAACTTATGTGACGCATGCATGGGTTTGAAGGTTCTAATTTATTATTGATGAAACAGAAGCTTACTGTTTTGTTGCATGTGTATAAATCATTGGGGGAAAGTAGCATTGAAATATATATGCATGCGTTGGATGTATTCTGGTTTATGTTTTTTTTAGTCAAATACTCGCTGTCTACAAGTATTTGGCCGTGGGTTCTTGGAAATTAAGGTTAGGGAAAATGAAGTCTTTACATGCAATTGGTTACTATGTTTATTAAGGTCAGCGATGAAATCTTTAATATTTAGGGGAAAGGAGGACGTTTTTTTTTTTTTGCTCAAAAAAAAGGAGGACGTTTGAGAAATATATATATATGGACTTTTTGGTTTGTGGTGTATGTTATTTAAATTGTCATTGGTCTAAGCTTGCTACCCCACGAGAAGAAAAAGGGAAGGTTTAATAATGTTATTTGATTGTATATGTGTTAGTGTGATGAAGTTAAGAAGTTTAAATTGAAGGAAACGTTGCTGATTTTTAATAAAGGAGTCAGCTGTACAGTGTTTATATTTTTGAAATTTGGGAACTTTTCTCAGCCATAAATCAACCTGCTGACTTTAATTTATGGAAATAGACTTATCAGGATTTAAGTATAAATTGGAATTGCTCCATTTGGAGTTATATTGGTTAAGTTATGAATTTTCCAAATTCTCAGAAAAGTTAAAGGCTGAATTTTTTATAAGTCTAAGAATAGTCACATAAGTTGTTAATTGTGCTTAACCTTTAAAGTAAAGGTTTCTTTGGATAAAATGAAAGGTTAAATGGCTGAGATAATAATTATCCTATAGTGAATAGTATCTAATTAATTAAGTCTCAATGAGTATACATCCCTAGTCATAAGGATAATAAAAGACAAGTATTTTGGGGTGGGTCTAAAGGAGCTAAATCTTAATTATGTTATTAAGATTTAAATAGTTAATGACCCATCTCTATATGTAAATGTTAATTATAGGACCTGAGAATCACCGTGCCTGAATGACAAGCGTAGTGAAAAACATCTGGTGGAAGTGGTTCTTTCGGTAAGACCAACAGGTAGTAACTATAATCTCACATTCTTTGCATAACTTTATATGTTTTTGTATACCATATTGTATGTCCCGCCTGTATGGGGTCAGCACCACTCGTGGCTCGATTGAGCGGAAGGGCCGACCAAGGGGCCAACTTCCCGGTGGCTAGGCAGGGCCTAGTGCATTCATTGTTTTTGGTTATTATTTTACCAAAACAAATTTCCTAGCGCTAAGGTATTTGAAATCATTTTATGATTTACTTGTATTACAAGCTGCATTTGGTATGTAATACTTGTCGTTGAATTTGAACTGAATTTGAATGCTTTATATGTTGTGTGGATTACTCTATTTGGTTGATTTACATATATACTGCATTATGCTGGAATTTGAGATTAACCTGTTACTCTGGGATTCATTCATTTGAATCTCAGAGCCTTCCTTGAATCCAGGAAGTGGGCAGTCTAGTAACCAATGAGGAAGAGGCAAGGCATAATAATTACTTGATTTTGAGAAGAAGGTGGTGTGAAGAGGTCGCAGATGAAACATTTAGTTTCATGTTTGTCTGGATTTTATTATTTCCTTATGACTTAGATATCATTTTGAGATAGCCCTATGTGGCTTTTGGGATGTATATATTTAATTAGATACTTATGGTCATGTAGAAGTAGTTTAGATACATATACATATATATGTTGCTAACATTTGCTGCAGGGACGGGCATGTATGTAGCAAGCCCAAATCGTGGTGAATGAATTTGTAGAGCATTAGAATAATTGGAGAAATAAGGAAATGCTCTGATGGAACCAGTTCAGGTTTTAAGTATGATGCAATTTTAATGAAAAGTTTGAACCACTGATTAAAAATGTTTTTAAATGCTTTTGAAAAGCCATCCAGACTTATTTATCGTTTTTTTTTTAAAAAAAAATCTTTAGAAAAAGGGCTTACTTTGCAAAAACCAAATCTAGACCAGTGGTTTAAATTTTTATTAAATATTACATCTTTGCGTGAAATGTAAAGATGCCACTCTGTTCTAGGCTTAGAACAATGGGGTGTTACACTGTCGACCCACCCGGATGGGCACACCCCCTTACAAGTAGAGGCAACTAGCATATCAACTGCCCCAACTGCTTTGTTCCCTTGGCGAGGGATAAATCGGACAGAGAAACTAGGTTCAGACTTCAGCGTACCAATAATATCATCCAAGATACAACGAGACTGCCACTCCCTGAGGTGTGGTTGATTCCTTTACAGACATTGCACTAGTGATTGTAGAGATCGGAGACATACCTACAAAAGGAATGATTGCTGTCTACCCATCAATTTCGTTGGAAGGAAATTCAACCCGATACGGTGGGATCTGAGTGCTAGAATCCAGGCGAGGTGATCGGTGATGAACCTGGGTATCTGGGATAGGTTTATTATTATCCTGGATATTCTTACTAGGTGAGTTTAGGGGATGCGCGGACTCAGGCTGAAATTTCGGTGCTTCGACGGTAATTTCCGTGACTCTTAGGGGGTCAGAGGGATTGGAAATAGTTTGGCGATGCTCAGTAATGACGCTATTAATGCATATCTTCCCGTTAACAGTAGTATCACGCTGCAGATCACGCCTTTCGGATTTTTCACTCAGGTGGGTAGACTTTCCATGTTCAGCAGCCTCGTCGCATCTCTGGCGATGTTGAGGTAATCCGGCTGCCGGCAATGGTTTCTGCTGGACGAACGCCGCCTCGTCCCAGGTAGGATCAAGAACAACCAGGGCATCCTCAATAGTTTTTACATGCGTTGTGCCCATTCACAAAACGATGATCGTCAACTTCATTCTCAGCTGGGTCGGTTTGAAATTTACAGTTTTGTGATTCGTGGCCAATCCTTCCACAATCATAGCAATAATTTTGGAGGTGCTCATAGCGAATTGTAACCCATATAGAATCACGCTGAGGTCTAGGTACCCAGAATCCGGTGGTTAGGGGCTCGAAAATATTGATGAGAACTCTAGCCCTGATAAATGTGTGCGTGAGCCTCTCCTGTAAGCGTGGAGATTCATAAAGCACTGTTCGTCCGACTACATTTCCAAGCTTAAGCACGTCCTCACCGTCAAAGGCAGCATGGGGGAGGTCATGGAATTGGATCCAAAAAGGACACCAGTCAAATTGTACTTCGTGGATAATCACGAATTCATTCCAGTGTTGTAGATTTAGTAGAGACCCTTGTATAGACCACAGGTGGCCTTTCAAAACGCGGATATAATCATCATGTTTGGCAAAACGGAACAAATTAATAGGTGTTCTTGTCCGGCATGTCGTGAATCTCCATGTCCCTGTCAAGGCTCCAACCTTTTCTAATCATTGAAATCACTATTCCCTTGTTCAGGGTCTTATCTGTCTCCAAGCGGCCCACAAGAGCGCGGCCCTTTTGCACAGTGAGAGAGGTATTCAGATCAAGTTGCACTTCTTTGCCTCGCCTGTTACCGCGACTTTGTTGTCGATTATCCATTTGAGTTCGTCTGCACAGAGCACTTGTTGCGAGTTGTGGAACTGTATTTCTGGGAGGGGTGAGAGCTGGGGGAAGGGAATCTATTTAAAGGAGATGGCTGATGGATCACTCAAGAGGGGGAGGGATGGACTGTATCGGAGGGGGGGTGGCTCACGGAGGAGCAAGGAGGCTCTCACGGAGGAGAGGGAAAACTCTCACGGAGGAGAGGAAAACTCACACAGAGGAGAGCAACACATCCTTCTTGATGATTGGGCTTAACAATACTCAAATATGCCCCTCACAGATTGCAAAGTTAAAAAACAAAATTTATAAACTCTGCATGTTTTGCTATTCAAGACCCATAAATAGCTTTTTGGGAGCCCAGTCCATATTTCTCTATATTGGGAGGGAATGGATAATTAGTTTTCTCACTTAAGTTCATGTATAAGCTGATGTATAGCTATACAAAATGACTTTTCCTGTTATCAAAATGATTTTATTAGTTATTAAAAATTTCCTATAAAAATATTGTTGTCAAAATGGTTTTTCCCCTTGCCAAAATTTTTTCAGCTTTCTAAAATTCTACACACCGGAAGAAAAACTCTGAAAATTTTTTACAACTTGAAAAGGCATTTTGACAATGATATTTTCATAGGGAAATGTTAATAACTAATAAAGTCATTTTGACAATAGGAAAAACCATTTTAACAACGAGACTTTTTTTAAATTGGAATTTCGTAATTAATATAAAAAAAAAAGTCCCTAGGGACTTTTTTGAGATAGGAGATTTGAAGTTGGGACTTTTTTGTTTTTTTTTTCTCTTCCTTAAGACCTCACTGATATTTTTCCCAAAAAAAAAAACTCAGGAAGACAATTGATGATGCTTGTTATGGATTACTTTCAGGGTTGTTTAACCATTTAATTATCACATGTGGTTCTAAAGTAAAGAGTTCCAAACTTAAACTTTTGTTGTTGTTTATGGGATACCAAATACTTGCAAAAAATGAAACGATTTCAGTACTTATTTCAATGGTTTAAATACATTGTTCAAATACAATTTTAATGATTCGTTTTAAAAAAATTAACTGATAATTTTCAATTATGATTTTTTTTTTTGAAAAATCAACTGTCAACGGAATATATTATTTTAAATTATATACACATTAAATATTTTTTTAAAAAAATAAGATAAAAAAGTATATACACATTATGTTTGGGATGGCGAATAGCCATCTTAAAAGTAATTTTTTCATATGAAAAGCACCGTGCAACATGATTACAGTAATATTTATGTTTGGCACTTCGTTTTCACAATCAGGCTTACCTCTCAATCAGGCTTATATTTAGCAACTTTTGGTTCTTACACGAAGCAGAAGTTACGGTGGGCCCAAGTTTTTCCAATGATTTCTGTGTTTTTCTAACTCTCCATGTCCCTATTGTAAAAACAAGCAACATTACCCCCGCGCGTTGCGCAGGTGCAAAAACATAACAACAGGTAATTATGCAGGACCACATCCACAACATTTAAACATGCATACACTGTAAACAATTCTCATGTAACAGTCACCGACAATATGTTACTTATGTAACTCAACATTCCTGAAGATTTCCCTATATACAACATTAGTAGTGGTATTCATTCCAGAAGTAGTCCCGTCTTTTAATAGAATCTTCAATCCTGCAATATTGTTAACTCTTGAAAGAGCAACATATAATTGTCCATGTGTAAACACCGGCTTCGATAAATACAACCCTACATTTTGTAATGATTGTCCTTGACTCTTGTTAATTGTCATTGCAAAAGATAAAGCAGTAGGAAATTGCCTTCTCTTCATACGGAAGAGAAGACTGCTGTCTGAAGGATTCATGCCCATTTTGTGGATTAAAACCTTGTGATTTGGATTTGACCCATTTATTGTGATTGCCTGGATAACATTCTTTCCTAGATGTGTTACACGCAACCTGGTTCCGTTGCATAACCCAGAAGCATGATCGATATTCCTTAATAACATTATAGGCACTCCTACCTTGACAGTAAGGATGTGTAAAGGCATGCCTGAACAAATAATAGTATTCAAGAACTCCGTGGTGTATAGATCGTCGAATCCATCAACATCCTGTGATGACTTACAAATAGTATCAGAACTATAATACTCCATCATTTCACCAGGCAATAAAGAGCACATAAATTCATTCACCTGATTGACACTTTCAATAGTTGGGCATAGAATTGCTCTTCTATTTAAGTATTTTGAGTTACTTAAATTGTCCAGCAAACCTTCATAAGTGGATGACACAATAGCTTGAATAGAATCGTTCCAGTTACGAATGAGGAATTCCTCAGGAATCTCAATCTCTATAATTCCGTCATGAGGCAAACCTAATCTGCCTTCTGTTGGTTATGATTAGTTTTGATGATGTGTTATATAGATGTCATTCCTAAGAGCAAAAAGGTTGCATACTACATTTATATTCTACTTTGACTAATTCTTATATTTAATGTAGATGCTAAGTTAAAAGATGAAGAATGATCAAGTTGGGAGATGGAAAAAGGAAGAACTTGTTGAATGGAATGAATATATCATTATTCAAGTTCTTATATTGATGCTAGAAGCCTCCAAGATCATATGGAAGTTGGATTGGCTCAATTCGAGTTAAAGTCAGGCAAATATGAGGTTACGGATGAGCAAACTCGAGCCTTCAAGTATTAAACTCGAGTTTACTACCTTGCTGAAGTAATTTGCCTATCGATATGAGCAAACTCGAGCTTAGCACTCCAAACTCGAGTCTATAAGTGTCTTCAGCAGCTTTGGTGTTTCGGACTAGGCAAACTCGAGCTCATCAAGACAAACTCGAGTTTACAGCGGTGATCAACTCTGTTTCACGTTCAGCACGGGCAACGTCTGGTAATTTGATGATATCTTCCAAACCAGAGATCCGATTGAGGTGAAACCAGTGGCATATGAAACTAGACTCCCAATTCGTCATTTTGATATAAAATCCAAGCCCAAAGGAGTTTAGATAACGGAGTTATGAATTGTGGAAGTTGAAATAGAAATCCACGCCACACTGAAAACCAAGCCTCCATGTTTTGCGTGTAACTCACAATCTACAAATCCAATGGAGCTGAAATCAGTGGCATTGGAAAGTAGACTCCAATAGCTTTCCATCAAGAGTTTAACCAACCAAAACGGAATTCAGACCAGGGAGATATGGCCCTCGAAAGTGGACAAAGTTGCAAGCTCACTGAACAAAGTCAAAATCAGCCGGTCAAGTTTACTAATAGCAAGCTCGAGCTTACAAGTAGCAAACTCGAGCTTATGGGTTCTGAGAGGAAATGCTGATTTTGAAGAAGTCCAAACTCGAGCTTGAAGTTACAAGCTCGAGCTCGAGAGTTCCGAGAAGAAATGAACTTTGGGAAAAAGCCAAACTCGAGCCTATAAGTGACCAAACTCGAGTTTAGCTCAGACAGAGAGCAAGCAGGTCCCGATAAACACCCAAACTCGAGTCTATAAGTTATAAGCTCGAGCTTGAGACTTACAGAGGAAAAATTCCAAGTTTAAATGAAGACCAAACTCAAGCTTACCTATGTAAACTCGAGCTTGGAACACTAGAACAGATTTACACCTCTGATTCAAGAAAATTCACCATGACTGAAACATCATATCTCATCAAGAACATCCAGATGAATACTCAAATGATTTATACAACTTCTTAACATCATTTATATCATTTGTGTATAAGTTTCAGGTGATTAAAGTTTGAGATTACATCAAACTTGACAAAATCAAAATCATGTCACAAGCTTGAAGATGAAGATTGATGCGATGTTCGAATCGCAAAGAAGACAGAATTCAATGAGGAAACGAAATTGAATACTCAGAAGTAATGGATTCGAATGTCCAATGTCTTTGATATGCTTTAACTTCAGACTTGAGAAGATTTGAATTTGCTTTAAAGTCAAATAAAGCAACTTCATGAGCCACTTGTATTATTTTATTATATCTTCTCAAACAAAGCAAATGGAAGACAGCCTGGAAAGAAGACTAACCATTCTTCAAGGGAGACAGCAAGGCACCCACCACCAAAAGCTGAACATCGTGGGAGACATTCTTGAAGAGCCAAAATTCAAATATTCAAATCAGCAAATGTTCCCAACAGCTATATCTCAACAGACATATTCTCAACAGCTATATTCTACAGAAATGCACACAACAGCTATAATTTCGAATGGAATCATGCCTGAACAGATATGCAACGGTCACAAGCTTCAATTAGTATAAATACCTGAAGATTTGAAGACTCCCATACGAAACACGAGTACACGGAAGCGAAAAAACGCAGAGATACAAGGCGACATCTTCAAGATGCTAATACTCTGATTTTCATATCATTTACTCTCTGTTCTTAATGTTTACATAGCTTATCATAGAGAGTGAGATGACTTGTAATAGTGCTTCAGTGCTTATCCATCTACTTCTGAGAGAGAAGAGAATTATTGTACACATCCTATCATTCTATCATGAGATACTCAAGATTGGGTAATCTTGAGTGGGAAACACATTGTGTTGATTACGGCTTGTAAGGGGAGTGAATCCTAGGGAGAGGATTACTTGAGTACGAGTGTGTGATCAAGCAAGTGTATTGATTACGGTTTGTAAGGGGGAGTGAATCCTAGTGAGAGGATTACTCCAAGTACGAACGTGTAATCAAGTTACAAGAAGATAGTGGATTGAAAATCTCAAGTGAAGCTTGGGACCGGACGTAGGTCAAGGATTGGGCCGAACCAGATAAATCGGTTTGCATATTCTCTTCCCTTATCTCTTATATTTCCAGCACATATACCGAATATCTATACATGTTTGAATGACCGATTATTGCTTTATCAATCATTATTATTGTCATTCAAACTGCTTTCAATAAGTTGCGAAAAGTTTTTCAAAGTTCATAAAGTTTTAACAAACACCCAATTCACCCCCCCTCTTGGGTGATAGCCTGGTTTTTCACCTTCCCCTATATCTAGAAGCCATTTTGAGAAGGCTTCTAATTTATGTTGATCTTGATTCAAAGCATAAGATAGTCTCATGTTTTGTGTCAAATGGAAAATTTTACATGAATCCCACAAATATGAGCAAGTAATGCAAGCGTTGACTATAGTTGCTCTACTTGCCTTTGGAATAACAGGTAAAAGTTGGCGAAAATCACCTCCCATTAATACCACCTTCCCACCGAATGGTTTGTTGCAATGCATAATGTCTTTCATAGTCCTGTCGAATGCTTCTATGCAAAATCTTTGAACCATTGGTGCTTCATCCCATATGATCAATTTGGTTTCCTTTATCAACTCGGCAAGCACCGAAGATTGTATGATGTTGCACATTGAGTCTTCATTAACTGCAATGGGGATCGCAAACCTCGAGTGTGTTGTCCTACCAGATTGTAGCAATGTGGCTGCAATACCGCTCGATGCAACAGTTAGAACAATTTTACCTTGGGACCGAAGCAATGAAGTAAAGTTGGCTTGTGGAAATATAATGCAATCAACACAGAAAGGGAAAACATTTTGAAGAAGACCCTTAATATTTAAACTATGTAAGAGTTTGTTAAGTTTGTTCATAGTCAGTTGTATGAATATGCAGAAAAATAGAAATGCAAACAATATAGATAGGGAAAACAATTTAAAGAAGAAGGGAAGACATACCAGAGTGATATCATCCATTTACATCCTTGTAACTTTGTCATATCTGTTAAATGGCAGTAACAAAGCGAATTTGAAATGTAAGAGACTTTGCAGGCACACTTAAAATTGGAGATTTAACTGAATCAAAAAACATAGAAGAGCTTCGATAACTTGCACCTCCATTTCCATAAATGTTGTGCGGGACATCCCGCGATTTCAACTCCAAGAGGAACTAAAGATTTAAGGGAAAGGTCCAAAAGAAACAACAAAGCGAACCTTCAATATTGAATTACAAATTTTAAATTTTAAAGAAACCTAAGATGCCATATCACAGGATGTGGTCGTATGATACAAAATAAAAAAACTATAGAATACAATTGATGAATAAAAAAATGAGAGAGGGGGCCTGCGTATAGGAGGCATGAATTTGAAGATCCATATGGGTTAACATCATAACAGGTTGGAGATCCTTGACCAAAAGGAATGACCAATGTCTTGGATGTTTGGTTAGGATATCGTTTTGATTTTGTAAATTTAAATTTTCAATATAAGCTAGGGGATACACGATTTAACGTAATTATTGCTTTTAAATCCAAATTGAACATATTTCCCTGTTTTGTTTTAGACATTTTCCCGCTATTTACTGTTTGAAAAAATACATCAATTATGTAGAATTTGGTTGTTAGATAATCCCTTCGAATTCAATCAAAACTTTGGTTGATTTTATTTTCGCAATGACAGGTCTAATATATCTATGGTTTTTAACTAACTATTTTTTTTTTGCTCCGAACTTCGTCTTTGTTTATAACATTACATTACTCAATCACCAAATTCTCTGTCCCATCTAATCAAGCACAGTTTACATTGGGGGAAGATAAAGAAACCAAATATTTGATTCATTTTGATTCATCCACTATATATTTAAATCACCCATATGATTACTTTTGTTTGTTTAATAATATAATTTTTGTTTTGTCTTTACATTCATGCTTTGATTAGGAACATTTTTTTTTATCTGAGAAAAAAAAATTAGGAACTTTTTTGAGGAAATGAACTTTTTTTGTCTTCACATTCATTCTTTTTACCGCGCGCTGTGTCGGTAGTAGGATGAGATGATTGCATTATTCACTAGCTGTTAGACATTAATAAAGTTTTGATGGGTCACTCCACAATATTATATTATATCAAATATTAAACAACACTGTATATGGCGTTATTGCATTATCCCGAGGTGATTCAACAAATTTTTTTAATTTTCTGAAGGTAATTCGTCTATCTGAATATGGCGTTATTGCAGATTTCGAAGTAAGTGTGAAACTTCCTGACCAAAAAAAAAAGTAAGTGTGAAACTACACAGTATATAATATCTTGAAATACGATTTGCATATTTACAAATTTGAAAATGTTTGTTGAGACTTCTATCCAAAGGAGAAATATATATATACATATATACATATATATATATATATATGATGTTATGGTTGTTCATATCTGGTAACACGACAACAACTTCTGTAGATATTTTCAATTTTTTTCTTCCATGATTCCATTTCTATCATAGCTTTTCCCCATAATTCTTCAATCAAATGACTAACCTACTCCCATGAATTGTTTAAACTTTTCATCATCTGTACAACACAACATATGCAAGTAGCAGTGTATATTAATTTTAAATTGTTGTACAGTGGATAAATATATATATAATTCAAAAGACTAGATAAAAATTTTTATATTTTGAATATTTTATGATTTTAAATGTGTAACATCCCATTTTCAAAAGCAGTATATTTTTTTTTCATCAGAGTAGAGCATCAGAGCGATTGAGTAACTGATACATATATTTAAAATGTCGTAAGTCTGGCTGATTACAAAAGCGGTACAACGACCGAGAGTTATCAAAAGTACATAACAACGGAGGAACGTCTTTAGCCGGATCTCTATGCGGCTTGCTTGCCTTTCTCCTCGATCCTCGTTCCTCCTGATCCTGATGCTATGTTAAGAGCTGAGGTCCAGTGAACCGGACCCCAGGTAACGGTTAATCTCATGTTTACATACATCATATAAGTACTACAGATATTCATGGAATTTTGACGACACTTACTACGTTCAAAGTAGGGTATATATAATCAGATATATATGGCAATAACAATACAATCGGATGTAAGGTTAAGGCACAAGGAGAAATGTACATGATCGGATATGCACGGCAATAACAATACAGTCGGATGTAAGGTTAAGGCACAACGGACATTGGACATAATCGGATATGGACGGCAATAACAATACAGTCAGATGTAAGGTTAAGGCACAACAGAGAAAATATAGCATGACGGAGGAAAATACATATATGCATACAATAACCATCAGAGTTAGTGTTATAGTACGCGAACATACCTTCGTCGGTGGTATAACGGTACTTTTTCGGAAAACGGTACTTTTTGACAGCGGGTGAAACAGCGGTACGACAGCGGTACGTTTATCTCAGATATCCTATAAGGATAATATTTATCAATATCTAGCAGCATAACAGGAATTTTAGGTACAAATTACCATTTTGCCCCTGAACCCCTAATCGGCGGAATTTCGCGAGCTTGTTGTTTTCGCTCTATCTCTCCGAATTTCGACGATCTTTTCCTCATCAAATTTTTGAAATATATATCATATTTACCCCTAAATATGATATCTAGACTACCTTGAAAAATTAAAGATAAATCTAGCATTCCTACTATATCTACCGAAAGAACTACCGAAACTAAAGACCAGGGACCGAAGAACTTACTCCGGCTCGGCTAGAACTTCCAAGAGCTCCTCCTTCTCTCTACTCTCTCTCTCTATTTCGGTTCTTGGTGTGAAGAAATGAGGAGAAGGGGCTTGGCTATTTATAGAAGCAAGGAGGGACAAGGTTGGAATTACATCAATTGTCTTCAGATCGGATTTCAACCGTTGGATCGCACTTTGACACGTGGCTCGATCTTGGCCTTACACCTATTTGGCTGACATCATCCTTCTAGAAGAAGATGCTGTCGTGCATGACATCACATGTGCTGACTTACCGATAGCGTTTCCCCGATCGGTGTCTGAATTGTGTAATTTTGCCGAATCTCAAAAATCTGGGAACTAGGTTTTGTAGTTCCATTCTTTCTCTTTAAAACTAATGGGTTTCATTATATTTTTGATCCCATTAAGGGTATTCCGTTATCCGCCAAAGATTTTCGGACAAACGCCGCGTCGGTTCTGGGAAATAACTTCCGATAGAACCAGGCTTCTTGCGAAAAATCACCGGTTCGTAATATGATCGATCTAAGTAACCATATCCCTGGTTTGAAAAGCACGGTGCGTTTTCTATAAGTCACTTTTAGCACTATCTTCCTTATCTTTAATTATCCGGTACTCCTAATTACGCTGTTGGTTTTAGAAACGACTTCTGAGACCGCTCAATCCGAGATAGAATTTCACTGGTTCATAAAAGGTCCAGTGGTAAAAGACTAAATTTCTATATCTTGAGGTAGAATTTCATTTCTATCTGTTCTCATATGTCCTGTTGGCTCTTTACCATATACATTATTATTTTATTCTAAATATCTAGATTTTTTTTCTAAGCATAAACTATTTTATTAATATTTTATTATTTATTTATTATTAATTTCGAATTTCTCCCCTTAAATTAATTATTTACTTATATCTTAATCTAAACAATTAGCCACTAATTACTTAATTAGCCATTTACTAATTTTTGATAATTTTCATAATTAGGATAAATTATTATCTCACAACTTTTGCACTAACATTGGTATTTTATATCCCATGTAAAATATTAAAAATACTGGGCCCATAAAGTGCTTTTAATATTATTATATTTATGCTTCTCTATTTTTCAAGGAAATAATCCTAAAAATTCCTAAAATTAGAGACAACATACTTCCTAAGTTTTTGTCGATATTTGTTGCCATATGAGATTTATCATAATATTTTCGGCCATTTTATGCCTCATAAATGCATTTTTCACCTTTTGGCTCTTTATTCACCCTAATTTCAATAGAAATTACCTTAGAAAATAAGGTAATTATTACACTAGTTTTGAAACCACATATTCACCTATTTCCAATAGGTATTATTTACTAAACTTATGATATTTATCATAAGTCAGATTTTAGGGTATTACAAAATGACTTAACTGTCATGTTTTATTTCTTGTAATATAATTGAAGTGCCCTATATTGTTTACGGAAAGTAGTGGAAGAAAATATACATCCCATAAACATGTTTTTTCTAACTAATAAAGGCATGTAATTGAAGAAAAGTAAAGAGGTTTGGTGATGAATTTAGTGGTAGCTGAGGATTATGTTAACTATTAACGGGTTGAAATACTGCATCAATTATTTACTATTAACGGTTTGAAAAAGATTGCAAATATATATGATGAAAGAGGCTAATTTACATATTGATATAATCTTTCCGAGGCAAAATCAAAAAAACATATTCATATAATCCTAAGGCACCTTTTTGAAAGTGTATTCTTGTGTTAGACATATTGGACCCATTGAATAATGCGATGAGAGCAGAGTGCTTTTTAATAACATAATATTGTTTAGGTTTTAGGTAGAACCTAGAAATGTGTCTGACAATCATTTCAAACAAATATTGTTTAGGTCTTAGGTAGAGCAGAGGATTTATGATTAAATATATCAAGTTATTGTTATCTATTGAGGTAGAGTGCATTTATGATTAACTTTATTAATGTCCTATTCCTATTGAATGTTTCAATCATCTGTTCCAACGACTGACACAGGACGCGGTGGAATTAGTCTTCTTATAGGTAAGAGGCTATTTTTGCTAAGTTGTGGAGTTGTTTTGTATAATTTAAATTGTGGAGTTGTTGTTGACAAATTTAAAGTTTGAGAATGCGTTTTAAGAATGTATGATTGTTTAAGGATTTAAGGGAAGAGTATGCATGAAGAAGTAAAAATGTATCTTGAACTGATATTAACATCTGAACTGTCAACAGAGTGATATGCATCTCTGTAGATATTTCTTGATTATCAAATGTGAAAGATTAAAACTCTGGGTAATATTGTTATGCTTAAAAAGATCTAAATGCAGGGCCCATAAGGCCAGTGAACCTAGTCCATGGAAGCAAGGGACTTGGTGGAGGAAGAAGTCCGACAGACCTCCCTAACCCTAAGCCAGTGGGGCCCGTTTTAGTGCATGAAGTTACCGCGGAAGGTGATCGTCCCATGGGTTTGCTCGCTAAGAGCTCGGCCTTTATACCCATTGTGGTAAAATCGACTTTGGATAGCTCTAAGCATACGGTTGTTAAGTTACAGCGGTAAAATCGACTTTGGATAGCTCTAAGCATACGGTTGTTAAGTTACAGCGGCAGGATTCCTTGATGGACATGGGTGGACCTAACGAGATGAATAGTCCCAATCAAGTACTATCTGTACCGCCGGGGTTTGAAGGTCGACAGGAAGGAAAGGAGAATCAAGCACCTCATCGGGTGGCGTCACAAAAACCTCCACATGGCATCATACTCCAAAATTCTGCCAGTAAGAGTATGAAAGTCCGCAGGAAACCCTTAGGCACGCATATATCTAAGGATGCGATAGTGATGCTCAGGGAGGAACTCAAGGCATCCAGAGAGTTGGAGGTGGATCCAGTTTTGTAATCTATGAATCACCGAATGAGATCTATGAATCTGTTACAGGACCCACCAGATGGGATCTATGAATCTTTTTGAGAGGATGGTGTAGGTACTGCACGAGCTCGTCTCGTTTGTAATATTCCCTGATCTTACTTGATCAGTCCCTTATTAACAAAAAAAAAACAACTCTGGGTAATATTGTTATGCTTAAAAAATTCTGGTTAATATTAAATAGTGGATTAAGAGTGTTAACTATTTTTAATGAATATATGAAATCAGCGAATGAACACTGTATATTTTCAAACACAATTTGAAAAGTCTCTCATCAATTAGGTCACTGTAATGATTTTTTTCGATTGTCACAGTTAATGTTGTTACAGTAAGCCATATAAACAAAGTACTTGCATATGTCTGAAGGGGGTGATTGTCTAGCAAAGTCTGGTTTGTAATTGTGGATTGTTTTGTTCCACAAGTAGTGTCTTTTCGCGGACATTGTGTACTTGACCCTGAAACGATACCTAAATACCTCATCGTCAAACCGTTAATATTAATGTGTGTAGAATTGATTTAAAAATGGTGTCAAACAGGCCATTGAAAAATGGCATGTTTAAACGAACTATTTTTGCAAGATTGTAGTAATAAATTACCTTCAAGTGATGAAACTGAATTGAAGTCCAGTTGTCGTGTAACTAATGATCCATCAAAGATTTTGGTAGTAGTCATCAATGAGCCATTGTTGATAGTACTACGTTGGTCTGATTTTTTTTTCCAATGAGCTGAACTTGTTGCTTCGACGGCGAATAGTACTGTTCCGGAAATCAAGCTCATCTGCATGAATCCATTAAAATTGCAATCTAACTTTTATTGACAATTTTTGAGCTGACTTATTGTACAATGGAAAAAGTCTCATACCATGACGTTTGTATCCTTGTAATGGTGAGTGGTCACGACTCACTACATTTGTAATTTCCTCAAATACACTCCTCTTGGCTTCTTCCTTGTAGTCATAATTTTTTATTTATTTTGGGTAACATCCTTGTAGTCATAATTTGTTGAATTACTAAAGTGTTGTCTTTTCTTCGTCTGCATGTGGTTCATTCCTCAATATGAACAATTGTTTCATCTGAGTAAGTGCATTGTTGAGAGCTGTCATCATTATGTTAAGATCAAAACAGGTGAATATGGACATAGGCATCAGGTCATCTGTGCGTCTGTTTTGATTTCAGTTTGAAACAAATAAAAAATTCACATTTATTTGGTAATTTTTTAGTTAATGCGCAAAAGAATGAATATTTTTTTGTTTTTTCTCAAGAAAAACAATGATTCAATCAATGACCTAATGCATCATTTTTATTCATCTTTTTATATGAGGTTAACTGTTGATGTTAATGTTGGTCATTTAGAACTAAAACATAGCCTAATATAAATATTATGGATGCATTTTAATCTTTGAAATTTGAAATTCAGACTTCAAACAGGGATTAATGTAAAGTCCATGCGTGAAAAAGAAGTTTTGATAAAGAAGTATGATAATCAAATGACTGACTTTGGATATCATCATAAAAAAGAAAGACCGTAAAATACGTTTTCTTCAAATTATTTGTAAATTTTGCAATAAGGAATTGAGGATGTAACCGTCTAGATGAACAAAATAAATTAATGACAACCCAACAACTTTACATTTTTCAATAATTACTCCACAATTAGTTGATTGTTCAATCTGTAATTTTATTATGGCAGGAACGTTGTTATGCAAGTTGAGTTTTATATAATTTCACGATTCAAAAATTGAATTACAAAGTCATAATTTGTGAGGGATAATGCATTGCAGGTGTTCATTTGAAAAAAAAAACATTATATTAATTGGAGTATCGTACTATGTATATATATACACACATACATATAGATATATGTGTGTGTATATATATATATATATATATTTTTTAAAAAAAGAATTGTTCAGTATGAATACAATAATTATAACTCAAATAAAAGGGTACAAAGAAATTACAACTACACCACAACAACTATTATTATAAATTATTTGCCTTTAATTTGTTATTTTTAAACAAACGTAAAAATTAAATGAAAACTAACCTTGTACATATATATTTCCACGACCTTAGAGGAATATTGAAGAAATATAGCCTGTAAGGATCTTAAAAAGAAGCCATGTAAGCCTTGATGATCGTTGATGTCAAATGGTAGCTATATGATTCTTTCTGTTCTCTCTCATTTGTCAGTAGCACAAGTGTAATACCCGGATTTTAGTAAATCTGGAAGTTTTGAGATAAAGGAAATTAACGAATATTTTGATAAAGCAAAATCATGAGCTTAAAACTGTTATAGAAAATTGTTATAATTATAGAGTAAATTGTCAAAAAAGTTACGGGAAAATCGATGAACATAATGACTAAAAATGATATAATGGTGATAAAAACAGGTCTAAAAATATTATGATAAATACTTTGAAAGATCATGCAAAATTATGAGAAAAATATGGAAGTGTTATCCCTAATTATGAGAATTTAATAAATTATTTCAGAGGAAATAACATGAAGAAAAGTTTAAAAAGCATTTCGGAACTATAAAGTAACCTGATGGGGTAAACATTGTTAATATTTTACATAGGATATAAAATGACAATGTCAGTATAAAAGTTTGCAAGATAAAAATATACTGTAAAATTGGTAAAGATAAATATATGAAGAAACCTGATCCTAAAAAGATCACTAAGCGAAGAAATTAGGTCTGATTAAGCCCTAACGAAGGCGAGGGTAAAACGAGAATTTTTGGTAAAAAATATTATATTTTTAAAAAATGGAAAAAATTATAGAAAAATAAATAAATCTGAATTTTTAAAAGAGGGGGCCGAAATTCTAAGTATTTTTAATTAAAAAGAATTGTTTAAATAATTAAAATGGTAATTAGAATAAAATAATAATATAATGCGGTGAGTCGAACTTATAGGCGGGCCAGGGAAAAGTTAGAAATAAATTCTACGGTAAAACCGAGAGGTAAAAGTCTTTTCAGACTGATCAAATTAAGTACAAGTGAAATTCTACACGAAGAAAGAATTTACAAGACGTCGATTCCGCAACCGAAAACCCTAATTTCAAATAAGACGAAAAGTTGATCGGATAGAGTGGAGTCGATAGGCAAAGTGAGAACCTATAGAAACAATTGTGTCTTTTTAAACACGAGATTAAGTTAGGCAACAACTGGACGTTTTACGATTCAGTGAATTGTTGTCCAGAAGTTGGTTCTATCGGAAGCGATTTCCGTAATCGGACGCGTTTGTCCGAATATCTTCCGACGCACCGGAGAATACCTGGATATGATCAAAAAGAGGATCCAAATAGATAATATGAAAGAGGATGGAAAGATCTTCAAAGTTACACGCCGGATTTTTGAGTTTCGCGAAATCGCGCGAAACGGACACCGTCGGGTAGCTTTATCGGGCGAGGAGGCCATAAAGCAAGAGCCATCATGGATGACAACTCATCCATTGACTTTAGGGCTCTTAGATTTCGATCTTGACCATGGATGGCCAAGAGTGTTTTGTCCTCAAAATGCGATCCTACGGTCCATATTCGTCAAGACGAAGTTCGAATTATTTACCGTTACGCCATCCGTCTCTTCTATAAATACCAAGCTCCTCTTCTTCATTTCTCACACCAAAAATCTGCCTCTTAGAGAGAAGTTAGAGAGAGAAGCTCGGAGAAAGTCGAGCAAAGTCTCGGGTAAGTTCTTCGGTCCCCGGTCTTTAGTTTCGGTAGTTTCGGTAGATATAGTAGGAATGCTAGATTTATCTTTAATTTTTCAAGATAGTCTAGATATCATATTTAGGGGTAAATATGATATATATTTTGAAAATATGATGAGGGAAAAGATCTGTCAAAATTCTAGAGAGATAGAGCGAAAACAAATGAAGCTCGCGAAATTCCGCCGATTAGGGGTTCGGGGGCAAAATGGTAATTTGTACCTAAAATGCACGTTATGCTTTGCTAAAAGTTGTTAAATATTATCCTTATAGGATATCGAGATAATCGTACCCATTGTCGAGCCGCATTTGTTGTGCCGCCGTCACACCGCTTTTTTTCCCGTTGTCGGAAATTTACCGTTTTTCCGTAAAAGTTCCGTTGTACCGCCAAAAAGGTACGTTCGCGTCTTTGTAACACTAACTCGATGGTTATTGTATGATTATATATGTTTGTTGTGTTCTGTTTGTTGTTGTAGCATACGTGGTTATGTTATATACACGGTTATGTCACATACGTGGTTATGTCACATACGAGGTTATTATTCTTTGTATCATACGTGGTTATGTTACATACGTGGTTATTATCTTACATACGTGGTTATGTATTTTTAATCATACATCTGTTATGGACTGTTGTATTGATTGATTTCTTTGTCGTGTATATGTAGTCGTATTTAAGCATGAGGTTAACCGTTACACGAGATCCAAATTGTAATTGGATCTCGGCTCTTATCATAGCGTCGGGTTCGGAAGAACCGAGGGGCCGAGGAGAAAGCGACGAGCCGTACGAGTCCCGACCCGAAGACTTTCTTCGGGTGTTATTCATTTTGAAAACTCTCGGTCAATGTACCGTTTACGTAAATCAGCCGGACTTACGGCATTTATAAATATATGTATCGATTACTCAATCGCTCCAATGCTCTACTCGATGAAAAAAAAAAAATTATCTTGCTTTTGAAAATGGGATGTTACGGTTTGGTATCGGAGCGGTAGTCCCGGCATTGATATGACTATGTTATTACGGACGGTATGGTAGGACGATTAAGGCTAGTCTATGTGGGTGTGGCCAATCGGTCGCCATAGAGTTGGTGAGGTCCCCATGATAGACACTTATCGGCCATTACGTTCGGTTAACGGAGTTATGTTCAAATCGGCCTTTTAAACTTTGAGCGTGTTTTGAAAATGAGTGCGAGGTAGCCCTAGGTCGGTGTACCGGTTTGAACCGGTATACCATCTTGAACCGGTGTACCACCCTTTGTCGGTGCATCACTCTAACCCGAATCCACAAATCCATTGTCGGTACTAATATCGGTCTCTAATAATCCGATAATCGATAATCGCCGGTTGTATGCTGGACGGTAACTTCACCCTAACCCAGAGCTTATATGTGGAGCTGGGCCACATCGGATGAAACTCTGTGACGAGGCCACGCCGGACGAAACTTGGAGACCGACAAAGATATATTCATGTGGTATTTGAACCATGTTGAGAAGTTCTATTAGTTTTCGAGTGGAAAGAACCAACGAAACCCTGAACGAGGGGAAATAGTACGAGTGTCCGTTCGTAGTACTAGTGTGATAAAGTCTGCGATAGAGTAACCATTGTTTTTTTAAAAAAAAAAAAAAAAATCTAACGTTTTCCCTAATGAAGGAAAAAGAGTGAGACATGGCTAATTTAAGAGGAGCCGGAGCTCCCAGAGGCCGAGGCGAGGCCGAGCGAGGGTAGAGGTAGGGCGAGACGACCACGAATAATACCAATACCGGTACACGAACCCGAACGACAAGGACCGCAGCAACGAGCAAAATGAGTTGCAAGAAATGCGGGGATCTTTGCAAGAACAAAGGGCTCTTATTGATGAACTCCTTGCTTTGAAAGGCGGGAGAGAGAAGAGGAAGGTGGCCAGCCAAGAGGAACGACGGAATCTTTGAGGAAGAAGATGAAACCGAACCCGATGATGAACGTGAAACGAGGAGTCGATAGATCTCGACACCCCCTCGACGTAATAGGGCAATAGCAATGCTACCTCGACCCAACAGAGTGGTTGAGACCACGCGGCAATGGGTCACCCAGTTACGCAAGCTCAAACCTCCGGTTTTCGTGGTAAGCTAGATTCGGTGAAGACCGGCTTATGAGATTGGACAAGATCTTCGAAGTGATGGATTGTCCGGAAAACCGAAAAGCCCAACTTGCGCTATAAGGCTGGAAGGGGATGCGAGACCGATGGTGGAAAAGCATTGCGGAACATTTCAAACCCGTTATTGTCCGTGACTTGGGAGAAATTTACGGAGAAGTTCAACGAACAATATTTTCCTCCTTCGGTACAAGTTATCAAGGAGTCGAATTCCTCCATATTCGACAAAGTCACGAGGAGTCATTCGATGACTACTTCGCCGGTTTACCAATGTCTGTCTCGATATTCTTCATATCGAAACGTAACGTTGACGAGAGCTGGAAGGCAAGCGGGATGGTAGACGGGCTAAAGTACGAAATAAGGGAAAAGCTGGTATCCCAACAGTTCCCGAGAATTGATCCAAGCGGTGGAGTCATGCCGGTTGATCGAACGTAACATAACGGAACTACGCACATCAAGAATCGACAACCGCGGCGGTGCAAGTCGTGACGGGTTGAGCCGCGGAAGTTCCTCGCGAAGAGAGGCGGCACCATGGAATAACCCTCGAGGGGAGGCAAGATGCCATACCGATCGAGCAACGAAACAACCCGGGAATGCCTAGACCCCGACCATGTCCAAAATGCAAAACGAACCACCCGGGAACCAACGTGCGGGGGAGCGGATATGCTACAAGTGTCGGAAGCCGGGGCACTTATACATGAACTGTCCTCAAGGGACTACGGGGATAAGGCCACAAAACCCGGCCGGGTTTTCGCTTTGACAACTAACGAGGCCGAATAATCTTCGAGAGAGGATCCGAATAACTATCTCTCGATAGGAACCTACCTTAGGTATTGTACGACACGGGTACTAATCACTCGTTATATCAGATGAATATGCGAATCATTTTGGGATGCATACGTATATGTATTACCTTACGATCCAATAGTAGCTACACCATTGGGTGTGAACTATTTTGCTTATGTAATCAAGTCTGAATTCCAAATCGAATATATATCTCGTTCAAAAACTCGTTCACAAACATCGACGACATTCTCAAAATTCACTATGACATTAATACCTAGCATAGGATCAACATCTAAAACGCCGTATCAAATGATACCGAACAAAGTACAAGAGTTGTGACTTTGTATCAACCATCACGGGATGGACAAAATGACTATCATGAACACATACCCACTTCCCATGATCTACGATTTACTCGGTTATGTAATTCCTACATTTTGTCAAGGGTTGACGTATGCTCGGAACACCATTTCAGTTGTACATCAAGGAATAGCAATCTTCGAAGATAGTAACATAGATATTTAGTTTACGGATCTAGCGGGATAGTACCGCAGATTCATACCGAAATTTTCTCATAACCATTGATAAAGCTTAAAGAGTAAAACTTAAATCATTGCGTAGAACACGATCGAGACGAGCTTGCATAGGCGAGAACGAAGTTGGTCATAAGCACCAAGAGTTGGTTGTCCGGATCCAAGTAGATGGTCGTGGTGCCATTAGGTATGGGTCGGGATATGTCTTGCTTTGCGACGGGACGCGTGATGACTTACGCCTCTCACCTATTGAAGCCTCTCAAGTTGAACTAATCGATGTAAGACCTAGAGTTAGTGAGTATTGTATAGAATTGTCTTGCTAACACAAGTGTTTGAAGTACCTTTTGAGTTGAAAGAAACTCGGGAATGGACAAGAAGTCCTGTGTTTTAATGGACGAAAAGTCCTGTGTTCGAAAAACTACACCTGAGTATAGGGTAAAAGAAATCCCCTATGGTTTGATAAATAGTTGTCTTACTTGTCGCGAAAATTTTAGTTTCCGATGCATATCTCATAGTTACTACTATCCGACTGCGATCGTGTCATTGAGTAGGAGGTATCTTGTGTTGTCATGGTATATGGGCGTCATGGAAACATTTAAGGTATCTTGTGTTACCATGATGTATGGGCGTCATGGAGACATTTTGATATCCGGTATTGACCGGGGTATATGGGTGCCACGAAAAATACTAAATATCAAAGTACAAAATGACAAGATCTTGACATCAAACCCGAGCAAATTCTCGATCATCAAGTGGAGCGGCCGACATATAGAGAAAAGTTCGGAGCGAATAAGTCGTGGAGCTGGTTGCATGCACGAGATGCGGTGCGTAAAACTAGCGGTACCGAGGTATCTTTTGTCGTCACGGCACGTGGTTGCTAAGGAGACGGTTTTGGCACGTGGTTGCTAAGGAGACAGGTTTTGGCACGTGGTTGCTAAGGAGCGAATAAGTTCGAAGTGTAGTTAGTACGAGTCTAAATTGGTATAGAGCAAATTTCGAGGGCGAAATTTTATTTAACGGGGAGAGAAATGTAATACCGGATTTTAGTAAATCGGAAGTTTTGAGATAAAGGAAATTAACGAATATTTTGATAAAGCAAAATCATGAGCTTAAAACTGTTATAGAAAATTGTTATAATTATAGAGTAAATTGTCAAAAAAGTTACGGAAAAATCGATGAACAGAATGACTAAAAATGATATAATGGTGATAAAAACAGTCTAAAAATATTATGATAAATACTTTGAAAGATCATGAAAAATTATGAGAAAAATATGGAAGTGTTATCCCTAATTATGAGAATTTAATAAATTATTTCGGAGGAAATAACATGAAGAAAAGTTTAAAAAGCATTTCGGAACTATAAAGTAACACGATGGGGTAAACATTGTTAATATTTTACATAGGATATAAAATGACAATGTCAGTATAAAAGTTTGCAAGATAAAAATATACTGTAAAATTGGTAAAGATAAATATATGAAGAAACCTGATCCTAAAAAGATCACTAAGCGAAGAAATTAGGTCTGATTAAGCCCTAACGAAGGCGAGGTAAAACGAGAATTTTTGGTAAAAAATATTATATTTTTAAAAAATGGAAAAAATTATAGAAAAATAAATAAATCTGAATTTTTAAAAGAGGGGGCCGAAATTCTAAGTATTTTTAATTAAAAAGAATTGTTTAAATAATTAAAATGGTAATTAGAATAAAATAATAATATAATGCGGTGAGTCGGCTTATAGGCGGGCCAGGGGAAAAGTTAGAAATAAATTCTACGGGTAAACCGAGGGTAAAAGTCTTTTCGACTGATCAAATTAAGTACAAGTGAAATTCTACACGAAGAAAGAATTTACAAGACGTCGATTCCGCAACCGAAAACCCTAATTTCAAATAAGACGAAAAGTTGATCGAGATAGAGTGGAGTCGATAGGCAAAGTGAGAACCTATAGAAACAATTGTGTCTTTTTAAACACGAGATTAAGTTAGGCAACAACTGGACGTTTTACGATTCGGTGAATTGTTGTCCGGTTGGTTCTATCGGAAGCGATTTCCAGTAACGGACGCGTTTGTCGAATATCTTCCGACGCACCGGAGAATACCTGGATATGATCAAAAAGAGGATCCAAATAGATAATATGAAAGAGGATGGAAAGATCTTCAAAGTTACACGCCGGATTTTTGAGTTTGCGCGAAATCGCGCGAAACGGACACCGTCGGGTAGCTTTATCGGGCGGAGGCCATAAAGCAAGAGCCATCATGGATGACAACTCATCCATTGACTTTAGGGCTCTTAGATTTCGATCTTGACCATGGATGGCCAAGAGTGTTTTGTCCTCAAAATGCGATCCTACGGTCCATATTCGTCAAGACCGAAGTTCGAATTATTTACCGTTTACGCCATCCGTCTCTTCTATAAATACCAAGCTCCTCTTCTTCATTTCTCACACCAAAAATCTGCCTCTTAGAGAGAAGTTAGAGAGAGAAGCTCGGAGAAAGTCGAGCAAAGTCTCGGGTAAGTTCTTCGGTCCCAGGTCTTTAGTTTCGGTAGTTTCGGTAGATATAGTAGGAATGCTAGATTTATCTTTAATTTTTCAAGATAGTCTAGATATCATATTTAGGGGTAAATATTATATATATTTCGAAAATATGATGAGGGAAAAGATCTCAAAATTCTAGAGAGATAGAGCGAAAACAAAGCTCTGGCGAAATTCCGCCGATTAGGGGTTCGGGGGCAAAATGGTAATTTGTACCTAAAATGCACATTATGCTGCTAAAAGTTGTTAAATATTATCCTTATAGGATATCCGAGATAATCGTACCCTTTGTCGAGCCATTTGTTGTGCCGCCGTCACACCGTTTTTTCCCGTTTCGGAAATTTACCGTTTTTCCGTAAAAAGTTCCGTTGTACCGCCAAAAGGTACGTTCGCGTCTTTGTAACACTAACTCGATGGTTATTGTATGATTATATATGTTTGTTGTGTTCTGTTTGTTGTTGTAGCATACGTGGTTATGTTATATACACGGTTATGTCACATACGTGGTTATGTCACATACGAGGTTATTATTGTTGTATCATACGTGGTTATGTTACATACGTGGTTATTATCTTACATACGTGGTTATGTATTTTTAATCATACATCTGTTATGGACTGTTGTATTGATTGCTTTGTATCGTGTATATGTAGTCGTATTTAAGCATGAGGTTAATTACACCGAGATCCAAATTGTAATTGGATCTCGCTCTTATCATAGCGTCGGAGTTCGGAAGAACCGAGGACCGAGGAGAAAGCGAGCGGCCGTACGAGTCCCGATCAAGACTTTCTTCGGGTGTTATTCATTTTGAAAACTCTCGGTCAATGTACCGTTTCTGTAAATCAGCCAAACTTACGGCATTTATAAATATATGTATCAGTTACTCAATCGCTCCAATGCTCTACTCTGATGAAAAAAAAAATTATACTGCTTTTGAAAATGGGATGTTACAACAAGTCCTGATGAGAAGTTATACAATTTGCATTTGTTGGTCAATTGTTCATATCATAACAAACAATAGGACTTTTAGTAAGAAATGGTTTTTTTTCTGCACAACATAATAACCATCATTCAACAAATGAGTTAAATTTCTGACAAAATAAAAATCAATTGAGTAAGATTGTAAAGTTTTTTTATTTGTTCATTGTCAACATATATAAGATAAATATAGATTGCACAGTGTTAAAGTATAACGTTCTGTCGTATATCTTCTATAAATGAAAACATTAATTTATTAATAACTGAGTATATTTTAGATTACATACAGTCTCATAACGGATATGAGATACATAAAAGAGCAGAGATTGTTTGTCTAATATACGTCAATAATAACTTATACTTGCAAATTTCAAAGTGACAAGTTGGAATCAGAGTAGATATTTGGAAATTGTTTGCCCAAAATTTAGAAGTTCAATTGGAGTTTAGGTTATGACAATAAAATGACCTGCTAGAATTTGAATTTAATAGAAAAAAATTATAAACATTAGCAAAGAAGCTAAGAAGAAAACATTGTATGATTTCAAACATTAAGTGCAACAGTTGGCACGATCCCACCACAGGCTTCGATCATCTCATGTTGAAGTCTGCTAATTTCTTTTTCAGTAGTTGCTTTTGAGACCGGATCTTCATGAGACATTTGCCTCCTTAGTGCAGTGATTTGCTTCATATTCCTTCGAATCTTTACATAAGGCCCATTCATTATTCCTCCCCTATTACATATTTTCATTAAAACATTTTTTCATATTTCAACTTGTCTAGCCGCTACTGGTTGAGGTAAATGGAAGACGTCTCTAAGATCATTTATTGTCATTAATTCACCCCTAATATTTTGTTCTGCCATTGACCTATGTGAATTACCTTTCCTTTATAGGGTATAAATGATGTATTCGTTGGAAATGAACTACCGAGCGGTTTTTTTTGAGTTTTGATCCATTCAAATCCAACACAAAGAGCCTCATAGTAGGCTGATAGGGGATCTGACACCAAGACATACCCTAATGACTTTTGATTTAAACAATAATTTTCCAAAAGAAATCTGACTTCCTCAATATTTTTCTTACCAAATTCAAACTTTTGAGGTGTGAAGCAACCTCCTTGTATGTCTTGGTGAAAGATAGCATGGTCTATTATATTGATTCTCCCATGAACCTCAAGTTTATGATATTGAAGTCCATTTGTATGAAAAATTACTCGTAGAACATGGCAGCAAACACATGAAAATGGGTTAGAACTCTCAGCCAGGTTGGAAGCAGGATTCGTTGGTTGAGTAGGTTTCGTAGACTCCATAAGTTCTGCCACATTGCGACATCTCTTCACAGATCGCTTTGATGGACATGCTGCAAATTTTTCTCTATTGGTAATCATAGGGATAGAATCTTCGATTCTTGGAGGAGAAGTAGCAACATGAATCATTGAGGCATATGTAAGAACATTCACTTCTTCGTTATTCTGGGGAGGTAAAGAACAATAGGGGTAAGGTACATTGTTAGATAAGTCAGCCAATATTGTACACTGACTATCATTTAGTCAAGGTTCAACAAAGAAAAGGTTGGATGAGTCAGTAACAGATGTGAAGTTGCTTGATCCGGCCATGTTTAAAGATAATATGGAAGAATATAGAGAAAGGTACGGATGGAGAGGAAATGAGAATGTTGAAGGTACGAATGGGCTTAAAATGAGTATGGTGTAATAATTTTGAAGCTTTAGAGATTCAGAGAAATTTACTCGTGATTTATTCGATTTATAGCTGAGCCAAAAACGTCTAGTTTTATCTTGAATCTAGCAGAGCCGTATCCTAATCCATGGTTAGCTCAGAAAATTGCAGGATTTTTGAGTATGTGTTAATGTTGGCCGCCGCACCCTAATACAGCCTAGAGGAACCCTAATGCAACTTATCTTCATGCCCGTATCACAGTGAAATCTGACTTTGAGTGTGTTGGTGATTCGAGATTAATAGTTTTCTTGTGGCATTGGAATTGATGATTACGTAAGCTTAGTTGGGAGTATCGGTGAGTCTGTTTTTAGGTTACTACAATTAACTCAGAAAGGGAAAAGAATTTGAAGAAGACCATAGTTCATACAACTAAGAGTTTGTAACATTTTTTCATAGTCATTAATATGAATGTGCAAAGAAATGGAAAAACAATCAACACAGAAAGGGATTTCACAATTTGCGGAAGAAGGGAAAACATACCAGATTAATCTCTTCCATTTTCATCCTTGGCACTTCTTCAAAACTGATCAAGTGAAGTGAAATAATCAGGAGCTCATGCAGGTAACTGAATGTGACGATATTGCTGATTTGAAAGTAAGCGTGAAAGGGTACAGTATGTATAACATTTAAAATTTTTGTTCATGGAATTTAAATTAGAGATGGAGATTTCAAATTTTGAAACTCTCTGTTGAATTGCATGTTGGAAGAGGCAGTGTATGTATCACATATCTTATTTTTTGCTCAGAAGTATGTATCAAATATTGTCTCAACCTGAAAGTAAGTCATAGTATAGGGTGATTTCTGTGGAAAAAAAAAGCTAGGTGTAACATCCCATTTCCAAAAGCAGTATATTTTTTTTTCATCAGAGTAGAGCATTGGAGCGATTGAGTGACTGATACATATATTAAAAATGCCGTAAGTCTAGCTGATTACAAAGGCGATACAATGACCGAGAGTTTTTATAGTAAATAACAACGAAGTGTCTCCCCGGGCAACACTCATGCTGTGGCAACAAAAGAAATCCTCCGGCTGGGACTCTAAGCGTGCTGCTTGCCCTTATCTTCGGCGCTCGGTCCTCCTGACCCTGAAGCTATTTTAAATGCTGAGGTCCCATGCATACGGACCCCAGGTAACGGTTAACCTCATGTTTACATACACAACATATGGACTACGGACGTTCACAACATTAACAGCACATATACACAACTAATGCGATACATTGCACCCAAAGATAATCACACATATCGCCCCCGGCGGTGTGGACACAATGCGAGACACATCTCTCACATATCGCCCCCGGGTGTGGACACATCGCACCCAGCAGTACATATATACTCTAACATCTATATGCACTCAAGCAACATAACCACTAAACACACACAGTACACCTAGCACATATATGCATAACATAAACATCAACGTTAGTGTTACAGTACACGAACGTACCTTGTTGGCGGTACAACGGTACTTTTACGGAAAAACGGAAAATTTGACAGCGGCGTAAACAGCGAGATGTCGGCGGTACGACAGTGGCACGATTAACTCAGATATCCTAAAATGATGATATTTATCAATATTTAGCATCATAACGGGCATTTTAGGTACAAATTACCATTTTGCCCCTGACTCCTAATCGGCGGAATTTCGCGAGAGCCATTGTTTGACTCTAATCTTCCAAAATTTCGCGAACTCTTTTCCCAACATGATTTTCGAAATATATATCATATTTAACCCAAAAACATGATATCTAAAATATATTGGAAGATTAAAGATCAAAACAACATTCCTACTACAACTACCGAAAGAAAAAACCGAAGCTTAAAACTAGGGACCGAAAAACTTACCCAGGGCTCCGCCAGACTTTCTCCGGGCTCTTCCTTCTCTCTAACCTCTCTCTAGTTTTCGAATTTGGGGTGAAGAAGAATGAAGAGGAAGGCTTGCTATTTATAGAAGAGAGGAGGGACAAGGTGGGAATTTCATGAAATGTCTTCAGATCGGATTTCCACCGTCGGATCGCACTTCGCCACGTGGCTTCATCTTGGCCTTCACCTACTTGGCCGACATCATCATTCTAGAAGAAGATGATGTCATGCATGACATCACATGTGCTGACTTACCGATAGCGTTTTCCCGATCGGTGTCTGAATCGCGTAATTTTGCCGAATCTCAAAAATCCGGGAACTAGGTTTTGTAGTTCCATTCTTTCTCTTTAAAACTACTGGGTTTCATTATATTTTTGATCTCATTAAGGGTATTCTGTTATCTGCCAAAGATTTTCGGACAGACATCAACGGTTACGGAAATCACTTCCGATAGAACCAGCTTCTTGGCAGAAAATCACTGGTTCGCAATATGATCTGATCTAAGTAACCATATCCCTGGTTTGAAAAACACGGTCTGTTTTCTATAAGTCACTTTTAGTACTATCTGCCTTATCTTAGTTATCCGGTACTCCTAATTACGCTGTTGGTTTCAGAAACGACTTCTGAGACCGCTCAATCCGAAATAAATTTCACTTGGTTCATAAAAGGTCCAGTGGTAAAAGACTAAATTTCTATATCTTGAGGTAGAATTTCATTTCTATATGTTCTCATATCTCTGTTGGCTCTTTTCTACCGATTATATTATTATTTATTCAAAATATCTAGATAATTATTTATTTTTCTTTTCTTTTTTATTTATTTTTCTAAGCATAAAATATTTTATTATTTATTTATTATTAATTTAATTATTAATTTCGAATTTCTCCCTTAAATTAATTATTTACTAATTAATTTACTTATATCTTAATCTAAACAATTAGCCACTAATTACTTAATTAGCCATTTACTAATTGTTGATAATTTTTATAATTGGGATTAATTATTATCTCACAACTTTTGCACGACATTGGTATTTTATGTCTCATGTAAAATATTAAAAATACTTTGGGCCATAAAGTGCTTTTAATAATATTATATTTATGCTTCTTTATTTCTCAAGGAAATAATCCCAAAAATTCCTAAAATTAGAGACAACATACTTCCTAAGTTTTTGTCGGTATTTGTTGCCATATGATATTTATCATAATATTTTCGTGCCATTTATGCCTTATAAATGCATTTTAGGGATTTTAGCTCTTTATTCACCCTAATTTCAATAGAAATTACCTTAGAAAATAAAATAATTATTACTTATTATTTGAGACCACATATTCACCTATTTCCAATAGGTATTATTTATCGAAATATGATACTTATCATAAATACGATTTTTAGGGTATTACACTAGGCTGAATGGATGGTATATAGATATAGGTTGAACTGATATTCACATCTGTCCTCTTTACTCATTGATATGCATCTCTGTAGATAATTTTGAATATCTAATTTGAGAAGATTTAAACTCGGGTAATATTAAATAGGGGTTTCAAGTGTAAAGCACTTTTTTACCATGTTTATTATTAATATAATATATAGAATAATATAAAATACTTTTTTTTTTCCTATGATCGATATTTTCTGATCTTGAATTTTAAAAAGTACAAATATCATCCATCTTCTATATCTAATGAATCCAATTAATTTTTTTCCTCCAAATAGATAAAATATTACGCTTGAACCCAATTTATTCTATTTCACAAAAAGTTATGAAGTCGAAACCTCACAGAAAATTAAACTACAAAGATTCAAAGTGTAATACCACGAAAATATTATGATAAATATCATATGGCAACAAATACTTGACAAAAACCTGGGAAGTATGTTGTCTCTAATTTTAGGAATTTTTGGGATTATTTCCTTGAAAAATAGAGAAGCATAAATAAAATATTATTAAAAGCACTTTTTGGCCACATGATTTTTAATATTTTACATGGGATATAAAATACCAATGTCGGTAAAATAGTTGTGAGATAATAATTAATCCTAATTATGAAAATTATCAACAATTAGTAAGTGGCTAATTAAGTAATTAGTAGCTAATTGTTTAGATTATGATATAAGTAAATTAATTAGTAAATAATTAATTTAAGGGGAGAAATTTGAAATTAATAATTAAATAAATAATAAATAAATAAAAAAATATTTTATGCTTAGAAAAATAAATAAAAAATAAAAATAAATATCTAGATATTTTGAATAAAATAATAATATAATCGGTAAAGAGCCAACGGAGATATGAGAACAGATAGAAATGAAATTCTACCTCAAGATATAGAAATTTAGTCTTTTACCACTTTGGAACTTTTATGAACCAAAGTGAAATTTATCTCGGATTGAGCGGTCTCAGAAGTCGTTTCTGAAACCAACAGCGTAATTAGGAGTATCGGATAATTAAGATAAGGCAGATAGTGCTAAAAGTGACTTATAGAAAATGTACAGTGTTTTTCAAACCAGGGATATGGTTACTTAGATCAGATCATATTACGAACCGTGATTTTTTACGCCAAGAAAGTTTGGTTCTATCGGAAGTTATTTCCGTAATCGACAATAATTGTCCGAAAATCTTCTGGCGGATAACGGAATACCCTTAATGGGATCAAAAATATAGTGAAACCCGTAGTTTTAAAGAGAAAGAATGGAACTACAAAACCTAGTTCCCGATTTTTGAGATTCGGCAAAATTACGCGATTCGGACACCGATCGGGGAAACGCTATCGGTAAGTCGGACATGTGATGTCATGCATGACATCATCTTCTTCTAGAAGGATGATGTCAGCCAAATAGGTGTAAGGTCAAGATGAAGCCACGTGTCAAAGTGCGATCCGACGGTCGAAATCCGATCTAAAGAACTTTTATGTAATTCCAACCTTGTCCCTCCTTTCTTCTATAAATAGAAGCCTTCTCTTCTTCATTTCTCCATCCCAAAAATGCAGCCTAGAGAGAAGTTAGAGAGAAGGAAGAGCTCTCAGAAGTTCTTGCCAAGCCGGAGTAAGTTCTTCGGTCCCTAGTCTTAAGCTTCGGTGTTTTCTTTCGGTAGTTGTAGTATGAATGTTGTTTTGATCTTTAATCTTCCAATATATTTTAGATATCATGTTTTTGGGTTAAATATGATATATATTTCAAAAATCATGTTGGGAAAAGAGTTCTGGCGAAATTTTGGAAGATTAGAGTCAAAACAAATGCTTCGGGCGAAATTCCGCCGATTAGGGAGTCGGGGCAAAATAGTAATTTGTACCTAAAATGCCCGTTATGATGCTAAATGTTGATAAATATCATCATTTTAGGATATCTGAGTTAATCGTGCTGCTGTCGTACCGCCGACATCCCGCTGTTTACGCCGCTGTCAAATTTTCCGTTTTTCCGTAAAAGTACCGTTGTACCGCCGACAAGGTACGTTCGCATACTGTAACACTAACTCTGATGGTTATTGTATGCATATATGTATTTTTCTCCGTCATGCTGTATTTTCTCTGTTGTGCCTTAACCTTACATCTGACTGTATTGTTATTGCCGTCCATATCCGATTATGTCCAATGTCCGTTGTGCCTTAACCTTACATCTGACTGTATTGTTATTACCGTGCATATCTGATCATGTACATTTCTCCTTGTGCCTTAACCTTACAACCGACTGTATTGTTATTGCCATATATATCTGATTATGTATACCCTACTTTGAACGTAGTAAGTGTCGTCAAAATTCCCTGTATATCTGTAGTACTTATATGATGTATGTAAACATGAGGTTAACCGTTACCTGGGGTCCGGTGCACTGGACCTCAGCTCTTAACATAGCGTCAGGATTAGGAGGAACGAGGACAAAGGAGAAAGGCAAGCAGGCCGCATAGAGACCCGGCTGAAGACATTCCTCCGTTGTTATATACTTTTGTAAACACTCGGTACAATGTATTGTTACTGTAAACAGCCAGACTTACGGCATTTGAAATATATGTATCAGTTACTCAATTGCTCCGATGCTCTACTCTGATGAAAAAAAAATATACTGCTTTTGGAAATGGGATGTTACACAAAGTGTCTGTTTTATCACGTTCAAGCATCCATTATTTGAGAACATGATTTGCACTATAAGAAGAAAAAGAAATTATTAATATTAAATTAAGGCGAAGAAGGACGAGTTAGGTAGCTAGATATGACATTGGTAAGAGACAAAGAAACAAAAGATTTTAGTGGAAAAACTATTCACAGATTAGATATGTGTATAATAATTCCTATAAAGTTGTCCTTTTTGGCCTCATAATTTAAACCTGTTCACATTTTGATCTGTATATCACTTTTATAAAATACGAATTGAATAGTGATTAATTAAACTAATCTTCATCATTTTCTAATAACAGACTTGAGGCGTAAGTGGTCGCATAAGATGCACGAGCTTTGTCTCTGCCACCTCATAGTAATTGTCTCTCCTTGTAGAAAAAATTATTGTAATGTATAAAATAAAGGAAAATAATTGAGGAAATGATAGAAAAATTACCAAGTGAATTGTAAAACTTTATTGACAATAACAGTAATGACATTAACAAAAATAGTACAACAAATAACAACTTATTTTGTTGGAAAGTCATTTTGAAGTGCAAGTCATAATTTTTTTAGATTTTTTAAAAATAATTGAAAAGAAAGCCTTATGACTATTTAAGGATAAATTTTGGTATAGAAAAACATTGGATCCATAGAAACTCACTTGTAATAAAGAAATAGTAAATTTTTTTCTTTATTATAAGGTATTGAATGAAAATGTGTTTGGTCATTTTTATAAGGTACTCCTTCCGGTCCTAATTATAGAAACACTTTTATAGTGCAAATGGAATTCAATTTAAATATTATATTGAATGTAATGGCAGGGGATAGGAGTAGTCTAGTGCTGTGGAGAAGCTGTGTGTATTTTTGTATTGATTGTGGCGTCACCAACTACAACATAACTTTTCCTATACATTGCAAATGACGTTTGTTTATTGTTGTTTAATCAAAGTGGGGTTTTATTATTCTGAAGATTAAAGTGGCAGGTTAGTATCTTGAAAAGTGGGAATATTAAAGCGAAAGGGTTGGCAGCATGCATATAATATATATTTGCTTATCAGAGCGTTTTTTCAAACTTGATTCTACGGTTTAGGTAGAACCTAGAAAATTGTGTGACAATCATTTGAAACAATGAATTAGTTTTTGATTGGTGCATTTATGATTAGATATATTCACCGTTTTAAGCAATAAAGGTTAATAGATTAGGTTAATAACTGTTTATTGTTATTCTGATCAAAAAAACCAAACTGTTTAATGTTTGAATAAATGGAAGGGGTTGGGACATGGACTTACAAATACTAATGCAATGTACTTTCCCGCAAGGTAAATTTGAAAACCTCAAGAAACAAACATGTATTGAAAGGAAATGATTTATTCAAATTTTAATTGAACCATATTTAATTTTTTTTCCTCAAATAATCCAGTACTTGAATCATGCTTATTTGAATCAATATGATTTTTCCGAGAAAAAAAAATCAATATGATTCAATTAAAATATTATTACAAAAAGTAGAAGTAGCAGGTAATGAATTGAGCATAATATGATTGAATTAAAATATTATAAATAGAAAAGGTAGTAGTAGCGAGGTAATGAATTGAGCATAACGTGTCATCATATTGAAATAATGGATTAATATTAGGTGGAACGTGAAAAAGAACTTTGTTTTTGTTTTTTTGTTTCCACGGGTGCAATTTATATTAATCTACTACCACGTTTGAAATCCAAAACCTACTAAAGGTGACAATGATTTATTTCTAAGGCACACAATAGCATCCAAAACCTACCTACTAAAGATGACAATGATTTATTTCCAAGGCACACATGGAATTGAATAATTGATTGGATAAACCTGTTCTTTATATTCGTGAAATAAATAAATAAAAAAAGTATAGACAATAATCGAAGATAAAGAAAACGCAGTAGTAGGTAAGGGAGAGTTGAAATTCGCTACACAGTAAAAGAAACATCACAGTTTTTCAAATTTAGTAATTCACCATCAAATTTAGTTTATATTAGGACAAACAAATATATTTATAAACAAATATATTATGACAAACTAAAGAATAGCTTTGTCGAAATGAATCATATTTATGTAGTGCACTATAATGTTAGTGAATCATAATGTGAAAAAATATTATATAACGTAGTTGGTTAATTTTTTTTTTTTTTAAAAAAAAAGATAGATTGATGTGAAATGTCTGGTAATACCAAATATATATAAATAAATCGATTAAGCGCATTAATGTCACCTTTAATTTAAATGACAACATCAATAGTTTCAGGCTAAGTCTGTTCTCATATTTCTTAGTTTCCCTCTGCAGTTGGGAAAATAAAAAATGAATCAATCAGAGTTATTAATTTTGTCGATTTTGAATGAACAAAATTTTAATTATAAATCAACTAAACACAGTAGCAAATATATATGAAGTAAGTTATAGAGTGCTTTTGGACAAAATTGAGATTGTAGAGTGGTTGTTGACAATTATAAAGTTGTCGGGATGTATATAATCTATTCATCTAAATTTTCACAGGGACAAATATGATTGCATGTGTTATTTAATTTATTTTTTTATTTTTTTTAATACACGTGGCAAGCATAAGCTTGAATATCATAATACAAAGGTTAAGGACTAGTTGTCTCATACTGAAAGGAATTCTTCCCCATATGGGTAGCATTTTATTAATTCTCATTTCAAGCTAAGCTTGCCGTATGTATTTGGAAAAAAAAGGTTAAGGACTAGTTACATCCCCAAAGACAGGTTGTCTAACATAAACCGATCCCTACATTGAAAGATGGTCATTTCTTTTCCTGTTTGATTGTCTTGAGAGGCTTGGTGGCTGACTTTGCTGGAGATGTTGGTGCATATGCAATAGTGTGTTGAAGATTGAAAAATATAATTCGTGTACGCGATTGAAAAATTTGTAGACATATTTGTTAGATATCTAATGTTGTGAAATTGTCAACAATGCAATACAACCAACATTGGGTAACAAAACTTTAAAAACTTATTGAAAGATGGTAATTTCTTTTTCCTGTTTGATTGTCTTGAGAGGCTTGGTGGCTGACTTTGCTGGAGATGTTGGTGCATATGCAATAGTGTTTGAACATATAATTCGTGTAGGGTTATTTTGTATATTAATTATATTTATAACAGCGAATTTCATATTTACAATAGAAAAATATGAAATATCAGGATTACAACAGGAAAGTCATATTTGAAAGAGAAAGTGCCATATGTGGAAAAATTAGTAATATATTAATAAATTATTATAATATTATATAATATGTAATATTAATAAATAATAATATAAACATATAAAATAATGAAAGTGGAGACAGGGCAGGTGAAGTGGTGAAAAATTCTTGTTGGGAAATTGCTATCTCCACGCAAGCTTTTCAAAACACCTAACGGAACATCACATTGAATATTTGACAAATACCTACATACTACTACATATGCTTTTCCATTATTCTTCTTTCTCATTTATGATTCGTCTCACTTCCTTCTCTTCTTCTTCACAGCTCCAGAGATGAGAACGGACCGGATGCTTCTTATCTTGTTGTTCTTCACAAATACCGCGATGAGAACGGACCGGATCCATCTGCTTTTTGAACCGAAACACCTTCTCTTTTGTCCGTCTCTTTGAATCTACGAGAAAGGGACGGTGGAGGGCAGAGGAGAAGTCGAGTCAGCTGAGAACCGGTCATTTTTTGAAGCGAGGAGCAATAATGAAGACTCGATCTAGTTGCAGCGGTGTGAAAGAACTCGCTGCTGATTCAATTTAAAACTCGCCGACGAAATGAAATGTTTACTTTCATTCCTACTGATACATGGCGTCAGCTGGTGTATGGACTTACTACAGGTGGTCACTCTGCTGTCGGCGTCGCGACCTGGAGGCTTATTATAGGTGGTCTTCCTACAGTGGGCGTCGCGTCGTACTGTTAAAGCCACAGTGGAAGCATGTTAGTACAAGCAGTGGTTGAAGTTAGCTACAGATATACAGAAGTTGCTTCGTGATCGTTTTGCAATTGAAGACATGTTGAGAGCGGTAGAAGATAAAGAAGCACCTCTATAAGAACTTTGAATTCGTTCAGACCCAGAAGAAATGTATAGGCGGCAAGATAAAATGCACAGAATAGCTGGAGCAGAGAGCGGTTGAGCTATACACCGTAAACGGTGCAGATAAGCTTGTACAGAACCCAGGACTCTTGCTTGTGATGACTGTCTTGATTGTCCTCCTCCATTAGCTACCACCCAAAACTGTAAAAGCCTCTTGCACTGTGTTAAAATGCAAAACTCTGCATGTAATGGGTGATTATATATTGGAATATTGAAATTTGAATTGAAAAAATGGAAATGGAAGATTTATTTGTTTCAGGAAATTTGCTGGTCGGAGGGGTGTTATTTATGGAAGGGTGAAGATTGGTAAATTTGAAATTTGAAATGGAAAGAAAAAAAGGCGGCAACAGTAGGTATAATGAATTTTGTGTGTCAAGTTAAAAGAGTGTAGTATTTTGAATATGTTAAAATTTGAAATTTGAAATTGAAAACCAATATGCTGAACACATCATCTTCAACACTTATTCATCTCTACATGAAGCCCAAAATTGACCTGAACTGTTTAGCTGATACTATTGTTAACAATAGTGTTTTGTGAGAGGGTATACAGTGAATGGCTTAATCTGCTATTCCTTTTAAGTGTATATTGATGATATATATATATATACTATTTAATATATACAGATAAACTATTTAACATATTTTTACTACTCCCTCAACAATTTTTATAAGATAGCAATAAAAGAATTACGTTGATACAAATGTTAATTAAAATTGGTTAAAGATAATAAATATGTAAAAAATACAACTCGTTTTCCAAAAACACAGTTATTTATAAAGAAGGTGGGTGGGAGAGAGATTGAGTGGAAAAAATGATGAGAGAGAATGAGTGGGAAAAGTGAGGAGAGAGACACACAATTAATGGAGAGTAAAAATAGGAAAAATGAATTAAATATTTAGACATCTCCAAATGGTATCTTATAATTTAGTAGAGCCCACATTTAGTGCTTGACAATGTCTCAAATATGTATCATTCCAATAGAAGGATACATGTGTTTAGCAAAAAAATGGGATTTTATAAAAAGGAATATACCTATTTAAACAATTATATCTTAAAAAAAGGAACGGAGGGAGTACTAATAAGGTTTTCCAAATAGTCATTAAAAAATGTTTCAGTTTGAGAAAAGACACTTTTGTCACTGCTAACCCAAACAGTTACTCTAATTTTTATCTTATCAAAAGTTTGTAAAACATGATATTAAAAAACCCCACTTTTACGCCGCTAATCAAACACATTGGACGGTCCAAATAAGTGCTTATCATTTGGTGATAAGCACCAAAACTCAATCCTAGTCAAATATTGAATTTTCCTAACTCTTTGAAATTTCATATATCTCATTGAAACTAAAAAAATATGGTTCAAAGTTCTATTTAAGAGCTCATGAAAATATCTTTCTAAGAAAAATTTGTTCTTTGTTCTTTAACACAGCTTTTCCAAAAATCTTCTCTTCCCAAACTGCAAAGTGACATTAAAAAATCTTTTTCCACATTTTTGGGTCAATTTCAAAAAATCACATCTCTAGTACACGACTAAAAAAGTATGATTTAGGACTGATTTTTAAACTTCGAATGTTTACTATTTCTCTACCAACTATAACGACCTCAGTCACTCGTTTGCTCCATTTTAAAAACAAAAATAGAAAAAGTCTGGTGTTTGCATGAACGGAAGATGAATAAGAAAAGTCTTCTTTTAGAAAAGAAGGACGTGGTTAAGAAATCTCCCTTATTAACATAATATTTTTGACTTGGTGAACAATTGACTTTTTTGGAAACATTCTTGGAAAATTATGACTAAGAATAGTTTATTAGTGTATATATAAATATACCAACAATAAAAACATTTATTAAAATAAAGGGAAAAACAGTAAAACACTTCTCATGTTGTAGGAGAAGTGTATTCTCATGTCACACACACATGAAATGGTGGGACCCACACACACACACATATATATATGTGGGTCCCACCATTTCATGTGTGTGTAGGAATTTTCTTCTTCTCATGCAACATGAGAAATTAAACCCCTAAAATAAAACAATTTCGATCTTTGTCATATATTTAAATTATTTTTATATATATTATTTATGTTACTAAAGTATTTTATTAATTATCCTTGTATTATTTTATAATTGTTTTATGTTACATAATGTTCCACTTATTTTGTACACACACACGTGGGTATTATTGTAATTTTTGATGATTTATTTTTATTCTTTGTCTACTTAAAATTTTGGATGATTTCTTTACACACTACACCTGTCTATTATTGTAATAAAATTGACTAAATTGTAATTTATTTCTTTTGATTTAAAATATGAACTTCAAATTAACCAATATAGTAGCAGAACCCAAGACGAAAAAAGAAAAGATTTACATATATTTTCTCAATGCATCCAAAACTTTAGCGCATTTTGTGGTGTATTCAACACCTTAAAATATTTTTCAGGTGTTTCTAGCACATTAAAATATTTTTCTGCCTTGGTATTATGGATGCACCAAATGCTATTTTAAGGTGTTGGAAAAAATAGTATTTCAGAAAGCTGTATACCACACAAAATATCTAAGGATATTGAATGCATTTGGAAAAAAAAAAAAAATACTTCAAGTTATTGAATTAAACCATAATTAAATGATGAAAAGATATAATTTTTTTTCGTTTACAAGGAGCCAATCATCAACGATCAGCTATCACTGGGACAAGCTCGTACTCTTCCAGCTCCCTCAGCATCCTCACGCAGAAGGATCTGCATACCCTCAGGTGGAAGGCTCAGCACATGAAGCCCGACGTCCAACATCAACGCATGCATGGGAGGCAAGAAAATCAGCACACTAATTCCCCTCCCTATACACATGGCTCACTGATACTTGCCATTCTCTCGATAAAAAGCTTCTAATCTGCCTTAAAAGACTTGTGTTGCCACTTGAGCTTTCGACTGAGCTTTTGATTAATCCCACAGCCACCAGGCAATCGACCTGTACCACAATCTCCTTGAAGCCGGACCTCCATGCAAACTCCAAACCATCCAACAGAGCCCATAGTTCTGCTTTTAGAGACGAGCATATACCAATATTACGACAGCACCCACCTAACCATCGTCTAGACGAATCCCGGATTACGCTACCAGCCCCTGCGTGCATAGAATCCTGTTTCTTAGCCCCATCACAATTCAGGGCAACAGTCATAGGAGGTGGTTTGATCTACTGTACAACCCGGCAGACCCTTGGTGCCCTTCCTTGGCCCTCCTGAGCCCTCATCCCAGCTTGGACATTGAATTGCCCAAGACGGCGCACCTCCCTGGCTAAGGTGTGGCACTGAATATGGGAGTTCTGAAAGAGTGCCTTATTGCGTGCACCCCAAAGCTTCCAACACAGAATACTAAAGATACTCGCCCAGCCTACCCGTCCATCCTCCATATGGTTCCGCTGGATTAAGTTCCTAAGCAACCAAGATCTGACGTCCCCCTGAACAAACAGATTTAAATGGTCCACCGACATGAATTGCCTCCACACCGTCCTTGCATACCTACACTGCCTCAGGACGTGGTCCGCATCTTCTGCTGCCTCTCCACATCTCCCACAAATATCAGATTCGGTCATGGGTCATCGGCAACGCACCACGTTGGTAAGTAAATTATTGCGCGCAGCAAGCCAAAGGAATACCCAGACACGTTGTGTTCCTTCCCACTTCCAAATCACTTCCCACAAGCGGTCACGATCACCCTCGGTCACACCTACGAGCATATCATAGGCAGAGTTGACTGAAAATTCTCCATCCATTGAGTAGTCCCAAAAACAGGAAGCGTCGACCTCACCACTCTTAGGAGGCTTACAACCCGAGATTAGCAAGCAAACATGGTCTGGGATGACACCACGTATAAGATCCCACTTCCACCCACCATCGGGGGTAGCAAAGTAGCTCACCGGCAATGCTTCCTCTCCCTCGGAAATCTCTCTAAACGCCAAAAGCTTTAACGGTCCCACTTCTGGCACCTAGTTATCGGACCAGAACCTGATGTGGGTCCCATCCCCTAACTCCCACCGTGTACCAAGGTCAACCTCCGGCCACACCTTTTGCAAGTGTCTCCATAAATAAGAGCCTCGTCTGGAAAGCCTTGTTGGGCCCTTATAATCCTCCCAACCATACTTTTTCCTTAATACATTCACCCATAGTAGCTCAGGACAAGAGTGCATCGCGAACCCAACCTTAAGGAGGAAAGCCTGATTCTGTGTTGCCAATCATTTAAATCCACAACCACCTATTGCTACTGGGTTACACATCTCCTCCCAAATCACCAAGCTCGTCCTTCTTTCAGCACCCACTCCCCCCATACAAAGTTACGGATATGACGCTCAATACGCCGGGACAATCCCGCAGGCAAACTGGTAGTTTGCATGGTATAAGAGGGAATGGCGCATAGCACCGACTTCGCAAGTGTAATTCGCCCAGCCAACGAGAGTGTTTTTGCAGCCCATCCTGACAATTTATTTCTAATCTTTTCCTCCAGATACTCATATGTTCCCACCCTAACACGCTTATGAAGCAGCGGGGCACCAAGGTACATCCCAAGATCCTCCGTTCTTATGAAGCCTAATTCCTGACTGATCCCTTCCTGAATGTGTACTGGAACATTTTTAGAGAAGAAAATTGCAGATTTAGAGCAGCTGATTTTGTGACCTAAGCTAATGCAGAAATAATCGAGAACTCTGTTTATTAGTTGCACCTGAGAACTGGCAATGGAACTAAATAGCACTAAATCATCTGCAAAGAATAAGTGGGACAAAGGAGGTCCACTTCTGCCCATGCAAATCGGGTTCCACAATTTCGCCCCTACTTTCTGCGAGATAACTTGTGACAAGCGTTCCATACATAGCACAAAAATATATGGAGACAAAGGGTCCCCTTGTCTAATACCCCGTGAAAGATAGAACAATTCCGATCGATTGCCATTCCAAACAACCCTCATACTACAAGTGGAGATACAAGTCATGACCGTCTTCACAAAGATAGTAGGACATCCCACATCAAGGAGCGTGTCCTCAATAAAATCCCACCTAAGGCGATCATGTGCCTTTTCCAGATCCACCTTTATGGCCATCCACCCTTTCACCCCTTTCTTTAGTCGCATTGAGTGGATCAGTTCCTGCGCAATGATAATGTTGTCAGTAATCTGCCTTCCTGCCACAAAGCTAGATTGACTGGGAAGTACTAAGCCAGGTAACCACTGTTTCAGGCGATTGGCTAGAACCTTTGTAATGATCTTATAGAGTGTGGTGCATAAACTAATAGGTCGAAAATCCTTAATGAGCTTCGGAGCCGGAACCTTGGGGATAAGAGTTATAAGGGTTTCATTAAGGTTGGGGTCAATGACACCCTCATTAAAACAACGAGATACCATATCGAATATGGACGACCCCACGGTCTGCCAAAGATGCTGAAAGAACGCCACGTGCAGGCCATCAACCCCAGGAGCCTTGAGAGGCTTCATCTGAAAGAGCGCTCTATGCACCTCACTCATAGTTATTGCCGAGTCAAGAGACTGGGAAAAGGCCATTGTAGGGGCTGGAAAAACCCTTGCTAGGGTACAACGGGACTACGCCATCCTCCTCTCTAGTATAAAGTTTTTTGTAATATTGAAGCGCCCACTCTCGGAGGGTCACACCATTGGAACACCACTCTCCCTGCTCATCTTTTAGTGCACTAATAATTTTCCTCCTTTGTTTTTGGGTGGCTTTCGCATGATAGTATGCCGTATTGCGATCTCCAAATCTAATTCAGTCACATCGAGCTCGTTGTACCCATGTTAGATGCTCTTGTTCACTAATTACCTCGAATTCCTTGCACAGCTCTGTTAGTTCTCTATGTGTTTTGATGATAACTGACAATTGTAAACGCAAATTAAAATGTGTTTTGGTAAGTTGAGAAACTTGCTGACAAGTGAATACTCGAGTATTGGTTTCAATACTCAAGTATTGAGTTGACAGAGAATGACTCACTATCACAATATTGTCAATACTCAAGTATTCCCATGAATACTCAAGTATTGAAGTTACAGAGAGCATTCCAAGTTTTTCACAATGAGTCAATACTCAAGTATTGGTTTCAATACTCAAGTATTGAGTTGACAGTGAATGGTGCATTCTCACAAAAATGAGCAATACTCAAGTATTGGTTTCAATACTCAAGTATTGAGTTGACAGTGAATGGCTCCTTTTTCACAAAGAAGAGCAATACTCAAGTATTCCCATGAATACTCAAGTATTGATGTCACAGAGAGCATTCCAAGTTTTTCACAAAAGTTCAATACTCAAGTATTAGTTTGAATACTCGAGTATTGATCATACAGAGACTCTCTCACAAAAAAAGGCAAAATTATCAATACTCAAGTATTCATTTGAATACTCAAGTATTGGTTATACAGAGAGTCACCAAAGTATTCCAACATGTGAATACTCGAGTATTGGTTTGAATACTCAAGTATTGGACAAACATAAAGTTTTCAAACTTTACACATGTTTATGAATACTCAAGTATTGGAATGAAAACTCAAGTATTGAAATGACAGAGACTTCACAAATATTGAAAATAGTTCAATACTCAAGTATTGGTTTGAATACTCAAGTATTGGACAAACATAAAGTTTTCAAACTTTACACATGTTTATGAATACTCAAGTATTGAAATGAAAACTCAAGTATTGAGATGACAAAGACTTCACAAATATTGAAAACAGTTCAATACTCAAGTATTGAGTTGAATACTCGAGTATTGACCATACATAAAGGTTTGCTATTTCCAAGTGATTTGAATACTCAAGTATTAAAGAGAATACTCAAGTATTGACTTGGAAAATATTTCACAAAGTTTTCAAACAAATTCAATACTCAAGTATTGAGTTGAATACTCGAGTATTGGGCATACAGAGAGCTTGGCTCTTTTTCAAATATTTTGAAAACTCAAGTATTGATTTGAATACTCAAGTATTGAAGTTTTGGGCTTAAACTTATTTTCACATAAAAAGTTCAATACTCAAGTATTGGTTTCAATACTCAAGTATTGGTCCTACTCAAAGAAATTGTCCAACGCTCAAATCATGTAGTGCCTTCTCTGGAAGATGAATACTCAAGTATTCACATTAGTGCACAGTGACATACTCAAGTATTGAAGAACATACTCAAGTATTGGTCGCGAGTTTCGAAAATCAAATTGAACGAATTTGTGAAAACCTCTTTGCTTGATCTCAATACTCATCATTATTATTCTCTGTATTCCCAGATATGTTTAACCACTTTGTAAGTGAGTTTCAGCTTGTTTAGAGGAGATCAAATGAAGATTTAAAGCAAAAGCAAAAAGCATGTCAGAACATTAAATGTTGAACCCATAAAGTTGCATACTTTTGGGTAATCCCTCTGCACACGCTTACAAAGGATTAATGTCTTCCTACCACATCCAGTAGCTACTATTCCAACGGATTAATATTCAAGAAGTCAACTCTGATCTTCTGTACAACTGGATTAAGTGAAGAGTAGAGAGAAAAACTCCAAAATGCCTCCAACACTAGATTAATGCACCAACGGTCATAATGGAGCTTGCAACGGATCTTTAATGCTCTCTTAGTATAAATAGAGTAGCATTCAATTTCTCTCAAAAACTAGGACTATAGAAAACGAAAATCATTCAAGTTTCCAACTACTCTTGAGTTTTCTTGTATAAAGTATCTGTTGATACATTAAGCTTCAATGTTTATCATTATCTACTCTTAGAGAGAGTTTTTTGATTGTAAATCATTTATTGTAAAGGAATCACCAGTCAGGGGACTTGGTGATTGGGTTCATTGATTGCAACTTGTAAGGGGGAGTAAGTTCTAGTGAGAGAATTACTCTTGAGTATAGAGTGTGTATTCAATTGAGATAGTGAAAATCCCAGAGAGTCTGGGGACTGGACGTAGGTCAAGGGATTGGACCGAACCAGTATAAATCCTTGTGTCTTGCTCTTCTACCCTCTACTTAGTTCATCTCTGTTTTTAGTGTACAAAAATAGAGTAAGCTGAAAAAGTTTTTAAAATCCCCAATTCACCCCCCCTCTTGGTGATTTAGCTCCACTTTCAAGCTCCCTTTCACTTGGTCTAGATGCACCGATGAGTGGGTCTCCTGCGCTTTCTGAATCCCCTCAAGCCTCGCCACTACTCGGCGTTTGCGAGCCATGATGCTGCCAAAGACCTCCTGATTCCATACCTGGGCCGCTTCGATGAACTTCCTAACATTCACAGTGATGGAGTCAGCGATGTTCCAACTGTTCCGAACAACACTGGCAAAAGATGTCGAAGTCTCCCATGCCGCCAAGTACCAAAAGCGCCGAACCTGAGAATGGTTATGAGAGTTCTTAGAGACTTGTATACACAACGGCTGATGGTCCGACTTAATTTTCGGGAGATGCTTAACAACAGTAGCAGAGAATACATTAAACCACGCGTGGTTACACAAGGCACGGTCCAACCTCTGTAGTAGCTTACCCCGCCGCCAAGTAAACTTTGGCCCTAAGAACCCCATATCCAGGAGTCAACTGTTAAAAATGAAGGTTCGAAAGAGCTCACACCCTCGTGCCCTACTCTCCGACCCTCCCGCACGGTCACCTGCATTAAGAATAGAATTGAAGTCGCCTGCCAGCAGCCAAGGTCCATTGACAAAACCTGCAATATCCGCTAAGGATTGCCAAAGATCCTTCCTCAGAGATGGGATTGGGCTTCCATACACCGCTGTGATATAGAAGGATGTATTGATGCTCTGATGCGTAACCTTGGCATGAATGAATTGCTGATGACACACCTCAACCGAGACCTGCAGAGCCTCCTTCCATAACACCCATATACCACCAGAGAAGCCTCTCACCTCCAATCTATAGGATCGGTCAAACCCCGACCTAGCAATAAACCTATCGGCTTGTGGACCAGATATCCAAGGCTCTAACAAAATTACCATATTTGGCTTATGAGAAAGCAATGGCTTCTTATTGTAATAGCCATTTTCTTCGTCATGATATAAAATACGGAAAGGGAAATCGTACAGCAACCAACCACTAATACAAAATTGCACCAAAGACCAGTTCTTCACTTCCTTCTCAAACATATAATATTGGTCATAAAACCACAAGGTCCAAACTCGTAAATACAGAGAATTAAAAGAGTTATAGCTAGAGATAGGCATGAAGAAAGGGTCACAACTTTGATCATATCTCCAATATAATGAATGGAGAAAGAAGTTGCAGGTGAAGAAAAATACTACTGAGTCTTTATTTGCTTCTTCATTCCTGCAAGCAAAATTAAAGTGATAAGAAAAGTATCGTTCCCACGAGGACTTTGTATCACAATCTCAGTTAAGCGTTAATTTTACGATTTCATTTAAGTTGAGCAAACCAAATTGAATTTAATTAAAATAAAATAAAATCAAAACAAACAAACTACCACAATAATAAAATGAGCAACCCAGAGTCACTAATCCCTTATTAGTTTCATAAACCTTGCTTTCACTAATTTAATTAGCCTTCATATCAATTGGGTTAATCTCAAGTATAATTAGTTATAAGTGCCTGTCGGTCCACTTACAACCCTCTCTTGAGTATAATTAGTTATGTCTAACATAATTACTCAAGAGGCAATAAATCTCGAACACACTCCTCAACAATTATATGGGGCTATTAGGTATATGTCTATCCTAATCGCAAATTAAATCGTAATCTAATCCCATATTACTTAATCTTAGAGCTTAATTAAAATTTTCTTCGTCAAGGTAAATCTTAATTCTCAAATTCATATTCAGTGATGATCAGACACTAAATAGATAAAGCTAAACAAGATTAGGTAACCAAAATTAATATTAATTATAACTAAATAGTAAAAACAAAGTCTAATCCACTCCTATAAGTTAATAGCTACTCTAGGTTGCAAAGAAAAATTAGTCAAACATGGCTTTAACTAACATCCGAACAGACAAACCACACAAAATCGAGTTCAATAAGAAAAATAAAAATAAAACCAAGGCAAAAGTCACGACCTCCCTTTCCAAAGGGCGTGTAGACGAGGCTCGCCGGCGACCGTGGTGAGAAGGAAGCCGCCGGCGAGAAAGGAAGAAGAAGGTCGAAGTTCGAACTGCGCCGCTCTTTGCTGTTCTCCCGTTCACTGTGCGTCTCCTCTGCACCTTTTTCCCCAAATGCCCAGCGAGAGTGATTTTTTCCAAGTTGTGGTCCTTTGTTCCCAGCGAGAATGAATCAATAAATGCCGCCTCTGATTCCTTTATTCCCCCAAAAAGTGCTACTGTGCGTATTTCCTTTTCGATTAGGTCTTTCTTTCTTCATTCAATTTTATGGGGCCCACTTGTCTATTAATTCCTCTCCAATTGTGTATCTGTGCGTTTCCAACTCAGCATATTCTTTCTTTTTCCAAAGCCCATTGTGTAGCTTTTAGGTCTTTTCTTTGATTCAAATCCACCAGCCCAATTCATTCAATCTCCAAAGTCCAAATAGTGCCCATCTATTAATTCAATCCAAATCAATTGCCAAAAGGTTCCGTATGTGGCTGTGCAAACAAAAAGAGGAATTAATAATAATAATAATAATAACTGATTTTTATTTTTAAACTACTCATTACTATTATTTATTTCCTAAACTCAAACTTTTATTTTAAATTGAAATCCCCCAAATAATGCATCCAAATTGATATCTCTTAAAATCTCAATAAATTAGTAATAATGACTTCTCAAATATATCAAAATATATCTTAAATCTATTAAAAACGGAAAGTCATCACACCCCCACACTTGCATCAAATCTTGTCCTCAATATTTTTAAATTCTAAAACAACAAAATTCAAGAAAACCATGGAAGCAAGATTTTTAAAGCAAGCACTATAAAATTGTAATCAATTCAAATATTCAAGAATCAAATTTTCTTAGAAATCTTTTCCACCTTCCAAAAATGCAAGTAGCAAGACAATTGATTTGGCAAAGATAAATCACAATAAAATGTCTCTCACAAGTCAAGTGTTTACACTCATCTCTCAAAATATTCAAGGGCTTTTGTTTAACTCAATTCCACCTATTGCAATTTATCTACCATAAGCTTGTTTATCATCTCAATCTCCACTTTACACATTATCCAATTGCACATTCAAATCAAAAGGAGTTTCTCAAGGTTTTAATGATCAAGGTAGGATAATGAAATGAAAGTGATCAAATGGTATGGGAGAATACTTTAATTTGTGCCAAGTAATTCAATGAAATTCATGATGAAGAATGAAGGAATACCCACCAAGAGAAAACAAACTTACTAACACTATATATAAACAACCTTTATTCTGTTGATCTCAACAATCTTTTTCTTTTTCTCATATATTCCTTTGTTTCTATCTTTCTTTCTTTTCTTTTCTTTTCTTCTCTCTCTCTCTCTCTCTCTCTCTCTCTCTCTCTCTTTCTTTTCACTATATACACATACTCTTATAGTGTTGACTTTCTAACTCCTTCACTCTTTTAAATTGGATCACTTAGCACTCACTAAAGTTATAAAAATGAATGGGAAGAAAAATATATAAAAGTTGCATATCTCAAACAAAGGGCTATTTATTCTATGCAATATTTTTTGTTTGTAGAAAATAAAGAAAATAAAAATAAAGGCTCAAATGGGGTAAAGGAAAGATTTTCATGTGATAAGGATGGACATTTGGCCGAACTAGCTATGAAATGATGCCTAAATCATCTTTGTGCATGCAAAGGAATTTCAAATTTCAAAAGAGATTCAAGACAAGTTCTAGAGATGAAATCACAATAGGTGTACTCCCTCTTAGAAAGATGAAAATTAAGGCTCAAATTCCTCACAAGTTCTTTGACATCCTAAAGTAAAGTACCCAAACCAAATCTTTACCTCTTTACTAACATTCAAAGAACATAGAATCAATTTCTAATCAAATTCACTCCTCTTCATGTTCAAATTAACCCAATTGTGTTAATGCTCACGAATAAAATTCAAACTTCCATAATTTTTTTTTAAAAGAAAATCTGAGGACAAAGAAAGTCATATAAAATCCATGATTCCCTCACCCCCACACGTAAATGTCACATTGTCCTCAATGTGAACAAGTAACAACAAGTAATGGAAGTGAAGAGCAACCATATATAAGTGTAAGGGTAACATCAATTTCAGAGATTTCAAATTTTCACCAATTAAACAACTCAAGTGCTAACAACTATACAATAATCATCACAAACATATTCAACTAAGACCAGCACTCATTCCCAAGCAATATATCATCAACAATCAAATAGAACAAATCAAAGAAAAGTAGAAGAAAACTCCCCTATTTGTCCTTGACTTGCACTCTCAATCCTTGCTATCAAAGTGAAACACATCATCAACAACTCAAAGAAAAGTAGAAGAAAACTCCCTTATTTGTTCTTGACTTGCACTCTCAATCCTTGCTATCAAAGTGAAACACATCATCAGGAGCTTTCAACAGTCCTACAAAAGCAAATAAAGCATCAAATCATTCCTTGGGTTGCCTCCCAAGAAGCGCTAAGTTTAAAGTCTTCAGCCAGACTTTTAAAAACAACTTCTAATCATAAGTATCAAACACCATAATTACCTTGTCTTCATTCCTTTTCAAGCAACAAGGTATCACACACAAAAATTGATTATTCAAGTTAATTACTTGTACTTCCCTAATCATAGACAATCTTGGAGTACAAGTATTCACTGAATTCAAATGAAGCACAACATGTATCTTTGAAAATAAACATAGGCACTTCCAAGAATTTAGAGCATCCAACAAAATCCACTTGACTCTCATCAGTAAGAGTCAACACTTCAATAGGAGAGTGATGAGCAACAATAATTGGGACATCTACATCAATTTGATCACCAAAATCACAATCCTTAGGCTCCACAACCGGAACCTCTTCTAGACACTCATTATTCTCATCTAAATCAATTTCAAGCTCACCATCACTTTCTACATTATCCACTATTTCATGCAATTCCACACCTTCAACTTTTTCACAACAATTATTATCAGCAGAAGATGTAGTTATCAAGCTTAAGGAATTATCTTTCCCTATACTCTCAAGAGTTGAAACAATCTGACTCGCACATACCTCAATATTTTGGACATTTTCCCCAATATTTTGGACATTTGACTCAACCCTCGTGATAAATTCCTTTTGCTCTCTACTAAATCTCTATGATGCTTCCGCACACTCCTCAAGTAATCTTTCTAAATTTGATTTTTCCTTATACTCAATGGTGTGTTCTTCAACATATGGATAAGAGTAAAAAGGAGAGGTATTTTCATGAGAACAATAGACATGTAGATCCCTAAAATTTTGTTGCTCAAAACTTTCACTAGGACAAAATGAATGATCAAAATAAGCTTGGTTCCTAGCAAAATCATCCCCCACAAAATGACTAGTTGTACTATATGGACACTGCTCAGATAAATGATTCCCTCCACAATAAAAACAAGACATGCAAACATATTGAGAAGAATCAACATATGGAATACAACCATCATTTATGCTCCTTTTATGTTGCCAAGATTCATTCAAAGAATTTATAATAGCAATCAGTCCATCTTGTATTGAAGACAAGGAAGCCGCCGGCGAGAGAGGAAGAAGAAGATCGAAAGTTCTGAACCTGCGCTACTGCTCTGTTCTCCCGTTCACTGTGCGTCTCCTCTGCACCTTTTTCCCCAAATGCCCAGCGAGAGTGATTTTTTCCAACTCGTGGTCCTTTGTTCCCAGCGAGAATGAATCAATAAATGCCGCCTCTGATTCATTTATTCCCCCAAAAAGTGCTACTGTGCGTATTTCCTTTTCAATTAGGTCTTTCTTTCTTCATTCAATTTTGTGGGGCCCACTTGTCTATTAATTCCTCTCCAATTGTGTATCGTGCGTTTCCAACTCAAAGATATTCTTTCTTTTTCCAAAGCCCATTGTGTATCTTTTAGGTCTTTTCTTTGATTCAAATCCACCACCCAATTCATTCAATCTCCAAAGTCCAAATAGTGCCCATCTATTAATTCAATCCAAATCAATTGCCAAAAGGTTCCGTATGTGGTCTGTGCAAACAAAAAGAGGAATTAATAATAATAATAATAACTGATTTTTATTTTTAAACTACTCATTACTATTATTTATTTCCTAAACTCAAACTTTTATTTTAAATTGAAATCCCCCAAATAATGCATCCAAATTGATATCTCTTAAAATCTCAATAAATTAGTAATAATGACTTATCAAATATATCAGAATATATCTTAAATCTATTAAAAATGGGAAGTCATCACTTCTCCTTATAAATATCCTTATAAGTTTGTTCATAAACTTACAAACACACAGAGTATTAAAAGAGAGAGAGATATATATCAACACACACAAGTACAAGATGAAAGCTGTGTACTTGGTTGTTAGTCTCTTGGCATTTGCTTCGGTTCATGTGCTCGCATATGACCCAAGTCCTCTTCAAGATTTCTGCGTTGCACTCAACGACCCAGTTACTAAAGGAGGTAAACACACGAGTTAACTCAATGACTCAAGTTACTCGGTTACTCTTTATTGCCACTTGAAATGTCCAAACTTCTCACTTTTTTTTAAAAAAAATTTATAACTATATCCTACATCAAATATTGAGTGTCATTTTGAAATCTTGTCGGGGAAAAGTGAATTTTTGAATAAATAAATAAATAAGCCCAACTTTACAATTTTTTTTTTTAAAAAAAAACATTAAAAAATTGTATGAGCACCATTTTTTGTTCATAAGATATCAAAATAAAAATATTAGTCAGTTTATCTAGAATCTAATTAATGATCAATAAGAAGAAAAAAAACATTTGAGAAGTTGGGACATGTTAAAAAGAATTAAAGAATAGGGCATTAATAACTTCGAACCTTCTGTAGGAAGCAAATTATGCTACTAATCATATGGCTATTGAGGCTTTTAGACTAATTTTATATTTTTTATTAATGCAAGGTCCCAAATTTCCTCTCTCTACCCATTGCAGCAATATCCTTTTTCTCTCATTCTCCACGGTGGGACCAAAAGCAACTAAAAGTTGCTTCTGGCTGATCCCACGATTAGGACCTAAAGCAAGATTATAAAAAAGCTATGCTAAATATGTTTGTATTACGCTAGGGATAGTACATTTTTCTATTCACCGCATATGACATTGCTGCCTTTACAAGTTTGACTCCAGTTATATATTTTTGTTTTACAAAACATAAGATTTGATTTCTTAAATTTTGCAGTTTTTGTGAACGGGCAGTGAAAGCTGAGGACTTCTACTTACCTGGATTTGACAAAGTTGGAAACACATCGAAAAACCCAACCGGCTTCGTCGTCAAGTCGGCAGATGTAACCACGTTGTTTGGTTTGAACACTCTTGGAATCTCTCTTGTTCGCATTGATTACGCGCCAAGGGGTCAGAACCCTCCTCACATGTAATACCCGGATATTTATAATATTTCTTAAATATTTCTTTTAAGTCAATGTTATCTATTTAAGATAAGTGAATTTATGGTCTCAAATGTTGAGCATAATTAGTTTATTTCCCAGAAAAAAATCCTGTTAAAATTAGAAGAAAAAAATGTGCCAAAAAGCCAAAGACGTATTTTTAGGGCATAAAATGGCCTGAAAATATTATGATAAATCTTAAAGGACAATGAAATAAATATTAAAAATTAGAGAGAATATTGTTCTTAATTATAGGAATTTCATAAATTATTTCCATAGAGATAGTGAGGGTAAAATTTAATATTATTATAAAAGCACTTTTTGGCCCCAATATTTTTAATATTTTACATGGGATATAAAATACCAATGTCGGTAAAATAGTTGTGAGATACTAATTTATCCTAATTAAGAAAATTATCAGCAATTAGTAAATGACTAATTAGGTAATTATTGACTAATTATTTAGATTAAGTTATGAGTAATTTAATTAACAAATAATTAAATATTAATTAATGGGGGGCCAAAATTTATATATTAAATAATAAATATAATAATTAATACTATAGTGTGAAAAGGGTTTAGGTTATTTTAAATAATATCTCGATATTTATAATTAAATAATAATATATATGGTAAAGAGCCAACATGACATTTGAGAACGGGTAGAAATAAAATCCTACACCAAAATATAGGAACTAAGTCACTAACTTCTGGACTTGTTATAGACAAGTGAAATTTTATCCCGGAGTGAGCTATCTCCGAAGTTATTTTAGAAACCCGTAGGGTACAGGATAAATGAGAAATAGGGCAGATAGCAGAAATAAGACCCAATAGAAAATGAAATAGTTGTGAAACACTAGGAATTAGGTTTCCTAGGTTATGACATATTACGAACCAGCGAATTTTTGTCCAGAAGATGGTGCTATCATAAGTCATTTCCGTAACCGATGGCGTCTGTTCAAAAATGTTTAGCAGGCAACGGAATACCCTTAACGGGATCAAAAATTTAGTTAACCCAAGTGGTTTTAAAGAGAAAGAATAAAAATTCAGTGCCTTGTTCCCGGATTTTTGAGATCCTTCAAGATTACGCGATTAGAAGGCCGAACTTGGAACTTTATCGGTACCGGCTAAAAAAGCAACCAATGACATCACCTGGATGATGTCATCTTTTCCAAGATGACATCATGAAGAGGTCGGCCAAGGCAAGGAAGGGCCAAGATGGATGCCACGTGTCGAAGTGCGATCCAACGGTTGAAAACTGATCTGAAAAAGGCATGAATAGTAACCAAAATTCTTCTATAAATAGCAAGCCCTCCTCTTCACTTTCTCCCACCCAAAAATGCATCTAGAGAGAGTAGAGAGAAGGAAGAGCCTGGAGAAAATCTAGCCGAGCCACAGGTAAGTTCTTCGGTCCACAGTCTTAAGTTCTTTCGGTAGATATAGTAGAAATGCTAGATTTATCTTTAAAATTCCCAGATAGTCTAGATATCATGTTTAGGGGTAAATATGGTATTTATTTTGAAAATATATTGGGAAAAGAGATATATCAAAATTCTGGAGAGATAGAGTCAAAATAGCGAAGCTCTGGCGAAATTTCCCCGATTAGTCCAACTAGGGGCAAAATGGTAATTTGTACCTAAAATACCTGTTTCACCCGCTATCAAAAATTACCGTTTTCCGTAAAAGTACCGAAGTACCGCCGACGAAGGTACGGACACGTATTGTAACCTTAACTCTTATGCTTGTTGTATGATATATGTGATTGCTGTGTTCCTATACTGAGATTCTGCTTTGTTGAAAATGTTGAAATCATGAATACACAGGTTATAGTCTTGATAACACCGTTTAGAGTTTTCCTAGTGCTATGGACACGACTGTACATCGTGGCACCGGAGAGTGTGCAGATTGGGATGACATACATACTGCAGGGGCTGTGTAATGTTATTTCCTGATATGATGAATAGTGTTTTATATTGTGAAATGTTGTGAATATATGCCATGCATATACTGTTTACATAAGCATGAGGTTAACCGTTACCTGAGATCCAATGGGCATTGGATCTCAGCTGTTAATATAGCTTCAGGATCTCGAGGTGTTCGGGACAAGGTGAAGGGTAAGGAGCCGGCGTAGGGAGGTTGATGAAGAAAATAAAATTGTTGTTTATTTTGTTTAAACTTTGGATGAATGTACTACTTATGACTACCATACATATTATTATGAATGTTATTCAGTGACTCTGTTTCCATTTTAAATCGAAAAAAATTTCCGACACTCAACTCTGATCAAAATACAGCGAGAAAACGTTTACGAAAATGGGGTGTTACATCACACTCATCCACGTGGCACTGAGATCCTTCTAGTGGTCGAAGGCACTCTTCTAGTCGGGTTTGTGGCTTCTAATCAGAATCAGAATCGATTATTTACCAAAGTGCTTAACAAGGGAGACGTGTTTGTGTTCCCGATCGGTCTTATTCACTTCCAAAGAAAACGTGGGTTATGGAAACGCAGTTGCGTTTGCTTTGGTCTTAGTAGCCAAAATCTTTGGAGTGATCCTTATTGCAAAATCTGTGTTTGGCTCAGATCCACCCATCTCTCCCGAGGTTCTTCAAAAGGCTTTCCAAGTGGACCAGAAAATAATTGATTTGCTTGAAAAGCCATTTCAGGTCTAATCAATAATTATGGCTACTATATTGAAATACATATTGTATTAAAAAAATAAATAATTGTAGGGTTATATGCCCCAATGTTTTTTTGGCAGCTTTCTTATATCATACCGTACTTGTTTGATTTGTATTGTGTTTGATGTAGCATAGCCTGCATCAATATATTTGTTTCAGATTCGCTAATCGAATAAAATTTTATATATATTTACGTGCATTTGTTCTATGTTGTTTTGTTTTTGAATTGTCAATATTTGACGTAGATGCGATGAAATTATAAGTAATGGCCATCCATCGCAACATCAAGCCTTATCTAGTAGATGGGGTTGGCTATATGGATTATATGCGACACTATTACGTTCTATCAATAACTAAATTAACCTTTAGATAAATTGTTAAGTAAGATGTCTTGTTTAATAACTTTTTTGAGCACACTTTTTTGGTTCTCCTCTACCCTTCTTCAAAGGACTCCATACCGTTAGTGCATCCAATGGCCTTTTATGTATGGGTTCAAACCACTTCAAATGATTTTCTACCATCTTACTACTCAATCGAAGCCACTCCTACTCTTTCTCGTATAAATTTCTTTCGAATATTATCTTTTTTTGGATAACTACATATTTATCTTAACATCTTTATCTCAACCATCTCTACTTTATTCTCTTGTTCCTTTAAAACCCAACATTCGCTGCCAATTGGGAGGAAATGGATTGTCAATTTACTCTTAAGTTCATGTATAAGCTAATGTGTAGCTGTACAGAGTTGTTAGTTTGTATAGATGTTTACTTCATTATCAATACATCTATCTATAAGCATTAATTAACGAGGTTCCTATCGTTTATGATGTACTTCACTCCATCTATTAGTGTCAGCCCAAAAGTCACATAATTAGTATTATGTTACATCTGGTGCTTGACATACACTTCTTTTGAGAGGGGTATATTTTTAATTTATATATGCTAAAGTGTTATAAGAAAAACTCAGGAAGACAATTGATGATGTTTGTTATGGATTAGTTATCAGGGTTGTTTAACCACTTAACAATCACATGTGGCTTAAAAGTACCCTTAAAGAGTTCCAAACTCAAACATTTTTTAAATTAAAAGAAAATGTCTAAATTATAATTTTTTAAATCAAAACGACATGACTAAATTATCATTGCATATATTTTTTTTTAAAAAAAATACCCCCACCAGCCACTGCCACTAGAGCTCCAATGCGCGGCCTAGTGGAAATATTCCGCTTGGTGTTGCGACTGCTGGCAAAGAGTGGTCGTCGGTCACTGGAGCTTCGACGACTGCGGCTGGTGGGGGTATTATATATATATATATATATATAAGGACGATTTAGACATTGCTTTTTAATTTTGAAAAAGAAAAATTGAGCCATTATCTCTTTAGGATTATGAATATTTGAAATGATTTTTTTTTTCTTTTAGGATTTTTAAATTTCTATATTAGGGATTTTCCCTAAAATAATTAATAATTGTTTCACATAAATTAAAATACCTCACATAATGGTATTAAATGTTAAGGAAGTCAACTCACTAGTGCAAAAAAGGGTTTTAAGACCGCGTCAGTTAGACCGAACATTCGACGCACCGGTCTTAAAGGTATGACCGGTGGCAGTTTTGTAAATATAAAGAACTTCTTATGTATGACCGGTGGCAGTTTTGTAAATATAAAGAACTTCTTATACCAGATCATTTTTTCATAGGTCTTAAATATATTATTCAGAACCGTTAAAAAACAAGCCGGTCTTAAAAATGTTATTAAAAAATATTCAAATACCAATTACTTTATGGAGAAATCTCACACAGCCAGACTAATATTTTCTGCAGTCCAAAATAATAAGGAAAAATTTAAATATAAAGGTAATAAATTTTTAAGACTGGACATATTTAAAAGCCGGTCTTAAAAGTTATTCTTTTAAGACCGGACATAAAATGCGGCCGGTATAAAATATAGAAAAAGAGTGTGGATAAAAAAATTAATTACTTTTAAGATCGGACCATAATATGACTGGTCTTGAATATTAATTTTTAAGACCGTCTCTTTTTATATCCGGTCTTAAAGATGAACCGCCAAATAAACATTTCTTCGCGCGAAAGCTTTTGTTACTCTCACTGAAGAACCTCTGTTCACGTTGCGAAACCCTTCCTGTTGCATTACCTCTCTTCCTGTCTCGAAAATGAACGGTGAAAAATGATTCTATTCGTGTTCCGGGAACTCCAGTTACTGGTGTGACTGGTGTGAGTGAGAATGAACCCTCTTCATCTCACAATGAGCCTCGTAACCGCCCTACACACCGTGGTAGAAGAGGCACACGGATGATGGATGTAACCCTAAGTCGGACTTCTGGGTCAAGGCTAGAGATTCAGTTTGATGAAAAGTTGGAACCTTTCGGTCCCAAGAAATCCAAATATACTAGTTTTGTTGGCTATCTACCACACAGCAAGGTTAGCATCTTGACAGATGAGTGGAAAAATGTGGACGTTCGCACGGTAAAGGATCCTATTTGGGACACTATCCGGCTTACATACATTGTCTTCTAGCTAACAAGTATATTTTTGCCCAGGTTGAGCCTCAAGAAAATGCTTGGGACAAGTACACATTTATTGATGAACAAACTTGGCAACAATTTGTTCAGCTGCGGACCACTTTTGAAGCTCTGGTGAGTTCATATTTAGTTTTGTTTGCCCTTTTGTGTGCTTATTAACCTGTACGGATATGTGAATGTTATTAATATTGTGTTCATCTAATCCTGTTAGTTAAATGGTTTGGTGTGTGAATAGAAGTATACATTTCCTGCCTTTGTCTATGCAAGTCTGATATGTAAACCCTGAAAAGGTAAAATACTAATAAGGTAATTAGGGAAATAATAATGGCATAAGAGTCAAGCCATTATTATAGTCTTATTTCTGTTATAGTAGGTAGTGGTTAGACATTGTTGTTGTTAGTTAGTATGTTAACTGTGTAATGGTTTTTGTGCAAGCTGTTATTGGGCCTTAAGAGTCAAGCCTCTAACTATATGTAAGAGGTTAGTCTAATATGTGTAGGAACCAGTTATGATGAATGAATGAATTGACCGAGTTGGCGGCATTTACGCAACTCCCTTTCCTCTGTTTCTCCCAATTTCTTCTACAATTCTACATCTTTCTTAAATAAAATGTTGAAACTTGATGAAGTGAATTTGACTAATGTTTGACCTTCATATGAAGCAGAAGTTATCTAATTTCTTTTAGTGAGATGGCTGGAATTCATAATTAATAGTTGTTTCAATTCTGATTCACAGAAAAGAAGGGAACGAGCACAGGAGATAGGGAGAAAGAATGATTGCCTGCATAGGGCTTCTCGCGACGGATATGAAATGCCCGAAAAAGAATTGATGGCGGCCAAGCGGAAGAGATTGGGAGATGAAGCCGAATCCCATCCTTCTGCGATAGTTGATCAGCCATCTCCAATACGTCGCGATGAGTTGTGGTTGCATATTCGGCAAAAGCCAAGCAGCGCTTACACTAGTGAACAAACTCGTGTAGTTGCTGAAAGAATTGTAAGTATCGTTATTGTTATGTTTTAGTTACTAAACTTGTTTCATTACTAAGCTTCTCGTTATCTGTATCTTACAGGAAAATCTTAAAAAGAAAGAAGCATAGGGATCTTTTGTGTCGGACGGGAGGAATGATGTTCTGACCGTTGCGACCGGAAAACCGGATCACGTGGGGCGTGTAAGGGGGGTTGGAGGACGGATAGGTCTGAAGGAATAATTTGGTAAATCCAAACGCCACAAACAAAGTATGGTTACCCGGGAGGAGATGGAACAGACGCTGGCCAAAATAAGTGATAAAGCAGTGGCTAAAGAAGCAGTGTTTCAATCCCAGATGGAACAGACGCTGGCCAAATTAAGTGAGGAAGCAGCGACTAAAGAAGCAATGTTTCAAGCCCAGAATAGCCAAATGAAGGAGGAAATGAATCAGATGAGGCTGCTTTTGAGCTCTCGTCCAGAGAGCAGTGTTCCCGTCACACATTCACTGCGCACTATGCAAAGAAAGTACTAAAGGGAGCTGCATTGTTGGACAGTCAGAGCAACCTTGTTGCTTGTATGTGGAAAAAACTCATAAACTATTAGTTGCAAAAGGGACTGTCCATAACTTGGGATCAACTATACACCACCAACAAATGGCTAATGATGAAGTCAGAGTGTCAGTTGAAAAGGTGATAGTTGATGCACCTCTCCCTCTCCCAACTGGTGAGTTGAAGCTTGTGAGTGATGTCAAGGGAACCTTCATCTCTTGGCCAGTAAAGCTTGTACATGTCTCTACTCCTCCTGAAGCTTCACCCCCTCCTCCTCAGGTTCCATCCCCTCATCACGCTGCATCCCCTCCTCCTCAAGTTCCATCCCCTACTGCTAATTTGACTGCCAAGGAAAAAATATCTGATTTGGTAAATAAAGGATATTTTAAAGATAAATCGTGGACTGTTAATGAAGTAGTAGGCCTCTGTCATCCTGAAGATGTTTACCTTGACAGTGTAGATGTAACGTCCCTGCTGGTTCCTGGACAGGAGCTTTCATCTGCAATTGTTCAAATGTTTATGAAGTATCTTCTTCTATGAGTACATAATTTAAATGCATCGTTTAGACACACATACATATATACTAATTCCCTGATCAATGTCATTATTGTAGGTTCATGCATCAAGAATTGGTTGAACATGGCAGAATCAAGGATTTTGGATTCTTGTGCGCAGTCTATGCAAGTACAACATCCTTGGAGTTGAGACAAGAATACATGTCAACCAGGGTGTGTGAAGTGATAAGAAAGGTGTACGTGTTTCTGTAATACCCGGATTTTAGCAAATCTGGAATTCTTGAGATAAGAGAAATTAATGAATATTTTGATGAAGCAAATTCATGAGTTTAAAACTATTATAGAAAATTTTTATAATTGTCGAGTAAATTGTCGAAAAAGTTACAGAGAAATTACATGAACAGAATGACTAAAAATGCAATAATGGTGATAAAAATAGTCTAAAAACATTATGATAAATACTGAAAGATCATGAAAGATTATGAGAAAATTATGGGAGTATTATCTTTAATTATAAGAATTTAATAAATTATTTCGAGGAAATAACATGAAGAAATGTTTAAAAAGCATTCCAACCATAAAGTAACTTTATGGTGTAAACATTTTTAATATTTTACATAGGATATAAAATGACAATGTCGAGATAAAGTTTGTAAGATAATAATATACTCAGTAAATTATAAAATTATCAACCATTGGTAAGAGAATGATTAGATAATTACTAGCTAATTGATTCAAAAAACAAGAGAAATATAGAAAGTTAAATTTATGGTAAAATCCTTAATTAAGAGATTAAGGCTGGTAATTAGCTTAAAATATACTTACTAATTATGATAAAAAGGATTAAGGAAAAATTAGTACAGATAAATGTATGAAGAAATCTAATCCTAAAAAGATCACTAAACGAAGAATTTAGGCGATTAAGCCTTAACGAAGGCGGGGGTAAAACAAGAATTTTTGGTAAAAAATATTATATTTTTTAAAAATGGAAAAAATTATGAAAAAATAATTAAAACTGAATTTTAAAATGAAGGGGCGGAAATTCTTGGTATTTTTAACTAAAATGAATTGTTTAAATAATTAAAATGATAATTAGAATAAAATAATGATATAATGCGGAGAGTCGGCTTATAGGCGGGCCGAGGGGAAAAGTCGAAATAAATTCTACAGGTAAACCAGAGGTAAAAGTCTTTTCGACTGATCAAATTAAGAACAAGTAAATTTTTACACGAAGAAAGAATTTACCAGACGTTGATTTCCGCAACCGAAAACCCTAATTCCTAATAAGACGGAAAGCGATCGATAGAGTAGAGCCGAAAGGCAAAGTGAGAACCTATAGAAACAATTTCGTGTTTTCAAACACGGGATTAAGTTAGGCAACAACTGGACGTTTTACGATTCAGCGAATTATTGTCCAGAAGTTGGTTCTACCGGAAGCGATTTCCGTAACCGGACGCGTTTGTCCGAATATCTTCCGACGCACCGGAGAATACCTGGATATGATCAAAAAGAGGATCAAAATAGATAATATGAAAGAGGATGAAAAGATCTTGAAAGTTACATGCCCGGATTTTTGAGTTTCTGCGAAATCGCGCGAAACGGACACCGATCGGGTAGCTTTATCGGGCCGGAGGCCATAAAGCAAGAGTCATCATTGGATGACAACTCATTCTTTGACTTTTGGACCCCTTGAATGTCAGCCAAGACCCTTGGATGGCCAAGATTTCATCTCACAAAACCCTAGATCTAACGGTCCGAAAACAAAGCGAAAAATTCCCTTTACGTCCCGAATTTTCACTATAAATACCCCCTCCCCTCTTCTTGAAAATTCACACCATTCTTCTCTCTTCCTTGGCCGAAATCTTAGAGTGAGAAGCTCTGCAAAAATTCTGCCTAGCTCCGAGTAAGTCCTTTTGTCCTGAGCTTTTAGTTTCCGTAGTTCTTTCGGTAGTTATAGTAGAACTGTTGTTTTGATCTAGGAAGTTTCAGAATATATTCCTATACTTGTTTTTAAGCCTCATTGCATTGAAAGATTCCTGACGAGGTAAAAACCTAGTGGGGATAATTTTGAAATGAAATAAGGTCAAAGTAACGAAGTTCTGGCGAAATTCCGCCAAATAGGGGTAGTAGGGGCAAAATGGTCTTTTTCACCTAAAATGCCTGTTATGCTGCCAAATATTCATAAGTGTGTTATTATTCTGATTAGAATACTTCTGACGTCGAACCGCTGTCGAAATTCCATCGTTCCGCTGTTTGCCGCTGTTGAGCCGTTGTTTCGCTGTTTTACGTACGGCCGTAAAAAAGTACAGTTTTTTTAGCCGGAAGAGCCGGATATCTACAACTAAGGTACGGACGCGTACTGTAACCCTAACTCTATGCTGCTTATATACTTTTGCGTTATAGATACGTTCATAGACTGAGGTTCTGTTGAGAATCGTCAGAGATACTTACAGCTTTACCCACGGATTATAGTATTGGTAATGCCGTTTGAGTTATTCCTAGCGCTGAGGACACGTTAGTGGCATGGCACTGGATATGTGCAGAACTAGTCGAGAGAGACTTTACATACTGCTTTGTGCTTATGTTCTGTCCATGTTATTGATCATACATCTGCTGTTTGCTTTTGTGATGATATGCTGTATTGAAATGAATATATGTTGTACGTATACTGTTTTATTTGAGCATAAGGTTAACCGTTACCTGAGATCCATATGTGGAATGGATCTCACCTGTAGCATCAGGCTCGGAGGACCGATGTTTGGCGATCGAGGCAAGTAGGCTGGAGTAGGCCAAGACGTGTCTACATTATTTATCGTTTTCTTTAGTTTCTTTAACTTTTGAGAATTCTGGATGACTGTAATCCGATACATTTACACTATGGTCCATATTTTGAATGTAATGTAAATTACTTACTCGCTCCAATGCTCTACTCTAATTACTCTACTTGAAATATTTGGAAACGTTTAAAAAAAAAAGATTTCCGCCGTTTTCAAATGGGATGTTACAGTTTCCATACTACCACAGGTACATATCACAATTCTTGTATGCAATTCACTTAATATAATTCTGCTACATATATCACTGAGTACTTTACTGCTGTGAATTTTAAGCCGCCACGTGCAGTTGGTCCTCATGTGCATGGAGGATAATAAAGTTATCTTCTTATGCTCCACTCACAGTGAGCCAGAGCCTATATTGACGGAGAACGTCAACAAGTAAGCATGTCATTTTGGTTCTCTTGTCTGAAATCTCTACTGTGAATTTTCAGTGAACATTATTGATAAATTTGTGATTTTGATCATAGTGCCATGAGGACCTTCCAAATCGAGGTAAACAAAAGGCGTGGGTCTCAGGCCACTTATCCTAAATGGTACAAACCAAAGGTTAGTACATATTTGGACACTGGCACACTGCCTTGTGAACTTGGTCAGTAAGCTATATATGCGAGCTCTTATATATATTTCTTGTTCGTTTTAGACCCATCGGCAACCAACGGGGTCCAACTTATGTGGCCTGTACGTCATGAAACACATGTATGATGTTATCACGGGAGGAACGACAAAATTAACTGCAAAGGTAAATGTATTGATGTTACATATTATGGCTGAATTCAGTTTCTAGCTTAATGTAACATATGAAATATGCATTCAAGTTAATTCAGTTTCTGTCTTTGATGTTACAGAGTTTTGCCGAACCTGCTCCCTTTCCTGATGATGAAGCGGAGGACATACGTAATGTGTTTTGTGAATATCTATATGACCTAATTAAGTCCTAAAGTCATTTGTAAAATATACGCACAATGAGTAATTCAATAATAAATTTGTATATTTTTTCGAGGAAATTCGTTTATTCATTCTAGATATTTAGTGCTTGAAATTTGAGGTACATGATGTTGTAAATGAGAAAAAAAAACTATCTGAAAGTCTGGTGCTAAAAGTCTTCGTTTATTTCAAAAAATATGGTGAGACCTTTAGGACCGCATGATTATAAAACCTCTGGTGCTAAAAGTCTTCGTTTATTTTTAAAAAAACTATGGCTAGACTTTAAGACCGTAAATTTGTTAGACAGCCACTCATAAAAGTCCATCTTCTTCGTTTATTTTAAAAATATGGCGAGACCTTTAGGACCGCGTATTTATTAAACCTCCGGTGCTAAAAGTCTTCGTTTATTTCTAAAAATACTATGGCTAGACTTTTAGGACCGCATATTTTTTAAACATCCGGTCCTAAAAGTCTTCTTAAAAATCGCTAGACTTTTCAGACCGAATTTTTATATTATGACCGGTCCTAAAAGTCTACGTTTAATTAAGTAAAAAATATTTCTACACTTTTAGGACCGTAGTTTGTTATATGTCTGCTCCTAAAAGTTCATTCTTAAAAATATTTTAAAAAAATATGACTTAACCTTTAGGACCGTGTATTTGTTAGCCCTTAATAGTTTTTGACTCGGTTTTCAGACAAATTTTTAGGAGCGGACATATAACAAACTACGGTCCGAAACCCCAAGGTACAAGTCAAATAAGGGGCCTGTAAAAGTGTTGTGGTATCTTCCAATCATACCAAGGTTCAAGCGGTTGTTTGTGAATGAAAATGATGCAAAAAATTTGAGGTGGCATGTAGATGAGAGGATTTCTGATGGAAAGCTTCGACATCCGCCGATTCTTCTCAATGGAAGAAAATTGATCATTTATTTCTGAACTTCGGCAAAGAACCTAGGAACCTTAGGCTTGCCCTTAGCACGGATGACATGAATCCATATGGAAGCCTTAGCAGCATACATAGTTCATGGCCTGTGCTCCTTATTAGTTACAACTTATCTCCAATGTTATGCATGAAACGAAAGTACATCATGCTTGTCTATGTTGATTTCGGGACCAAAACAACCCCGAAATGACATTGATGTTTACCTTCACCCTTGATCGAAGACTTGAAGGAGTTTGTGGGAAGAAGGTGTCGATGTTTTTGACTCTTTCAAGAAGGATGTGTTTAAATTGCGAGCCATGATATTTTGTACTATAAACGACTTCCCAGCATATGGGAACTTGTCAGGGTATAGAGTAAAAGGCCATAAAGAATGTCCGGTTTGTGAAGAAGGCACACGCTACCATCAACTTCAACATGGAAGAAAGACGGTTTATCTTGGACATAGGAGATTTCTTAGACGGGGCCACCCATATCATCGATTAAAGAAAGCCTTTTTTGGTGGCCAGGAGTATGAAGATGCTCCGGTGGCATTGACTAGGGAGCAATTTTATGAAAAGGTGAAAAATATCGGTGTCATCTTCTTCGAAGACGCAAAGAGTAGAAAAGAAACAAATATATGGAAAAAGATATCTATATTCTTCGATCTTCCATATTGGCGCAATCATGATGTGAGACACTGTATTGATGTCATGCACGTGGAGAAAAACATATGTGATAGTATTGTTGGCACGCTTCTCAACATACAAGGTAGTTCCAAGGATGGTGTGAAGGCAAGATTGGATTTGCAAGTAATGGGAATACGCAAAGACTTACATCCAAGGCCATACGGGAAGAGAACTTATTGTCCCCCGACTTCTCATACTCTGTCTAAGGATGAGAAACAAAGTTTTTGTGAGTGTTTACATGGCACAAAAGTTCCCTCGGGGTATTCTTCAAATTTTAAAAGGCTTGTATCGATGAAGGACTTGAAATTAGTAGGCCAAAAGTCTCATGATTGTCATGTCTTGATGCAACAACTACTCCCGATAGCTATTCGAGGCATCCCCGAATATGATCTTCGAGTCGTTTTGACTAGACTTTGTGTCTTCTTCAATGCGGTTTGTAGTAAAGTTTTCGAGATAGAAAAGTTGGATGAATTGGAGAATGAAGGATATCTTATCTTGTGCCACCTTGAGAAGCTTTTTCTTCCTACCTTTTTTGACATCATGGTTCATCTAATTGTTCATCTAGTGAGGGAGATAAAGTTGTGCGGACCTATCCATTTACGATGGATGTACCCAATTGAAAGATCTATGAAATTCCTAAAAGGGTACGTGAAGAACGCATACCGGCGGAAGCATCAATTGTTCGAAATATGTTTCGAAGAAGCCATGGAATTTTGTCAAAATTATTTGGCCAAAGTAAGACATATTGGGCTTCCAAAACGTCAGTATGCTGAAGGGGGTAGACGAGGGGCTTCAGTAAAGAGTGTGGATCCTGATGAATTGTCACAAGTCCACTTATACATCTTGAATAATGTTGATGAAGTTCAAGCCGCATAACGCACATAAAGAAGTCAGAAGGAAAGAAAATCATCGAATGACGAACAAAGGTTGATTAGGGAGCATAACAGAACTTTTGCAAACTGGTTCAAACAAAAGGTTGAGGGAGAGGAATGTGTTTCTGATACAATCAAATGGTTAGCACGTGGTCCTGAGGTTGATGTTATAAGTTGGAATTCGTATGTGATCAATGGTTATACATTTTACACGAAGTCCCTAGAAGATAGGAGCACCGTCCAGAATAGTGGTGTTATGTTAGAGGCTGAATCTATGCACTTCTCCAGTTCGAAAGACAATAGGCCTTTATTGGCAGTCATGCCATATTATGGGGTTATTGAAGAGATTTGGGAGGTGGACTATGTTCAAATTAGATTTCCCATTTTCAAATGCAAGTGGGTTAATGTCAAGAATGGTGTTCAGATCGATCGGCTAGGATTTACATTAGTCAATGTCAATGGTAGAAGTTTTGGAGATGAACCTTTTATTATGCGAACCCGGGCGAAACAAGTGTTCTATATCACCGATCAAGAAAATAAAATGGGGTCTGTAGCTCTCCAAGGAAAAAGGGTCATTGATATTGATGAGGAAAGTCATTCAAATTATGGTCTTCCTAAGAGTACTCCTTTTTCAAGGGGTCTACCGGACATGAAGGAAGAAGATGAAGCGGATAATGAACCCGGCATAAGAAATGATCATCAATAAGGGATATGGGAGGATATCCCTTTATAAAAGAGTCAATTCATAAGGTAATATTCATATGCATAATTCTTTGAAAACTTTAACGTTTTAACTATATTATATTCCTTCTATGTTCTTAAACAATGTCACTGACTATGAAGTTTGTTCTTGTTTTATTTTTGTGGTAGGATCCGATCCAAAGGGGCATGCTATAAAAGAGGATGTTACGTTGTTGGGTGGGAATCAGATGAAGGCATGGTGAATATTACATTTGCCATGTATGTTGTATTTGTAACTTATTGTGTATTTGCATTGTAAGTAAGTTATCTTATTGTATAAATTAATTTAGGTGTTGTAGTTAGAGTATAATCATTAATTAAGAAGCCACATAATTCATGGTGAATAATATTTGTATTCTTTTTCCCAATTCAATTTATTCATAATTGTTCATAGCTTGTACATAAAGTATCAACTTTTATGTGCTGGATTGGGTGGTGGATTTGTGAATATATATTATCAGGAAGAACAGAACAGGGAAAAAATTTGGGAAAATACAGACCGGTAATAAAAAGGCCGGTCTTAAATGTTCTACTGTTAAGATCGGATGATTAATATGTCCGGTCTTAAAGATCATGTGTACATATTTAATATTAAGCTGGTCTTAAAAGTGTGTCTTTTAAGACCGGTGTATATATACGTTCAGTCTAAAAATTCAATTTTTAAGACTGAACGAATTTACCGTCCAGTCTTGAAAGTCAGTCTTTTAAGACCGCGTATAATTAGTCGTCAGGTCTTAGAAGCCGCTATTTTTTAGACCGGATTTATTTTTGTCCAGTCTTATAATTTTGATCTTTTAAGAGCGGCCGAGTTTTTGCCCGATCTTAAAAGTTGAGTTTTAGGACCGAACAAAAAATATTTCAGCTTTATTTAGTACGACTTTTAAGACCTAATGTTTTAAATGTCCGGTCTAAACGGGTTTCTTTAAGACCAGTTCGACTCCGGTCTTAAATGTGGACTTTTAATACCGGCTAGAACAAGACCGGTTGCGGGTCCGGTCTTACAATGCCTCTTTTGTCCGGTCTTAAAGCCCTTTTTTGCACTAATGACTGTAATTAGTGAAATGTAAATTTACGAAGAAGACAACATTATAACGCTGCTAACACGAAAAAAAAAACAACTTATTAAGAATCACTATACAACAATAATCAGCAGCAAGAACAAAAACAGTAACTAATTGTGTCAGTAATCTAATTTTTTTTAAGTGAAAAAAATATACTGCAAATAATATCTCAAGAATATGTATGAATTAATTAAAAATCACTTAAATACTATACAACAATAATATATCATCATTTTCTTTATAGCTCTTAACGAAAGGTAAGGTAGGGAAGGGAAAAAATTAAATTATTTATTAAAATGTTCTCACTTCTACTGCTGTCCCCTATGGCATATACATTAAATCTCAGCGCTTGCTCTCTCTTAAATATGATGAAATTTTATGATCAGTTGTGTCGTTTTGGGCCCAGATGGATTCGTTCGTGGGGGAAACTTGTTGTAGCTAACAAGTTTCGTTGTGTTGGCGTGTATGTTTCTTCATTTTGTGTATAAATTTGTGGTGCCGTCTGTCGTTTTGCCTCAACTCGTAGAAGGTCTTAAATATAATATAAAGATGGCTTTTTTTGAGATATTAAGAAAGTAAATTAAAATACCTTAAAAATATTTATATTTGTCATTTTTTCTCCGAATTATTTTGTATAACTTATAAACTAATATATAATCTAAAGATACACAATATATGATATTGAATAAGTAACTTATTTAACTTCATTAATCTCTCCATAAAAAATCAACTACGTCTTATATTTAGGATAAGAAGGAATAACTTTGAATTATTCATACGGTTAAACACTGGTAGTAGATGACACAGGACTCAGTGAGTCAGACCGTCAGTAGGGGATCTTCTTTAGAATATTTTGTTTGTATTTTTATTTCAAAATTAATTTTTATAAATATTATCAATAAAAAAATTAATTTGATAATGACTTTTAAAGGCAATATATAAGTTCAGTTACTAGCGATGAGATCAATATGAAAAATTGAAATGTTGTGGTCCTCATATATACCTTGAGTTTCAAGATTGAAAAATGGTTTAGAAGATCCAAGTTCAATTTGTTCGATTTCTGGTATATCTCAAAAATGTAAATGCAATGCAAAGTAATAAAACGGTTGCCTAATTTTGTTTTGTAGACTACATAAAACAATTTTTTTAAAAAAAATAATAAAAAATACTGAAATGTCTTTAATAAAATATTTAGGGGCGGAGGATACTGGGCAGCAATAGGTGAGAAGAGTGATCAAGTGAGAGCGGCGAGTTTGTCCAAAGCCGGCTAGGCTAAGAAAAATTTGGTAATTTTTTACGTTAAGATGTTTGAATAAGTTGAGTCTTAGGCCTCATTATGATCAGAATACACCGGAATTCAGAAAACACTTATAAAAGTACTTATAGTTACTTGGTAAACTAAGAAGGATTTTATATTAATGGTGAGATTTGAACACACGACCTGATAAGGATATGACATACTACTGAGGTTTTTGTATAAAAATGGAAGTACATTATCTACTTTAGAACCTCATCACCCAAAAAAAGCCTCTGAAACCATTTTAATTAATCTCCGAATGTATATAGAGGTGTCATAATGACGAAGCACAACATTTGGTTTGAGGTTGTTTTCTAAATACCAAATATAGAAGGACCTAACCCACCTACGTCCATTGTACTATTTTAATTTACTAAATAATTGATAAAAGTGAAGGTGCTTCTATAATGTATGCCTCTTAAAAGAATGCCTTGTATACATTAATTAATGAATCATAAATATATTCGATTGGGTTTCCAGATGTAACACCCCAAATTCCATACTTCAAATCGTGTCGGTTGACACATAGTTTTTTGTTTTAAAATCGACAGAGTTTGAGATGCTACAGCTCATAGTAATGCGGAAACGGAGAGCATGCACTTACGTTTGGACAATGAGCAATTGATATAAAATGCACAGGCATAAGTTGGTATATTAAAAATTTCCCAAAGGAATATTCATGTGATACAATAATACAAAACTTGTATAATTACAACTCTTCATAGTAACTATACAATCTTAAACCAAGCCTTAACTAGACTTGTGGCTTAGAACCCAATATAGTTAATCAAACCCATTTGGCCAGGCCGGGTAAAGTCTAATGGAAGTCTCCCCGTCTTTCACGGCGACTTATGACTGAACCACATAGACCGACCCTTTCTTCGGCACCAAATGGTTTGAAACAACCCTATTGGATTCATGTCAGAACTAGTCCTATCAGACTTCTTCTGACTCTCATCTCGGCCAGTGCATCTTCACAGATTTGTCCATCGGTGCCTCTTCTCGGCTCCATCCATGTCACCTTCTCACATCCAAGTTCTTTTCTTGAACTATTAGTCAAATCTGAGGTCCAATATGTAAAACCCTAAAATCCCTATTTATTATAAGTGTTATATTTTGATGAATAATACATATTAAATACAGGTGAATAAGTGTCTCAAAATTTTGTAACTTATTTATTTTAATTTAGGGAATTTTCTCTTGGAATTAAATAAATCTAATACCAATTTTAAGACTACATATAAGGGACATAAAATATGATATGATTATCGATGTTGATTCCTATATAATTAAAAATAAGCAAGAAAATTTTATAAAAACACTTAATCAAATTAAAGGAAATTAACAAAAATTAATGAGTAATTAAGTTTTCAATAATTAAATAATTGGTGTAAATCTTCCTAATTAATCAAGGGGCAAATTAAGAAGCAACAATTAGGGAATGTTTTAATTAAAAATCAAGGACTAATTAAAAGACAAGATTAACTTTGAATGAAGCACAAATGATCATAATCAATTGAAGAACCAATCACAGTTGGGCAATTAAACCTAATAACATCTAAAACACTACACTTGGGGGTGTTAATTAAGATTTAATCTCCATCCCCTAAAGTCAAGGTATAGGACGAAATCACATGGAAGAGAGAGGGAAGGAATTAAACAATAATATTGTATAGAGCACATGTAATATTAGATAAAGATCTTCAATAGTAAGTAGGATTTTTCAACACAAATAGAAGGCCAAGATTAAATCTTATAAAGTGAAATCTAATGGCCGTAATTAATTGCATTATTAACCTAAATCCAAGTGATAATTAATGGACCAATGAGGAGTTTGGGTTCTCATCTTTAAGACTCAATGAAAACACAAATTAAAAGTTAAAAATAAAATAAAATAGGGAGGGACGGTTTGGCTTGGGAAAGAAGAAGGGTGATTAGTTTATACTCCCTCCGGTCCTAATTATAGGAGCAAATTTTGGAGTTGGTTTTGGTCCTAATTATAAGAGCAAGTTTTAAGTTTTGTCAATTTTTTCCTATAATACCCCTTTCTATACTTTCTCAATAATAATTAAAGACAATAATAATTTAATAATATACTTATATATTTTAGGACTTCCTTAACAAATGTATTTGAGGACTTACGTATATGTAATTTATTGAGGAAAGAGAATAAGTAAATAGTTTGATTCAAAATACACAATATGATAAACACACAAAAATACAAGTTTCAAACCTTTTTCATTTGGTGAAGCAAAATTTAAAAAATATTTACCTTCACAATCGGACAATAACATGGATTTCACAAATATACATTTTAAACATTTCACTTAGAAAAGGACGTTTTGGAAATATACGTAAGTCCTCAAATACATTTGGTCATGCATTTCCTCACTTAGGGGTATTTTAGGAAAATACATATAATTAACTAATTTAACTTCCCTCCTTAATCCTTACAAATTTTGGTAATTTGCTTCTAGAATTAGGACCAGGAGTATTATAATAAATACACATGGGATAAATGGGCACATGGGATCATTTATGAAGTGGGAAGAGGATAAGATAAGGCATTGATGATTTTGGAAGAGGATAAAGGAGAGAGGGAGGGAGGGGGACGGATGGGAGTGTTTGGAGAGTGAGGAAGAGGTGTTTGGCAAGAAGAATAGGAGTGTTTGGTAGAAGAATAAGGTGGCTTGGAACCAAACATGAGCCTAGACCTTTTGCCATAAATAGTGAGGCTTGACTTCTTCATTCTTCACACCAAAAACCATTCTACAAAGAGTAGAGAGAAGCTAGTGAGAAGTGAGAAGGAAGAAAGAGTAGCAAGGTTCTTTAAGGGTAAGTTTTCTAGTCTTTAGCTTTTGTAGTTCTTGAAATTCTAGTTTAAATTCATAGTTAATTTATGCTTTGATCTTAAATATTTAAGAGCAATTTTTTTTCATGTTTTTATGGTTAAAAATGAGTTCATTTCTAAAATAAGATGAAAAACATGATATAGCAAAATTGTTGAAGATCGAAGATCAAAGTAGCGAAATTCTGGCAAAATTTACGGTTGAACGTTTGCTAGAGTTAGCAATAAAAAGGCTATGATTTTATGTAGAAGATGAGGTTATTAAATTATGAAAATTTTCATGGTTAAATTAAACATATAGGGCTTTCCAAATATACCCAGAGTGTAGCATTTTGAATTTTTTGCAAGGACATAAAAATTTCCAAAGTTGGGGTACATTTTTCTGGAAATATTCTGGGCAGAGGTTGGAAACACGAACATTGGGAATTATTCACATATTATGGGTAAACAAAGGTATATTTCCTCAAAAATAAACATCCTAAGGATTTCAAGGAATTTTACAGATCCCCGTTTCGATTTTTGTAGAATTAATTATGATTTTCCAAAGTTGATGAAAAATCTGCCCAGAAAATCAGCATTAGCGTTTTTCAAGAAATGTAAGGGCAAAATTGTAATAATAAATCCACCAAGGGTCGGAATGTCAAAATATGTGAAAATATGCTTTTTGATATTATTCTAGGAAATATGATATTAATTATAATATCATGGAAAGGGAATAATCCGACAATAATGTATAGGATATCCGGGAAGTCTGGAATCGGGTTCAAAGGTCGGGCAAGTTGGCCATTACACGGTGAAAGGTACGTTCACGCACTAGTAACTTTAACTCTGATGTGTCTTGTATGCATGTATGTGGTAGTATGATTCATAGGGTCATGGACAAGACTATGTCTTGGATCATGTATCGTGGCTAAGACTCTGTCTTAGGTCACTGTTTTTACATTCAGCTTTGTACGGGTTATAGTCTTGA